>CM027090.1:14888754-15041254 GCA_015343265.1 Pao palembangensis | reverse complement strand
CCAGCGTTCTGGCTTCACTCAGCTAATGTTTTTCTCTTTTTCAAAAGCTCTTTTTTTCTTCAAGGGAAATTTCAGAGGACTCTTCTGTCTGATGTTCCAGATGCTTCCGCCCGTGACACCTGCAGCCCGCACGCCCAGCGAGCTTTTGAGATTTTCAACCCTTTTGCACGTGACTGAACACTTCTGGCTAAGATCTGGTTTGCAGGAAGCTCCCCACAGGAGCCACAGGCTGCTCTCACCCAGAGGAACCAGGCTGCTCCTCAGCAGGCTGCTCTCACCCAGAGGAACCAGGCTGCTCCTCAGCAGGCTGCTCCTCACCCAGGGGAACCAGGCTGCTCCTCAGCAGAGGAACCAGGCTGCTCCTCAGCAGGCTGCTCCTCACCCAGAGGAACCAGGCTGCTCTCAGCAGGCTGCTCTCAGCAGGCTGCTCTCACCCAGAGGTGAACCAGGCTGCTCAGCAGGCTAAGCTCTCACCCAGAGGAGCCAGGCTGCCCCTCAGCAGAGGAACTAGGTTGCTCTCACCCAGGGAGCCAGGCTGCTCACCCAGAGGAACCAGGCTCCTCAGCAGGCTGCTCCTCAGCAGGCTGCTGGTCTAGAGTCAGCTCTGTGGGTCTGGATCCAGCCGGTCAACCGCTGCTACGGGCTGATTTTTGGATGAACAAGAGTGCTTTTAGAGACACACACGTGTGCACGTGCGTGCGCCCCTGCAGCCCTGGGTTCTCCTCCAGCCGTCCTTTCTGCATTCCTCTGGCCTTCTACGTATGAAGGCAGGAACAGCCCGAACCGGCTGTTGCCCACTCTGGGATGGCTCCTTCACACTGAACATGCCTAAGTGCACGGGGCATAAGCCGGGCGTAACCTTGCCCGCCCCAGCCCAGGCCCCCAGGCAGAGAAACCGCTTTGGCTGTGCCCTTCACCCGCCCCCAGGCTGTTTCAGCTGCTTTTCCATCTCCTCGCTTCATTAAGTTGCTCCTCTTTGGGACCATCTCCGCCTCCAGAGTCAGACGCTCCTCGGTCCTTTTGGTGGACCTGACCAGAGCAAAAGCAGGAAGGGAACCCGTCGAGCAGGACCAGAAGGAACCAACCAGATTAGGGCTGCAGCACTCCAATACTTGTCCCATTACGCAATTATTCAACTGAGTAATTGAGTAGTATAATTAGTATACTAGTACACACTGCCACTTTGTAAGTCACTCATTTTATTAAAAAGCCCTCAGAATCTTCTTGTTGCCGAACCTGCTCAAAATCAAACAGTTGCAGAGTTAATTAAACTGACTTTTACAGTTTAACTAACTCCTGTTCAGGCTTTAACAAACTCATATAGCACTTTATTTTACATGGATTATTATTATAATTATCTTAAGCAAAACTTGGCTAGCAGATTAGCCGCCGCATTGATGACAGTAGTGACTCTGAAGGCCTACGGTAGAGCTGTAAACAAAGCGTGTTAGCTAGCAGACTTCTGTCATGATCACACTGGTTTCTGCTAATTGCTGCTAATTATCGTTAGCTTAGCTGGCTGTTTCCGGTCGGATGTTTCGGAGGTGCAGCAGCAGCGCTACTATGCTAAGCTAACTGCATCTTCCAGCAGACACGCCAGTTTACCTTTTCTTTTTAATTTAAATTCTTTCACTTGGATCTTCAGAGATTCACTCAGCGAAGCAGCGAGAAACGTAGGATCCCAAACACAGTGGAAGTTTAGTGGAGCAATCTCCAAACGAAGGCCCACACAAATGAGAGTTTTAGTGAAGTTTTAGTCATCGGATTACTGGAATTTATTTTGATGAATTGTTTCAACCCAACTAAGAAACAAATCCCAGTCCTCATCTACGCCCGCTGATATCTGACCCGGAAATAGGATTGACTTCAAGAAGTTGTTTGCGGTCAAGCAGGCGAAAGCATTCGACTCTGCTTAGTGATGGTGATTATATCAGACCACGTGACTCTGTAGTATTCCAGCATGCTCCAGCATTCCCAGCATGCTCCAGTATTCCCAGCATGCTCCAGCATTCCCAGCATGCTCCAGTATTCCCAGCATGCTCCAGCATTCCCAGCATGCTCCAGCATTCCCAGCATGCTCCAGTATTCCCAGCATGCTCCAGCATTCCCAGCATGCTCCAGTATTCCCAGCATGCTCCAGCATTCTGTTTGTTTCTTCCTCTGTTGACCAGACAGGCCCAGCAATCTTTTTAAAAAACTGCCGTTTTTAAAAATGGGCTCTGTGCCGGGATGGTTGTCATGTAGAAATCTGACCACAGAAGCCCTTTTCTCTTGACTCCTCAGTTTGACAGGAACCACCAGGCCCAGAGGCACGTAGGTGGAAAAACAGCTTTCCAGGAGAATGTGAGACGCCTGCTGCTGCTTAGACGGCTTATTTGAACTCCCACACAGCATTCTTCAACAGTGATACCACACACACTGGTTACCAGTAAAGAGAGAGAGAGAGGGAGAGAGAGAGACTGCCTGTGCTTAAAATTAACCTATGACTGGGCTCAAAGCAACGATGCGTATTTAATTCCAGCAGACTACCCATACATTAGGTCAGTCTGCATTCCTGCAGATCGTTTTCCAGTGCTGATGCTTTCTCCAGGTCTTTTGATGTTGTGTGCTGATGCTTCTCCAGGTTTTTGATGTTGTGTGCTGATAGCTTCCAGGTTTCTTTGATGTTGTGTGCTGATGCTTTCCAGGCTCTTTTTGATGTTGTGTGCTGATGCTTCTCCAGGCTCTTGATGTCGTGTGCTGATGCTTCTTCAGGGTCTTTTGATGTCGCAGTCGATGCTCTTATGGTCTTTGATGTTGTGTGCCGATGCTTCTCCAGGCTCTTGGTGTTGTGTGCTGATAAAGTTTGAAAAGAGCCTGGGGAAGCATCAGCATGACGGGCTCTTTACGTTGTGGCGCTTGATGCTTCCCCAGGCTCTTTTGATGCTCGCGCGCTGATGCTTCCCCCTGTGCCCTTTTTGATGTCGCGTGCTGATGCTTCTTCAGGCCTTGATGTCGTGTGCTGATGCTTCTCCAGGGTCTTGATGTTGTAAAAAGGATGTGCTCTCTTATGGGTCTTTGATGTTGTGCTCTGATGGTTGCACAGAGCAGCCAGGACAGCAGACAGCGGTTTTCCCCCAGCACTCAAACATGCTCTAATGTAGTCAGCAGGACCTGCAGATATCAGACACCCGCACACACTCACACACCCACACACACACACTCACACACACACACACCACACACACACACACACCCACACACACACACACACCACACACACACACTCCACACACCCACACACACACACCACACACACACACACACACACTCACACACACACTCACACACACACACTCACACACACACACTCACACACCCACACACACACTCACACACACACTCACACACACACTCACACACACACACACACACTCACACACACACTCACACACACACACTCACACACCCACACACACACTCACACACCCACACACACACACCCACACACACACACTCACACACACACACTCACACACACACACTCACACACCCACACACACACACACTCACACACCCCCACACACACACTCACACACACACACTCACACACCCACACACACACACACTCACACACACACACTCACACACCCACACACACACACACTCACACACACACTCACACACACACACACACACACTCACACACACACTCACACACACACTCACACACACACACACTCACACACCCACACACCCACACACACACACCCACACACACACACTGACACAGCCATTCTCTGCTAACCATCTCCAGTTTCCCTCTGCAGTCGCGGCTGCTGCGCTCTGCCAGGAGCCTGAGCCCAGCCACGTCTGCGCCCTGGGCAGCTGCTACCCGGCAACCGGAGACCTGCTGGTTGGTCGAGAGAAGAACCTGAAGGCCTCATCAACCTGTGGGCTGAGGAGGAAAGAGCGCTACTGCATCGTCAGCCACCTGCAGGTCAGTCTTCCTGCATTTCTAACAGCTTGGAATGTTGTTGAAATCTCTTTGACCGTTTCCGCTGCTGCTGCAGGATGAAAAGAAATGTTTCGAGTGTGATTCGCAGCGGCCGTATGATCCAGTGTACAACACCATCAACCATCGGATAGAAAATGTCATCACCACCTTCAAACCTCACCGGAAAAACTCCTGGTGGCAGTCTGAGAACGGTAGGGAAGGATGGACGCACACACACACACACACACACACACACACACACACACACACACACACACACACACACACACCCGCCTGGCTCTGTGTGGTTCTGTTCCTCCTTCAAGCTCAGCTCGATGGAGTCCAAACCTGCCTCTGAATGGGGTTTAAATCTAAAATGTGTTTTGCATATATAACATGCACATTTATTGCACACTTTAACAAAACCCTGAAATCTGCAGGTACCAAACAAGCGGCGGAAAGAGTCATGTGACTTTCCGCCGCTTGTGCAGGTTGGTTTGTTAGCAGGTGCCCTGTAGTTTGGCCTCCGCACCAGGCGGGGGCGCTTGTTGACTGGCTGTAAACGCGTTCTGTTTGAAGAGGATGAATGAAACGGTGTCGTCAGCGCTAGCAAGCAGCCGCTCACCTGTGGGTCGCCTGTGGCGGCTTCGTGGATTCCAGAGGACAGGAGAGACGCGGAAACGAGCGACTGCTGAGCGGCTGTTGGTCGGGATCCCTCTCTTCTAAAGTGTAAACGGAGAGCTGTAGACCTCCCTAACATTCTCTTGATCCCCTCTTTCAGGAAGGTCGGAGGTTTTCATCCAGCTGAATCTGGAAGCAGAGTTCCACTTCACTCACCTGATCATGACGTTCAAGGTGGGTGTGGCTGAGAAAGCCGCTGTAGCAGCCCAGCTGCAGTGACCTTTGACCCCGGGGGTCCTCACCTTCATCCACACCTCCGTTGCAGACCTTCCGTCCAGCAGCTATGCTGATCGAGCGTTCAGCTGATTTTGGCCGAACTTGGCAAATCTACCGCTACTTTTCCCACGACTGTCCTGGGAACTTTCCTGGAGTTTCCCAAGGACCCTTGCGCAACATAAACGACATCATCTGTGAGTCACGCTACTCGGATATCGAACCCTCAACCGAGGGAGAGGTGAGACATTGGCTAAAGGTCCTAGAGGGCACAGAGGTCGTTCAGCACGTGCTAGCGTTCCATGATTGGACCCTCATTATTCTGGAGAACACCTTCAAATATTGTGGTCTGTCATATGTAGGTCATTTACAAAGTGTTGGATCCGTCCATCGTGATTGAAGATCCGTACAGTCCAACCATCCAAAGTAAGTCTTTACAAGCCAAGAGGGGATCAGGACGCCCCTGTTTGCGTTAGCGCCGTTCCAGCATCTGTGTAAGCACATCTGTACGGACACATGTCCGGTGCTAGCCTTCCTGTTCCTCTCCACAGACCTGCTGAAGATCACCAACCTGAGGGTGAACTTCACGCGCCTCCACACGCTGGGGGACACGCTCCTGGATCCCCGTCCGGAGATCAAAGAGAAGTATTACTACGCCGTGTATGAGCTGGTGGTGCGCGGGAACTGCTTCTGCTACGGCCACGCCTCCGAGTGTGCGCCCATCAGCGGGGTCAGGGCCGACATGGACGGAATGGTGAGTGGCACACGCAGCAGCTCCGCCTCCACGCTCCCACTTCCTGCCGCACGCCTGCTGGAGCTCTACTCTGCAGGTGCACGGCAGGTGTGTGTGCAACCACAACACCGAGGGGATGAACTGTGAGCGCTGTGAGGACTTCTACAACGACCTGCCCTGGATGCCTGCTGAGGGACGCAACAGCAACGCCTGCAAGAGTGAGTTCAGGGGTGGAGGCAGCTGGAGGAGCCTGTCCTCACCGGCTCATGTGTTCTCTGCCAGAGTGCAACTGCCACGGCCACTCCCACACCTGCCACTTTGACATGGCCGTGTACCTGGCCTCGGGGAATGTGAGCGGGGGAGTGTGTGACCACTGCCAGCACAACACCATGGGCCGCGCGTGTGACCTGTGCAAGCCCTTCTACTACCAGGACCCTCTGAAGGACTCCAGAGACCCTCAGGTGTGCTCAGGTGAGCTGGGCTGCTGTCTGGAGGTGTTGAATCTCCTGCAACATTTTAAACCAGTGTTTTTCAAAGAGTGGTTAGTGGACCACCGGTGGTCTGCGGGCGACCCCTAGTGGTCCACCAGGTGGCACCTAACAAATCACATTTAAAGTTTTTACATTTCAATACTTAAAATTCAGTGTAAAATCAGAGTTTCTTGAACTGTCAAGATTTAAAGAATTCCCTTTATTGGATATTTGCTGATGCATCTGTCACACCAGCACCTGATGGTTGCTCAGCATCTTGTTTTGGGGGCTATTTACAGTCAGGTGCTCCGTGAGTGTTTATTATGGGTTCAGTGGTCCTGGGTCTGAAAACGGTTGAGTTTTAAACCAATCCCTGATTGTTGTTTGGGCTGGAAAACAATCACTAAATATCCTGCTGCACTTGACCTTGTGACTGAATGTTTGCTTTTGCCCTGAAAGTCTGGCTCTTTATGGACCCTGAGCCCACTTGTATTTAATCCTGGTGCTGCTAGCTCATGTCCTAGCGATGTTTTTAGGAATTCAAGCTCACCGTTAGCTTCATGTCTCCCAGCATGTGACTGTGACCCTGACGGTTCCCAGGACGGTGGGCTGTGCGACAGCCACACGGACTCTTCTCTCGGACTGGTGGCTGGGCAGTGTCGCTGCAAGCTAAATGTTGATGGAGCTCGCTGCGACAGATGTAAAACGGGCTTCTTCGGTCTGAGTGCAGACAACCCCCAGGGCTGCCAGCGTGAGTACACACTTCCCCCAGCGCTGCCGCTACGCTAGCTAGCTCTGAAGTGGTGACTCACAATCCCACGTTTTCTGCACTCTTTCATTGCTAACTTGAGAAGAATCTGTTCAGTTAGTGGGTGGGGAAGTTTGAAAAAGTTACAAAGAGACGGAAAAGTGACTACAAGAGTCTTGGAATTGAATTTCACCAACGTGAGTGTGTGTGGAAATCATGGCGAGGACTGTTGGAATGATGTTTTATTAAATCATCCACAAACTGTTGGCTTCAGCCATGTTAAATATGAGTTTAGAACGAGCTCAAAATGTTGGAGGAGACCAGATCATCACATGTCGCTAAGCTGGTTTCTGCTTGGTCCCGCCAGCCTGCCAGTGTGACCGTCTGGGAACCGTGCTGGGGAACTCCCAGTGTGACCCCGTCAGTGGAGACTGCTTCTGCAAGAGGCTGGTCACTGGACGCACCTGCGACAGCTGTTTGGTAAGGACGACGCGCTCGTCTGTGGGTACAGCTCCTCTGGGTTTACCTGCTCTCCCCCCAGCTAGCTGTGCTGCTCCGAGGTGATGGATGGATGGGTGGGTGGGTGGATAGATGGGTGGATAGATGGATGGGTGGATGGATGGATGGGTGGACAGATGGATGGATGATGGATGGATGGATGATGGATGGATGGGTGGATGGATTGGTAGATGGATGGGTGGATGGATAGATGGATGGATGGATGGGTGGATGGATGGGTGGGTGGATAGATGGATGGGTGGATGGATGGGTGGGTGGATAGATGGATGGGTGGGTGGATAGATGGGTGGACAGATGGATGGATGATGGATGGATGGGTGGATGGATGGATGGATGGGTGGGTGGATGGATGGGTGGACAGATGGATAGGTGGATGGTGGATGATGGATGGACAGATGGATGGGTGGATGGACGGATGGATGATGGATGGATGGGTGGATGATGGATGGACAGATGGATGGGTGGATGGGTGGATGATGGATGGACGGATGGATGATGGATGGATGGGTGGATGATGGATCGGTAGATGGATGGGTGGATGGATGGGTGGACAGATGGATAGGTGGATGGGTGGATGATGGATGGACAGATGGATAGGTGGATGGGTGGATGATGGATGGACAGATGGATAGGTGGATGGGTGGATGATGGATGGACAGATGGATAGGTGGATGGGTGGATGATGGATGGACAGATGGATAGGTGGATGGGTGGATGATGGATGGACAGATGGATGGGTGGATGGATGGGTGGACAGATGGATGGATGGATCGGTAGATGGATGGGTGGATGGACGGATGGATGATCTATCTGTGCTAGCCCATGCAGGACTTTGCTACTGTGCCAAGCTGCTGCTCAAACGTAGTCTGCTACAAATAGCAGGAATGTGAGCTCCTGCCTGGGCCCAGCGCCTAAATTTAACTCAGGGATTTGAGACTTGTCCAGTTGGTGTGTGTTCCACCACAGCTAACACGGTCCGGGCCTGGACCTGGGCCCAGAGGGGGTCCAGGGGCTGCCAGAGAGCCTGATTTCAGTCATGTGATGGTACTCCTGAGTGGTTGAAGCTGACACACACAGACGAGCACCATCCAGAACGCTGGGTGGGGCTGGTCCTGGAAGGGCTGTAGATGGGTTCTGCTGTGGTTGTTCTACCTGCCGTGTGTCCTTCTGTGTTTCTAGCCAGAACACTGGGCCCTGAGCCATGACCTGAACGGCTGCAGGGCCTGCGAGTGTGATGTCGGGGGAGCACTGGACAACCAGTAAGTGCAACTATCTGTGAACACGCAACACTCAGACCTGCCACGTCAGCGTTGCCCCCAAGCTGAGATCCCAGGTTAGGGTGAGGGGTCTGGGTTAGGGTGAGGTACTGGTTTAGGGGTGAGGGGTTAGGGTGGGGTTCTGGGAGGACCATTTAACACACAAAGGTTTATCAGATGCAGTGAAACTTCCTGTCACCTCCTTCTTCCCACCTCCCTCACAGAGCCTGAAGAGCAAAACATCGACTAAAACCAAAATCCACCAGTCAGACTACTAACTGGTCTCCAGTGGAGGTCCACAGGAGACCTCTTTATTAACCTCAGATGGGCGTGGATGGCTGACTTTGTGCCTCTGAACCACCGAAGTGGTGAAACGCTTTTGTCGTCCCTGTAGTTGCTCAGAGGAGAGTGGTCAGTGCCGCTGCCGCAGTCACATGACTGGACGCCAGTGTTCACAGGTGGAGTCGGGATATTTCGTCATGGCTCTGGATTACTTCCTGTATGAGGCTGAGCTGGCCAAAATGGGACAGGTAAGTCCGCCCTCCCGCTTCAGTGGTGCATGGATGCCTGCAGTGTTTCTCAGAGTGGTGGTCCACGGGCGACCCCTAGTGGCCCGCCAGGTGGCACTTAACAAATCACATTTTAAAATTTAAAATTTCAATTCTTCAAATTCAGAGTAGAGTCAGTGTTTGTTGACCTGCCAAGATTTCAAGAATTCCCTTTATTGTATATTTCCTGATGCTCAGCATGTTGGTTTGGGGCTGTTTAGAGTCAGGTGGTCCGTGAGGGTTTGTTTAAGGGTTCGGTGGTCCTGGGTCTGAGGAAGGTTGAGACACACTGATGTAGAAGCATGCAAACCATCTCTGTTCTTCTCAGAGCTGCCACGTGGAGACCAGGGAGCACCAGGCGGGGCGTCCCGCCACCTGGACAGGTGTTGGGTTCGCTCGGGTTCCAGAAGGCGGAACCCTGGACTTTGACATCACCAACATTCCCTACTCCATGGAGTATGACCTGCTGATCCGCTATGAGTCGCAGGTGTCAGTCACATACCTTCACACTAACTTCACACTCTGGAAGTGTGTGTTCTGGAGCAGCAGCGCCCCTGGCTGACAGTGATTCTTCACAGATGCCTCGGGACTGGGAGGAGGTGCGCATCTCGGTGATCCGGCCAGGCCCCATTCCCACCAGCAGCCCCTGTGGAAACACCATTCCCGATGACGACAGACTCAGTGTCTTTTTGCCGGCTGGAGCCAGGTCAGCAGCTCACACACACACACACACACACACACACTTGCAGTCCCAGCCCCTGGGTGGAGTCTGATTGCTCTTGTTGGTGGTGTCCTCCAGGTTCATGGTCCTCTCTCATCCTGTATGTCTTGAGAGGGCTGTGACCTACACCCTTCGCTTTGAGTTCACGCGCTATCAGGATGCTAACAGCGTTCTCAACGGCGCCGCCAGTGCCGTCCTTCTCGTGGACTCTGTAAGATCTCTTTACTTCTGCCAGTCTTCCTAACGAATGCCCCTTCCTAACGAATGCCCCTTCCTAACGAATGCCTCGCTGTCTTTTCCCCTGGTTGAATCAGATTTCCTTGATGCCGCGACACGCCTCCATGGAGATGTTCACCGCCGGGGATCCAGCCTCCAACAGCAGGAAGCAGAACTACGAGCGCTACCGCTGCCACGAGGGTGCAAAGAGTGTGAGCCGCCCGCTGATGAGCAGCACGTGCAGCAAGCTCATCAGCAGCATGTCAGCCGTCATCCACGACGGGGCTCTGCGTGAGTGTCTTTCTGGCTGTTTCCCCAGCTGCTGGGCTGTCACCTTTGACCTGACCCACGGCCTTTCTGTGGAGGGAACTGGAAATGTGGTGCTCATTAGCTGACATCAGCGACAGCTGTTCTTCCACCTTTGGCTCTGGAAGTCGGGAGGCTTCACGTCTGCTCTTTCTTCCAGCTTGTAAGTGCGATCCTCAAGGGTCCAGCAGCTCCGTGTGCGACGTGCGTGGGGGCCAGTGTCCCTGCAGAGCCAACGTGATTGGGCGCAGCTGTGACCAGTGTGCCCCGGGAACCTATGGCTTGGGACCGTCAGGCTGTAAAGGTGACAAACCTGCTCTTTCATCATGTGTTCTTTAGAAAACCTTGTCTTCCCTGTCTCAGAGCCTTGTCCTCTCCTCTCTCTCTCTCTCGTCTGTCTGTCCAGTCTGCAGCTGCAGCCTGGAAGGATCCGCCAGCCGACTGTGTGACAGGCACAGCGGCCAGTGCACGTGTCACGCAGGAGCGTTTGGGACGCGCTGCGATGGCTGCAGGGCAGGCCACTGGGGTTTCCCCAACTGCCGTCCCTGCCAGTGTCACGGACACGCTGACGGGTGCGACCAGAGGACTGGAACCTGCGTCGGGTGCAGGGCCAACACGGGAGGGGCCCAGTGTGAAAGGTGGGACTGGAAGTCACAGTAGAAAAGATCTGACACGGGCCAGTATTGAACCAGCGCTCTGTCCTTAGGTGTGCTGACGGTTACTATGGTAACCCTCATTCTGGACTGTGCCATCCCTGTCCTTGTCCCAACGGGCCCAACAGTGGACGACACTTTGCTGCAACGTGTTACCAGGACAACCAAAGCGGACAAATCATCTGCAACTGCAACCAGGGTTACATAGGTGGCCTCTGATCATCCGCCCTCAGCTTTCCGGGTTTTTCAATCCACCTTTCAGGAAAAATGAGGCCCATGTTGCATTCGGATGTGTGTGTCAACTCTGTACTAACATCCAAACCACTAATGGAGAAAATAGTCTGCAAAGACTTTGCTGGTTAAGCGTTGAAAATGCTGTAACAGTGAGAAGGCCACAGGTAGTCCCAGTCCACCTGCCCTGATCCCCTCATCTACGTGGTCTTCCAAGGCAGGAAATGCACGTTCCTAACCCCCCACTCGTCTTCAGAAGCTCTTGATCCATCCTCTCTGCAAACGCGTTTTATTTAGAACCCCCTTAGTGAGGATGTGGAAATCTGCTTCTTCATTTGTGTCTTTGGATCTGCTTTAGGGGATCGGTGCGGGGCGTGTGCACCAGGTTACTATGGTAACCCATCTCAGCCTTCTGGGCGCTGCCAGCCATGCCAGTGCAACAATAACATCGACATGTCAGACACGGGAGCCTGCGACAGGCGGACGGGCGAGTGCAGGAAGTGCCTGTACAACACCGAAGGCCCCGCCTGTGGCGTCTGCAGGAGCAGCTACTTTGGCGACGCTTCCAAACGCAACTGCAGGAGTAAGAAGCAGGTTCCAACAAACAAACCAACAAATAAACAAACAAACTAGCAGACACATGTTCCAACAAACAAACAAACAAACCAGCAGAGACATGTTCCAACAAACAAACCAACAAACAAACAAACAAACCAGCAGACACATGTTCCAACAAACAAACAAGCAAACAAACAAACAAACCAGCAGACACATGTTCAAACAAACAAAACAACAAACAAACAAACCAACAGACATGTGTTCCATCATACAAACAAACAAACAAACAAACATACATGTGTACAAACAAACAAACCAACCAGCAGACACATGTTCCAACAAACAAACAAACAAACAAACAAACAAACCAACAGACACATGTTACAACAAACAAACAAACAAACCAGCAGACACATGTTCCAACAAACAAACAAACAAACAAACAAACTAGCAGACACATGTTCCAACAAACAAACAAACAAACAAACCAGCAGACACATGTTCCAACAAACAAACCAACAAACAAACCAACAAATAAACCAGCAGACAAACAAACCAACAAACCAACAAATAAACAAACAAACCAACAAACAAACCAGCAGACACATGTTCAAACAAACAAAACAACAAACAAACCAACAGACATGTGTTCCATCATACAAACAAACAAACAGACATGTGTACAAACAAACAAACCAACTAGCAGACACATGTTCCAACAAACAAACAAACCAACAAACAAACCAACAAACAAACCAGCAGACACATGTTCCAACAAACAAACCAACAAACAAACAAACCAACAAACAAACAAACAAACCAACAAACAAACCAACAAACAAACCAGCAGACACATGTTCCAACAAACAAACAAACAAACCAACAAACAAACAAACAAACCAACAAACAAACCAGCAGACACATGTTCCAACAAACAAACCAGCAGACACATGTTCCAACAAACAAACAAACAGACACATGTTCCAACAAACAAGCCAAGAAACAAACCAACAGACACATGTTCCAACAAACAAACAAACAAACAAACAAACCAACAGACACATGTTCCAACAAACAAACAAACAAACAAACCAACAGACACATGTTCCAACAAACAAACAAACCAACAGACACGTGTTCCATCATACAAACAAACAAACAAACCAACAGACATGTGTACAAACAAACAAACAAACAAAGCAACAGACACATGTTTAAACAAACAAACAAAGAAACAAACAGACACATGTTCCAACAAACAAAAAACAATCAAACAAACCAACAAATAAACCAGCAGACACAAGTTCAAACAAACAAGCCAAGAAACAAACCAACAGACACGTGTTCCATCAAACAAACGAACAAACCAACAGACGTGTTCAAACAAACAAAGCAACAGACACACGTTCAAACAAACAAACCAACAAACAACCCAACGCACACGTGTTCAAACAAACAAAGCAACAGAGCGTTTCCACAGAGTAACCAGAAAGGTTTCAGACTAATAGGGTGGGTTTTGGTGTGTCAGGGTGCACATGCCACTTTCTGGGCACGGAGCCCAGCCAGTGTGTGGGGCGTGAGGACTGCGTGTGCCAGCGTGCCTCAGGGCAATGCCAGTGTCGGCCCAATGTCACGGGTCTGACGTGTGACCACTGCGCTCCTGAGCACTGGAACCTGGCCAGTGGGCGCGGCTGTGAGCCGTGCGGCTGCCATCTCAACAACTCCGTCGCCTCTTCCTGTAACGAGGTGAGGATCACTGGCTGTGGCCCTGAAAGGCTCTTCACACGGACAGATCACGCCTCACGCCTGTGTGCTTCCGCTGCTGTGCAGTTCTCTGGGCAGTGTCAGTGTCGGAACGGCTTT
The DNA here is from genome assembly GCA_015343265.1 of Pao palembangensis. Lineage (NCBI taxonomy): Eukaryota > Metazoa > Chordata > Actinopteri > Tetraodontiformes > Tetraodontidae > Pao > Pao palembangensis. Next base: position 15,027,562 of record CM027090.1, on the reverse strand, counting down.
GGAGGGAAGACCTGCACCGAGTGTGAGGAGAACTACTGGGGGGACCCGAGGACACAGTGTAGAGGTAGCACACAACCCATGCTTGCTACTTCTCTACCACCCTTGCTACTTCTCTACCTCCCTGCTGCTTCTTTACCTCCCTTGCTGCTTCTCTACCTCCCTTCTTCTCCTCCAGCCTGTGACTGTGACGGCCGTGGCGTGGAGACCTCCCAGTGCAACCGCCGGACTGGCCACTGTGTTTGCCTGCCGGGGGTGTCTGGCGTCCGCTGTGACCAGTGCGCCCGAGGCTTCTCTGGCCAGTTTCCCCACTGCCAACCCTGCCACCAGTGCTTTGGAGACTGGGATCGCATCGTGCAGGTGCAGCTGTGTTTGGGTTCTGATGTCTTTAGGTGGAGGGTTGGCCGCTGCTTACCGTGATGTGGTGTCCTCCCCAGGACTTAGCAGTGCGAACCAAGGCTCTAGCAGAGCGGGCTCATGAGATTCAGAACACTGGCCTCACTGGGGCCTATGAGAAGTTCTTCCGGAACCTAGAGGGCAAGCTAGCACAGGCTCAGGGCATTGTCAACGCGCGCAACACCACTGCCTCTGCTGTCACTCTTCTCATGGAGCTTACTGAAGATCTGAGGTACGAATGCATTTTCTGATCCAGTCTGGAAAACTGTGCTAGTTGTCTTATTTGTTCCATCTGCTTTTCTCTCTCACAAGTTGTCTGTATGGAGCTCACTTTGACGTTCAGCTCTCTGAACCACATGATCACGTTTATCAAGTGAAATGAATTTAATGCAGCTGATACTTCATCAAAATAATGATTTCTATTTCTATTCTGTAGAGCACAAATTAGTGAGACAACTGACGCCCTAAACCACCTGGAAGGAGATCTAACGATTGTCCAGGACAGCAGCTCTGAGGCCAGCAAGGAGCTGAGCGCTCTGGAGAGAGAGGCCAGAGAACTCAACCTGACGTCTGGACAGCTACACCAGCAGCTGGACATCCTGAAAAATTCCAACTTTCTTGGTGAGAACCGATGGAATGTGCTGGTGTCCATGGTGTTTGTGTGGTCCAGCCCAAGTCTTCATCGCTCTGAGGGGCTCACCCATGCGAGCAGTGAACTCCGTGTCTGTCTCCAGGTGCATACGACAGCATCCGTAGCTCCTATAACAGGTCTGAGGACGCAGAGAGGTGGGCTAACCAATCAGCCATCACCAAGTCCAGCATCGTGGTCCAGTCTGGCCACACGAGGCATCGCACGGAGCAGCTCCTGACTGCCAAGAAGGACGACTTCAGTCGCAAGAACGCTGCCAACAAGCGCGCGCTTGCAGACCTGAGTGGCAGACTGCAGGGCCTGGACATGAAGACGGTCAATGAAAAGGTTGGTCCAGCTTTCTCAAAGACAGAGCTAACAGCAGGATGGCCCCAAAACAGGAGCCTGGAAACCTGAAGCTTTAATCACAATGACTAGTCAATATGGCAAAGTGTCCATGGTCCACATCTCAAGAGAAGATCATGTGATCTATGCTGGCCCAACGTCTCGAGCCGCTGAGCTTTGGTGATATTAGGAGCACTGAGATGCTCTCTGTCCTGTCTGATCTGTGAATGTATGGACCTTCTGCACGCCCGCAGGTTTGTGGCACCCCGGATGATGCTCCTTGTGGGGAGAGCCCGTGCGGGGGTGCAGGGTGCCGTGATGATGATGGAAACCCTCACTGTGGAGGCCTAAACTGTGATGGTGCTGTAGCTGCAGCAGACAACGCCTTGGAGAGAGGAAAGCATGCAGAGAAGGAGCTGAACAAAGCCATGCGAGAGGTTGAGGGTCTCTTTATCAAGGTAGGGACGGAGACTATTACATTGTTTTTACATTAGTTCTTTTAGTTAAGTTGAAGTTTTTTAGAGTTTAGGTCCTCTTCAACTTAAAATAGATCGGTTTTAAGCTGGAAAGAAGAGTTCTTTGACCTGGAGAACATCAAAATGAGTATAAGACATAAGAACATGAGAAATGTCTGGAAGGTCTGGCTTATTATTTGAGCTATGGTCTGTCGATGATCTTCATGCTTTTTCTGTGTTTCAATCCTTCTGCTACTGGTTCTGGTGTTGGTATGGATTTCCTCAGGTGGTGGAAGTCAAGGGCAAAGCAGAGGAGGCCAAGGGCAAAGCTCAAGCAGCACTGGACAAAGCTATGGCAAGCCGGAAAAACATCGAGCGCTCCAACAATGACCTGAGAGACCTGATCAAGCAGATAAGGGAGTTTCTCACCCGTGAGTGGGACATTCTCCAGATAGAGAAGACTTGCTGTGTGTGTGTGTGCGTGTGTTTCCCAGGTTTCCCAGCTCTTCTGGGAGGCTTCCAAGGTGGTCCCAGGCCAGCTGACAGATATACTCCCCCCCAGGATGTCCTGGGTGTTTTCTGGAGCCTCCTGCTGGAGGGGTATGGCCAGAAAACCAGGGAGGCATTCAGGATGTATTCCAGCTAGATCTGCTCCACCTCGTCTGACTCCTCTCAACGTGGAGGAGCATCCAGTGCGGAGCCCAGTTCTGCTTGGCTTGTCAGTACCTATCAGCTGGTTAGGGAGCGTCCCACAGCTGGTTAGGGAGCGTCCCACAGGCCAAACAGGCCCAGCAGGATTCCTTCTGCAGCTTGATGGCACGCCTCACACCTGGGTCCACCAACGACTTACTGCCACGATACACACCGATCATCTTTTTGTTCACCACCACTGTGGAGGCAGGGAAGATGGCTCTCTGAGACTCAGCGTCCCCCTGGACAGGGCTGAAGAGGATCCTCGTTCACCATCAGAGCCAACCAAAGACCAGGTCCTGCTCGGTGGTCAGGGTTGTGGTGTGGATCGGCCAGCTGCAGCCCGCGGTGCCCTGATGCAACGTGCACAGTATTTATTCAGCAGGGATTCCTGTGGGCGTATGTTCTATCTGTGGGGGGACAAAAATACAAACAAAATAGAAAACAAACAGAAAAAGTACAAGATGGTCTATTACCTTAAGATAATTCCATTCAGTTCAGTTCTATTTCTATAGCACCTTTTACAATAAAAATAGTCTCTAAGTGCTTTACAGAGGCAGAAACCCAGAGCCGGAACCCCCAGGTAAGCACAGTGGCAGGAAAAACAGAAGCCTTTTAACAGGAAGAAACCTTGAGCAGGACCAGGCTTACAAGGAGGAACCATCCTGCTGAAAGTTGGCTGGGTAAAGGAGGAGAAGAAGAGGGAGACAGGACAGAGAGAATAAAGAGACAGAGAGAGAGAAACAATCGTAGAATCATAGAAATACAAACATATCAGACATAATACATATATATATATTTTATATATATATATATATATATATAATACATATATACATAATACAGCATAGCAGGGTGTTATAAAAGAGGAAACAGCCGAGGCAGGTTTTAATTAAAGAGGGAACAGCAGAGGCAGGTTTTAATAAAAGGGAACAGCACAGGCAGGTTTTAATTAAAGAGGGAACAGCAGAGGCAGGTTTTAATTAAAGAGGGAACAGCAGAGGCAGGTTTTAATAAAAGGGAACAGCAGAGGCAGGTTTTAATAAAAGAGGGAACAGCAGAGGCAGGTTTTAATTAAAGAGGGAACAGCAGAGGCAGGTGCTGACAGTGGACCCTGGATTTGTCAGAGGCCGAGGTCCGTGCAGCATGGAGATCTGGAGATAATGAAATTTTTATTAACCTACTGTTTTGCCTGCATTTATTGCATTGAGTGTTATTTTCCAGTAATCTTGCATGGCCTGGGAGTGTGCATGTGCATGCACAGTGACTTAATCAGTCCATCTTTTGTGTTTCTGCAGAAGAAGAAGCAGACCCCGACAGTATTGAAGCAGTAGCAAACCGTGTGTTGGAGCTGTCCATACCTGCGTCCCCCCTCCAGATCAGACACCTTGCTGAGGAAATCAAGCAGAAAGTCTCGAGCCTGTCCAATGTGGACGCCATCTTACAGCAGACCAAGGACGACGTCCGCAAGGCAGAGCAGCTGCTGCTGGAGGCCAAGACTGCCCGGTAGGAACCAGTGCTGCCTCAGCGCACCTTGAAGTTTCAGTGTTGTTGTCTCTCTTGAAGTCACTCATTTTGAACATATAAAAGTGCTGAGGGATGTAAGACTCTGAGCGAAGATGAAACAGTTTGGCATTTGACAAGCTATGTTTACTGAATGTTTCCTAACGATTAATGGTCATTAACACCATTTTGCCGTCTAGGCATCAAGCTGAGAAGGTGAGGGCCACAACAGAGGCAGTGAAGAAGGCTTTGTCGAACTGTAAGACTGCCCAGACTTCAGCAGAAAAGGCCATTATGACAGCAAAAGCTGACATCATGGACACCGAAACCCGACTAGCACAAGTAAGCTGCTGATAAAGAAATGCTGGAGATTTACAGGAAAGTGGCAACCCAACCTAACCCAATCACAAACACCCCTGGAGTGTTCTCAAAAAATCGTTCCTGAGAAAACGCCCTTTCTCATCTTTGTGTTGTTGTGTCAGTCTTCTTTTGAAATTACCCAAAGGATACATGTATGTACCCTTAATATTCTTATCGTCTCACCTTTAACACAGAAAGCACCCAAAAGTTTTCACGTTTCCTTGAGGTAAGCGAAGCTGTTTTAAAGGTATCGCTGATTTGCAGATTAGGACCAGTGGCTGCTCAATCATGGAGCCACAAAGACATTCTCTATTGCCCCGTCAGGTTTAAAAGCACGTGCACACAAAACACAACCTTGTACTCTTTGTTTATTGTAGTTGTAGGTCAGGTCGTGTAGCTTGACAAGCTATGCATGCCACGGTGGATTATAACTTCAGATTATTGAATCGGATGTGAAGATCAATATTGATTTATTCAGCAAAAGTTAGAATCATTCTAAAGTCTTGGCCTGAATTTCTGTTGCTCAGATTGAGTCGGAGACCTCACACAGTGAGAAGGATCTAAATGTTGCCATAGTCCATCTTGAAACACTGGGGAGAGAGATCAATGCCCTGAAGACCAAATGTGCCAACAACAGCATGGCAGCAGCGCGGGCTGAAGAAACGGCAACCATGGCACGAGACAAGGCCAACGAAGCCAAGCAGGTATGCATGGCACCTGAGCAGACGCACCTCGCGGATTGAAACGAGGCAGCACTGATTGCTGTGTCTCCATGCTCAGATCCTAGATGGGCAGTTGACAGATAAGTACCATGAGGTCCAGCAGCGCGTTGGTACCAAGGCCAAAGCTATCATGGATGCTAAGAAGAGGGCAGAGAGTCTCAGAGACGAGGCCACCAAGCTGCTCAGAGACGCCCAGAGGAAGCTGCGCATGCTAGCAGGTGTGCATTTACATCCTGTATATTTCTAATGGAATGGAGTTGCTGTGTTTAGCTGGAGGAGCTCTTTGTAGGGCACACCCCAGAAGAAATGAGTGAAAAGCTAAAGAATCTTGCACAAGAAGCTGGCAGATCGATTGGAATATCCAAGGTTTGATCAAAGTTAAGCTAAACAGCTTCAAAAACCACCCAGGTCCAGTTGCTCAGCGAGATCACACCTTGGATAACAATGACCTGGATGAAGGAGAACCTACACAAACATCCATTTCAACCTTTAATCTTTTTACCCGGATAAGTAAATCCTGGTACTAAATGTTTCTTGGAATATGGGTGGAAAGGGGGCTATAGACACTGATTAAATGAATATTTATCAGTAACATTCCCTGCTATGGAATGTCCATGCTATGTGCAAAATGACCCCCATTCCCTCTCTCGGGCACTAATCAGGGAGTTTGCCATTTTGTAGGGTTTTCCAAATGTTACGTAAGGGTTACTATCCCTTATTTCCCATAATAAATCCCATAAGGCCAATGCTTTGCAAACAAGCCAAATATGTATAAAAACCCTCCTTTGCGGCTGCACATGGGAAGCCAGACATGAGGCTAATTGTTCATGAATAAGTATCATGAATACGTTTTTCTTAATAAGGTCACAGCGGACATCAACAATTAATCCAGGAAAAAGTGGACCTGTGCCAACCTCCGTTAATTATTCAACACTACCGCCATTTAACGCAGGTCAGCTTGGTTTGAACAGTCCACTCGACCGTACGCCTCGTGTAGCTAGCGGGGGTAGTCAGATCCAGCACCAGACTTGTACTAAGCTACCTGCTCCAGTTCCTGACCCATGAGGTCAGTGGTGTTCAGAGCCAGTCCCCGGGGCTGGAGCACAGCCGCATTTCTGTCCTACCAGGCAGAAGATATTTTTACCAAGGGAAAGGGGACGCAATATGGTTTTCAAGGCAAAGTCTGGGAATATTCATGAGGAGCCGCCATCCGATTGGCCGATCAAGGAGCTACGTGATTGGCTGGAGCAGGTACTCTGTTGATGATCACTCCAAAGTCAAAGTTACTCATCAGACTACATTCATGTAATCCTATCACCACAACAAATATTTTCAAACAAGCTAAATTAGAATTACTACTAGCTACCATTATAGCTGTAGCCAAAGTTGCATGAATTTAAATAAACGGTAAAGTTTATAGCAAAGTTAACTCTTTATGAAGATGTATAAGATGTTTACAGCTAGCGTGTTCCACCGAGGGACATGTTTGCTTCAGCACAGCGGGCAGCAGCACTACAGGGACGCTCCCTTGCAGAGGCCTTTGTGGGCCACCTTGGTATCAGGCTGTGTTCCCCAGCCCTGGCCCTGACCCAACACTTCCCTTCTGGAGGCGACAGGCCTGAGCTGGACCCCAGTTTGAGTCCTTGACTGGAGGTGTCACTCTGAGAATCGGGCTCTTCCTGAAGGTGGACATGGCCGGCTGCAGGGTGCTGTCCATCCTTCATTTTTTGAGGCTGGACTAAACAAAGCTTGTTTTATGATCATGAATGTTTATGACACTTTGGCTAATCAGATGGAGGCTCTTATAAATATTTATGGCCTCCCTCGCTGGGCCCACTGGATGATGGCTTCTCATTGGATATTTACTGAGTTCTGGCCAATGGGATGGTTTTCTTCATGAATATTTATGAGATCCCTGGCCAGTTTGAAAAAGAATTGCAAGCAGGACTCCAGCTGAAACCACTGTCTACCTGTAGGACAGAAGACCATATGAACTTGTGCCTGACAGTGAAACGTTTTTCCAATGTTTGCCCATCCAGAGCTGGAGAAGAACTATGAGGAGAACCAGAGGAAGTTGGAGGGGAAAGCTCATCAGCTGGACGGCTTGGAGGACAAGATGAAGGCCATCCTCAACGACATCAACAAACAGATCCAGATCTACAACACCTGCCAGTAACCTGTCCATTTAGTGTTGCTTGGCAAAGAAGCTCTGTCACTTATAAAACTGGAAATTCATTTTTAAAAGGTCAAGTTTCCATTTGGAGAATCTGTGCTAAACATGTGGAGACGACTCCTCTGACAGTTTCCTGGCCTGCTAATAACCAGTGAGGACTTTCTCTCAGTAGAGGTCCTGGAGGTATATTACTGTCAGTACTTATTAGGTCACAACCTTGAAAGTTTGTCCTCGAACGCCCATAAAAGCAAAGAGAAAGTGTCCATCAGTCACGACAGAGAAGAAGGTGACCTCTGGCCTCGTGTGTTTTCTGCAGGTTTCATCGTGTGTCTGAAATATGCTGATGCTGTTTACTTATTTATCCTGTCATCCTGAGTGGAAAATATAAATACAGAACTTTGCAGTTGCATTCACTTTCTCTGGTTTTCATAATGAATGACTGCTGCTTGGCCTCCGATATAAGGGATAAAGAAGATGGGTGGATGGGTGGATGGATGGGTGGGTGGATGGATGGATGGGTGGGTGGATGGATGGATGGATGGATGATGGATGGGTGGGTGGGTGGATGGATGGATGGATGATGGATGGGTGGGTGGGTGGATGGATGGATGGATGGATGGGTGGATGGATGGATGGATGGATGGATGGATGGGTGGGTGGATGGATGGATGGGTGGGTGGATGGATGGATGGATGGATGGGTGGATGGATGGATGGATGGATGGGTGGGTGGATGGATGGATGGGTGGGTAGATGGATGGGTGGATGGATGGGTGGGTGGATGGATGGATGGATGGGTGGGTGGATGGATGGGTGGATGGATGGGTGGGTGGATGGATGGATGGGTGGGTGGATGGATGGATGGATGGATGATGGATGGGTGGGTGGGTGGATGGATGGATGGATGATGGATGGGTGGGTGGGTGGATGGATGGATGGATGGATGGGTGGATGGATGGATGGATGGATGGATGGATGGGTGGGTGGATGGATGGATGGGTGGGTGGATGGATGGATGGATGGATGGGTGGATGGATGGATGGATGGATGGGTGGGTGGATGGATGGATGGGTGGGTGGATGGATGGATGGATGGATGGATGGGTGGGTGGATGGATGGATGGATGGATGGATGATGGATGGATGGGTGGGTAGATGGATGGATGGATGGGTGGGTAGATGGATGGATGGATGGGTGAATGGATGGGTGGGTGGATGGATGGATGGGTGAATGGATGGGTGGATGGGTGGATGGATGGGTGGGTGGATGGATGGATGGATGGATGGGTGGGTGGATGGATGGATGGGTGGGTAGATGGATGGATGGGTGGATGGATGGGTGGGTGGATGGATGGATGGATGGATGGGTAGATGGATGGATGGATGGACGGATGGATGGATGATGGATGGATGCATCCATGCATGGATGGATGGATGATGGATGGATGCATCCATGCATGGATGGACGGATGGATGGATGATGGATGGATGGATAGATGGATGGATGGGTAGATGGATGGATGGATGGACGGATGGATGGATGATGGATGGATGCATCCATGCATGGATGGACGGATGGATGGATGATGGATGGATGCATCCATGCATGGATGGATGGATGGATGCATGGATGGATGGATGCATCCATGCATGGATGGACGGATGATGGATGGATGCATCCATGCATGGATGGACGGATGGATGGATGATGGATGGATGCATCCATGCATGGATGGACGGATGATGGATGGATGCATCCATGCATGGATGGACGGATGGATGGATGCATGGATGGATGCATCCATGCATGGATGGACAGATGGATGGATGGATGGATGGATGGATGGATGGATGGATGGATGGATGGATGCATCCATGCATGGATGGGGCTGTGTCTGGGCCTGTCTCTCCCAGTACTTTGGGGTGGCTTGGAGCTCCACAGGTAGAAGGCAGACAGGTGCTCCTTGGCTCTGGAGGTGTCAGACTGTCCTACCTGCACACCTGTGATACACAGCTGCAGCACCACTGACGTGAACAGCACCACCACAGTTATCCACCAGGCCTGGGTGAGGGGGCAGCTGGCTCCATGGATATTCACCAGCAGTACCGAGCCCTTGCTTGAACCGCTAATATGGAAACGGTAACTCCGAAATCATGTTAGCCACAGCAGCTAAAAGAACATGTTCTCCTCTTCAAGCCGTCCAGGCCCAGGAGCCACCAGCAGTGAGGAAGCCAGCAGGGAAGATGGAGAAAGATTCAGTGTGTGACCATTAAAAACAGCAGTGCAGGTTACACTTTGAAAGAGGAGACATTCTTTCTCCATGTTGTCAGCCTTGATTACACGGAGAGAGAGAGAGAGAGAGAGAGAGAGAGAGAGAGAGAGAGAGAGATCACGTGCCCGCGCCCGCGCCAGCGCGGAACTTGTTTATGTCTGAGCTCAGTTCCGGTTTGTCGGCGGCGCTGAGGAGTAAAGTAGTGACGTATCGGCTTAAGCCGCAGAGGTCGAAGGATATCGGACTAACGGTCGCTTGAACGGCTCTACACTTGCTATTTTTGTTTTTTTTTTTGGGCGTGAATTACAAAAGCTGTTGAGTTTCGATCGCATCAGAAATGGGTCCTGGATAAACTGCAGAATCTTCAAGACGAGCGGGTTTCGAGGGCAGGGAAGAGTGGTGCGGCCCAGTCCCACAGCGGTGAAGGAGTGGAGCAGCCTCTGTGTCCGGAACGCTAAAGATTCTCATCCATACCTCGTAAGTGCTTTGTTGTAGTGTAAATCTTAACGTGAGAATTTGACATGCGACATCAGCTTGGCGATGTGATACATAATGTGTCGTTGTGCAGAATGCGCAATGCTAGCTTGTTTATGATTTCACGTAAACGAGCGTTAGCCTGCTGTGGCTAATGACATTAGCTTTACAGTAGCTGCTGTCAAACGTACCGGTGTGACCGTCCCCTCTAAATGTCTATACTTTATTGTATGGTCCACAATAAAGCCATTTCTTTCATTAACATAATCAATACCCTGTCAGATATTAGTTACAATGCACTTTCAAGCTTTACTCTTTGAAATCAGTGATGTGTTGTTAGCCACTAGTTATTTCAGTTGAATTGACAAGAATTAATATGTCTAGTATAACCTAATTCTGAGAGAATTGTATATCATATTACAGCTTTGAAGTGAATATTTGAATAACCTCTGCATTAAGTAGTCCAGCTTACTAATTATTGAACTAGCTTACAAGCTAACTCAGCATGAAGGATTAAGTAAATAGCATGTATGGCCTTTTGTTGTCCTCTGTCATTTATTATCTCCAGACTTGCAACTGTCATCCAGGTGAGATTTATTACATTTAATTTTTTAAAATATGTTTTGTTCAAGTATTTTTAATTTTTTAAAGGCATCTTCAGCTACCTGAATTAGATGTAGTTTTAAAATGCTTTAATTGCTGTGATCCCTTCAGAGTCCATTTAGTGACTGGCTGCTATTCCTTTCAGATCCCCACCCTCCTGTGGCTTTCCTGATTCTGTTCTGGGAGCTTTCAGATCAGCATCATCGCCAAGATAGCCGGGCCAGGCAGGAAGAGACATCACTCTGATCCAGACCCCAGCAGTGGCAGTGATTCTGGTGACGGGCAGCCTGTTAGTGCCAAGTGCCTGAAGATGTCCAGCGATGGTGGGAGCAGCGATGCAGCGGGCCGCCGTGGGGGCTCTCAGCAGAGACGAGGTCATGGCAGGGAGACGGGCTCGGACCTGTCCTCCTGTAGCAGTAAAAAGAAGCAGAAAGACAGAGCCAATCAGGAGAGCAGAGAGGCCAAGCGGGCGGTGGCCCTGGTGGAGGGAGTTGGTGTTGCAGAGGTCAGGAAAGGTAAGGAGACGCTCACACACACGTACACACTTGTTCTTCTATCAGCCTGCTCAAGCAGGGTTAAGATGTGCAGTTCATATTAGCAGGTGTATTGGTGTGTTTTTTTAAAGCATTCCAACTGAAAAATGGCTTCTGCTGAGGCTTCTCCTCCGTCCAAAAGCCTGTTCCGGGCTAGGGCTTATTTTGAGGAGCAACTTGATCTTGAACCATTTGTGTGGCTGTATTTTTAGAGTAGATGGGAGGGCTAGCTGGGATCCTCTCTTATTTATTCTTTATTTTTCTCTGTGACTGAATTAATTATCAGTTAATTGAGAGGGACAAAAATGCAAATCAAGATGAAACACATTTTTGGATCAAACATGAATTTTATTGAACTTATATCAACTTTATTCCTCAGTTGCTTGTTATTGGAAAAGAACAATAGTGCGCTGAAGTGTATACTTGATTTATTATATGAATAAATACATACAACGTTATACATTGTACAGTGAAATTCTAAAAGCAAATATTTTTTATTTTCGTCTCTTAAAAACATTTTTAAATTACATTTCACCCTCTCCTGGTTTGTGGGGTCAATCACTTCCCTTTTCATAGCACCAGCATTTGTTTTCTTTGCTCAGGGTCAAATACTTACCCTTTGCACAAAAATGTGTGACACAAACTCAAATTTAACATTCAGTTATCTACCTGCATCAATCCTGATATCAAAATTCCTTATTTTGTTTGTGCTGTAAGAAACGAGCTCACCTATGCGCACGTGCCCACGCCCTGTTCTGTTTATGAATGATAATGGCATGCTAATTAATTATAATAGCATGTGTGTTAATTATAATAGCATGTGTGTTAATTATAATAGCATGTTTATTAATTATAATAGCACATTTGTTTATTTATTATAATAGCACGCTAATTAATATAATAGCATGTTTATTAATTATAATAGCACGCTAATTCATTATAATAGCATGTTTATTAATTATAATAGCACATTTGTTTATTTATTATAATAGCACGCTAATTAATTATAATAGCATGTTTATTAATTATAATGACATGTCCATCCCCCCCCCCCCCCCAAGAGGCTGGTCTGGTGGACTGGTCCTGGGCAGAGGGGCTGGTCTGGGTGACTGGTCCTGGGCAGAGGGGCTGGTGTGGTGGACTGGTCCTGGCAGAGGGGCTGGTCTGGGTGACTGGTTCTGGCAGAGGGGCTAGTCTGGGTGACTGGTCCTGGGCAGAGGGGCTGGTCTGGGTGACTGGTCCTGGCAGAGGGTCTGGTGTGGGTGACTGGTCCTGGCAGAGGGTCTGGTGTGGTGGACTGGTCCTGGCAGAGGGGCTGGTCTGGGTGACTGGTCCTGGGCAGAGGAGCTGGTGTGGGTGACTGGTCCTGGCAGAGGGGCTGGTGTGGGTGACTGGTCCTGGGCAGAGGGGCTGGTGTGGGTGACTGGTCCTGGCAGAGGGGCTGGTGTGGGTGACTGGTCCTGGGCAGAGGGGCTGGTGTGGGTGACTGGTCCTGGGCAGAGGGGCTGGTGTGGGTGACTGGTCCTGGGCAGAGGAGCTGGTGTGGGTGACTGGTCCTGGGCAGAGGGGCTGGTGTGGGTGACTGGTCCTGGGCAGAGGAGCTGGTCCAGGGGATTGCTGCTTTTCTGGAGCCCATGTCAGGTCGTGAAGTGCAGTAACGTTCCTGTGCTGGCCCCACGTGTCCCTTCCTTTGTGTAGAGTGTGTGTTTTCCATCACACACAGACTGGAGGACAGTTGGAAGCTGCCTGTGCATCTAGGAGGCCCAACTACCAGGTTGAACAACCTGTGTGTGTGTGGCCCTAAAGTTCCTCTCTTTAGAAGTTGGTCTGGAGTTGTGTGATAAACCTCGTTTTAATTCCCTCTGACACGTGTACTTTCTACCTTAACAGGCTGTTTTGAATGTCTCTAAAACAGCTGTGCCACATTTGTGTAAGCTGTCGCACGTCTTTTCTCGAAGGTGTCTTGAACATGATGCTGTCTTTGCAGATTTACTCCCGAGTTGTTGTTTGTTGAGCCTCGGTACAGCAGTATCACAACAAGGAACATGTGCGTTTTCATGTCTCGTTGTTTTAAATCATATCGTCATTTACAGGATTGCAGTAAAATTAAGGCAATAATGTTGTGAAAGGATAGATCCTGTCTGCAGGTGACACGTTTCGATTGTAATGACTGTAATTGTGTGTTTCTGCAGACGTCTTTGTGGACTGGAGGCAGAATGTGAGTGAAGTGAGTGTCAGGTTGCGCTGTGGGGATGGCGTACAGAGGAAAGAAGACGTCAGCACCAGTTTCACTGATAAAAGCTGCCACGTGGCTTTCCCAGGTAAGAGCAGAGCAGGTGGGAGAGCCCACACAAACCAGTTCTCCAGCTTGTGACCTGGGCCTGTGCTCCTGTTTCAGATGGACGACAGTGGAGCTGCCAGCTGCAGGAGGAGATCGAGGCCTCCTGCAGTAGAGTTCAGTACAAAGAGAAAGGAGGGTTCCTTCACCTCATCATGCAGAAGAAGATTCCTTCTCACACTTGGCCCTCGCTGAAGGTACGTCACCAAAGCTCTCCACAAACATGGAGGCAAATAGTCCTTTATGCCCGTCAGGAAATGTTCTTCCTGCAAGGTCATCTGGACTCCTGAAGTACCTTCTAAGCTTGTGCTGAACGGTGTCTGAATGAAACCCACTCTCCCTCTGCTTCTTCTCTCTCCTGCGTCAGTCAAACAAGAAGAAGGAGACTGGAAGCACAGAGAACAAAAGCAACAAAGAGAGAGAGAAATGCGTTCCTGTGGAGTTGATAGAGGAACCCAAAGTGTCCTCCTCACAGGCGCGACTCCAACCCCAACCTCCAGCCTCTCCCTCACACAGCGAGTCTAGACGGAGCTCTGCTAAAGCTGGCAGGCTTGTCAAGGGCAGCTCCAAAAGCAAAACAGCCTCCACAAACTCTGTATGCAAAAGAGCAGATGGCCCAGACACCACCACCAGCAGCAGCAGCAGCACCACCAGCAGCAGGGCGGTCAAGGCCCTGAGAGCTGAGCAGAAGCCTGAAGAGCCTCGGACCACAGGTACGGCTGCACAGCCCAGCGGAAACAGGCGCGCTGTGAAGGAAGAAGCAGCACACTCTGGTGGAAACGCTGATCACACTCACTCCCTGTCTGCTAACGGCCCAGAGGAGCAGCCCGAGCACAAAGACCTGACCTTGGGCGGGTCTCAGGAGCAGGTGCCTGGAGCCACCTGTGAGGGGGCCAGTCAGGCCAACAAAGCTGAGGTGAGAACTGCTGCCTCACCTCCTAGACTGTGGGAACATGCTTTCTGACGGGCCTTCCCTCAAGATTGCATCATAAGTGTCCCACGCGTTTGTTCCTTCAGGTAGCAGAGCTGCAGAAGCAGTCTTCAGGTGCCTGTGGAGCAGCTCCTCCTCAGGGTGAGGGCCCCCCTGCTGCTGTCAGCAGCCTCAAACATGGCTGCTCCAGCAGCCAGACGACTGCAGCGTCTACAGAAGCGCTGGGGAAGGGAGCGGCCTCTGCTCCGGAGAGCAGTGGCGACCACACCACAGGACTGTGTGCTGGGGACTGTCAGAGATCATCTGTTGGGAGAGCCGGAAGTGCTCATCCATCTACGGAGGCCCTGAATCTGGGCTGTCCCAGCGAAGAGGAGAAACAGGACCAGTCCAAGGACGAGCCTCCTCTGGAGTTTGGGCAGCGGGAAGGCTGTGAATGTAAGTTGGTGGAATGTTGTGGAGCTGGGACTGGTTGAAGGAAGGTGCTGGTTGGACGTGTTCTCCTCCCGCAGCTCTGGAGCCCGTGGTGGACCTGCAGCATGTGAAGAATGACTGGTATGAGAAGGGCACCGACCTGATGGTGGTCAACGTTTACATGAAGGGCATCTCCAGGGACACCGCACGGGTCCTTTTCAGGGAGCAGGATTTTACGCTCTTTTTCCAGACCAGGTGATGGCGCCTTGCACCATCAAGACTTGGACGCCCACAGAAGCCTTCAGTGATCTTTCTGTCTCCTCTTTCCAGTGACGGGAACTTCCTCCGGCTTCATTCAGACTGTGGCCCAAACACCCACTTTAAGTGGCAGGTGAAGCTCAGGTAAGACTGCTTCTTTCTTAAACCGGCAGCAGCAATTTGGGATGAAAGGCAGGATTTGGTCGCATCATCGCACCTTCCCGTTGTAGTTTAGATGAGCTCAACATTTAACTGGACTGGAAATCACAGAAGATGAATCAGTAATGGCTCCGGACAGTTTCAGAGTCGTGTTAAACTGGGTCTCGTCGCTACATTATTTTCTAGAAACACAACTTTGTCATGTGAAAGAATGCAGTGTATGTTTTTATGGTAGCGTCAGTGTGTGGCATGGTTAGATACTAGGTGTAATCCTGTTAAATTGGGTCTAAAGCTCAAATCAGATCCTCTTCACATGAGGGGACGCTGGCTCCGTGACATCAGCCGTCACTG
The DNA here is from genome assembly GCA_015343265.1 of Pao palembangensis. NCBI lineage: Eukaryota > Metazoa > Chordata > Actinopteri > Tetraodontiformes > Tetraodontidae > Pao > Pao palembangensis. Next base: position 15,011,964 of record CM027090.1, on the reverse strand, counting down.
TCCCAGTACCCTAGGTGTTGAGGGAGTTGAAAGAAACGAAAAGAAGTCAGTTCCACAGCAGTACAGCCCCTGTGTGAAGAGTAAATGCATGTCCGCTAATCGCTTGCAAAAGAAGCAAGAGTGCTAACCATGAGCTTGTGTTGCAGCGAGCAGGAACCTGTGGTGAAGTTGTTGGCTGCTGAGCCTGAGTTCAGTCAAACCTGGCTTTGACCGGCCCTTGTTCTGCCTTGTGTCTCCGTGGCCCCAGGAACCTGATAGAGCCTGAGCAGTGCAGCTACTCCTTCACCCCATCACGGCTGGACATCACCCTGAAGAAGAGACACAGCCAGCGCTGGGGGGGCCTGGAAGCCCCCGCCTCACAAGGTCTACATTTACACAGCAGCAGTGATGCCACTCTCCAGTGGACCTTTCCCAGCCCAGCTCTGCTGCTCTTGGCCTTTGTGCAGCCCCTCCCAGAGCCTTCTTTTCTAACCACACTGCCATCCTGCTCTGTTTAAGGTGCAGTGGGTGGTGCCAAAGTGGCTGTGCCTTCCAGCCCTGCCTGTCTGGAGAAGGCCCAGGCCGACAGCAGCAAACACAGCCTGCCTGCCCAGCAGGAGCCCCCACGGGTCCAGGAGGAGAACGCCAACGTGTCCAAGGCCGCGGGCCGAGTAGAGGAGGGCGGCCTGGATCCTGGGGCTCCTTCCAGTGTCTCTGAGCACGTAGCCATCGCAAAGACAGAGCCCACCTTTACTGTGGTTGGTTCAGTTCAGACACCACTAGGTTACACACACGTGCATTTAGCAGGAGTTGAGGGTAAGGAACAACCTTCTCCTCATAGTTGGAGCAGCAGAAAATGTTGACCAGCAAAGAAATGGAGCATATCAATGTGTGTAGTGTAATATTTTAATCACATCAAAAAAATAAGCTATATTAGTTCAGACCATCTGTTTTCTGACTCAGTCAACAATCAATCGATCACCAATGAACGTGGTAAAGAGGGTAATGATTTCATTCAGTCGTTTGAACAGTCAGTCAATTCTAGAGGTTGCTTTCAGAGTGAAGGTGAGTTTATTCACAAGTTGTTCACCTTCTCCCCAGGCACACGCTCGCAGCCGTTATTACAGTCAGCCTCTTGTTGATTGATGTTCCATTAGCATTCCGGAGGTTTCTCCCTCTGTGTGTGGCTGTTTAAGGTAGCACCTGGATGAACGCTGGCTGCTTCTCACCTGTGCCTCTGTCTCGGTTCAGCCCAAACCCACCTGCATGGTGCAGCCCATGACCCACGGCCTCCCTGCCAGCAAGGAGCAGCATGAAGACGAGGAGGAGAAGAAAGTGTGTCTGCCTGGTTTTACTGGCTTGGTCAACCTGGGCAACACCTGCTTCATGAACAGTGTCCTCCAGTCCCTGTCCAACACCAGAGAACTCCGGGATTACTTCCTGGGTAACTCTAATGCCTGGGGAGCTGCTGCAGCGTCCGCCGTTGACGTGGTCCAGCAGCAGCATCTCTGGAGGCTTGTGTTCAGCTTCTTCTCAAGCCAGTCTGTCAGGACCTTGCTCCGGGATTATTGTCTGACTCCAGTTGCATCAGCTGCAGCTGGAGTCAGAAATTCCCAGCTTCTCCTCAAGAAAGCTGTGATCCGTTTGGGAATTGCTCCTGATGCAGCCCAGAGGGGCCCAGATGTGGAGCTGCATGTCCTGACTCCGTGGTTGAGTCTAGTTTCAGCAAAAGCAGTGTCTCTCCAGAGTGTGTTTGCTGTTTGGCATTCAGCAGCTTCCTGTTGGCTGTGCTTTCTGATGCCTTCCATCTTTGCTTGTTTCTCTCTCATTGACTCTGCTGGCGTCTTGGCTTCTTCTTCTGTGCCACTGCAGACCGAGCCTTCGAAGGGGAAATCAACTGCAGTAACCCACTGGGAACCGGCGGGAGGCTAGCCATTGGCTTTGCTGTGCTGCTCAGGGCCCTTTGGAAGGGAACACATCATGCCTTCCAGCCCTCAAAGCTAAAGGTATCTGAGGGATGGCAGACATCAACCTCCCTCCCTCTCTCTCCGTCTCTGATATTTGTGTTGTCACTCCCTCCCTCTGCAGGCTATCGTGGCAAGTAAAGCCAGTCAGTTTACAGGTTATGCCCAACACGATGCCCAGGAGTTCATGGCCTTCCTGCTTGACGGGCTCCATGAGGACTTGAACCGCATCCAGAACAAACCTTACACAGAAACGGTTGACTCTGACGGAAGACTGGACGAGGTCAGTGGGGCTTTGTCTGACTCGCTTCTGTGAGTGTGAAGATGTTCTAGTGTCGTTTGTAGCAACATTTGCCCTCCGCCTGTTGATGCAGGTGGTTGCAGACGAGGCCTGGCAGAGGCACAAGATGCGAAACGATTCCTTTATAGTGGATCTCTTCCAAGGCCAGTTCAAGTCCAAGCTGGTGTGCCCCATGTGCTCCAAGGTCATTCCAAAATACAGACTTTTTTTCAAAGGCACACAAAGGAAAAGAATCGTACCACACAATATTTACTGTGCTCATGGTCGTGATAGCGTTCCCAGGTAGCTTTGCACTGCTTTTTACTTGTGCACATTCCCCCTCAGGTTTCTATCACCTTTGACCCCTTCCTCTACCTGCCTGTACCGTTGCCCCAGAAGCAGAAGGTGCTGTCAGTTTATTACTTTGCTAAGGAACCTCACAAAAAGCCCATCAAGGCAAGTCTCGGGATCTGGATCAGGCTGTGCTGAAGGGAATGTGTCGGTGCTTTGTCTCCTCACTTTTCTAATGCGTGTTTCAGTTTTCGGTGAGCGTGAGCAAGGAGAATTCGCGCACCGCTGAGGTGCTGGAATCGATATCGAGGAACGTCCGAGTCAAACCAGAGAACCTGAGACTGGCAGAGGTGGGCTTACTGCAGTGATCCAGCTGTCGCGTGAACTGCTGAAAGATGGTCCCAGCACTTGGATAAAGAGGATTTGTGTTCTTAGGTGGGAAAGAACCGATTCCAGCGCGTGTTTCTGCCCTCCCACTCCCTGGACACGGTGTCTTCTTCGGATATGTTGTTCTGCTTTGAGCTGCTCTCCAAAGAAATGGCTAAAGAGAAAGTGGTGTTGCTGAGAGTGCAGCAAGTAATAAAGCCGTCCTGTCTGCCCTTCCTTTCTCGCCTTCCATCCGTTTGTGTGTGTGCGGTATTGATGAAATGGCTTGCTGTGCGTTTGCTCTCCTGGCAGAAGCTGCAGGTCCCGAACATCCCCATCTCCAAGTGTGCTGCCTGCCTGAAGCCTCCCACGTCTGAGGAGGACAAGCTGAAGCGCTGCACTCGCTGCTACCGTGTGGGCTACTGCAACCAGTTAGTTTCCCTAGCAACCTCCACCGTTGCCTGACTTGTTGAGAGTGGCTGTGGAAGGATGAGTGGTGGGGCCGTGTACACTCACACCTTTCTGTGAACCCCACCAGAGTGTGTCAGAGGACCCACTGGCCCAGTCACAAGAGCTTGTGTCGACCCCACGCTGAGCACGTAGGCCTGCCTTTCCTGGTCAGCGTGCCCGAGTCCCGGCTCTGCTACGGCCGTCTGACCCAGCTGCTGGAGGGCTACTCCAGGTACACCTGTGTGTTTCCATGGTGACTGGTACCCTGGCGTGTGTCTTAGATTGGCAGGTTGTGATCACTCTTGGGCCTGTTTTGTAAAGCCCTTCATGATTTGCTCTGTCTGTGTTTCTTCTCCGCGTCTGCAGGTTTTCTGTGGACGTGTTCCAGCCTCCGTTCCACTCGGGCAGGACGTCCCCTGAAAGTCGATGTGCAGGTGACCTCCCTCCACCGCCTGTAAGTTGTCCTGAGACGGGCAGGTCCAGCAACGAGGCCTTGTGTAGCAGCAAGGCTGGCCCTGCTGACCTGGAGCTGGAGAGCCCGTCCCTGCAGCCTGCAGACCAAGAGCAACATGCTCAGGCTTCTGGGGAGGCCGCTTCCCTCTCCTCTTTCCAGACCTCAGCCACGCAAACCTCAGATTCAGGATTCTTTGAGCAGCTCTCCTCAGTTTCCTGCTGCTCTTTTGACCCTCATTCTGAGAAGGAGACGTCCTGTGAGAAGACGGTGCGACCAGAAGGTAGAAATGTTTGAATGGACGCATCCCTTGAGCTTCTGCTGCCCAGCCTTCTCATCTTTGATGCTTTGATCGCAGCTGCAGTAACAGGTTATCAGCATCCCAGTGAGTTGAGCTCTGCCCATGCCAGTCAGTTCTTCATATCTCTGTTGGACTCTAACAACAAGGAGCAGAGGCTGGATGAGAAAGGTTTACATTCACAGTACATAACCATGCTTGTCTCGCATTTCCTTTATTATTACACAGTAATAAGCGCTCACGATTGTCTCCTTTATAGAGGATGCACTGGCCAACCTCCCTGAGGATGCAACCTTGGAGCTGGTGTGGAAGAACAATGAGCGCCTGAAGGAGTATGTTCTTGTGAGCTCCAAAGATCTGGACTACGAAGAGGACCCCAGCTCTTTGAGTGAGACGGCCAGAGCGGGACATTTCACCCTGGAGCAGTGTCTGAACCTCTTCACCAAGCCAGAGGTCCTGGCACCGGAGGAGGCATGGTAGGCTGCTTGTGGAGGCTCTGCGGGCCGGATGAAAGAGTTCACCGGGCCACATGTGGCCCCCGGGCCTCAGTTTGCCCACCTCTGACTTAGATTCCTGTGTTTAAAGCGCCAGGGTTTTTGTTGAGCAGTTCTAGTTCCACTCCTCCCCTGACCGAGGCAGTGATCCGTATCCGCTGCTGTGTCTCTGATTTGAAGGTACTGTCCCAAATGTCAGCAGCACAGAGAAGCCTCCAAGCAGCTGCTGCTGTGGCGCCTGCCAAACGTGCTCATCATCCAGCTCAAGCGCTTCTCCTTCAGGAGCTTCATTTGGAGGGATAAAATCAACGACATGGTGGACTTCCCCATCCGGTACATGCTCTCAACCGCTCCTTGCATTCAAAGCCTCCTATTGTGTAGCTCCAGCTTGATGAGATGCTTTGACCTCAGGAACCTGGACCTGAGCAGGTTCTGTATCGGCATGAAGGATGAGATGCAGCAGCCTGTTTACGACCTGTACGCAGTCATCAACCACTACGGGGGGATGATTGGGGGCCACTACACAGCCTACGCCCGGCTGCCCAGCGACAAGAACAGTCAGCGCAGTGATGTCGGTCAGTGTGCACACCAGCTCCGTCTTCCTCACCATGGGGATGGAGATGGAGACCTCCGCTCAGCTGCTTCTCCTGGGTTCTCCCGGCAGGCTGGCGTCTGTTCGATGACAGCACCGTCACCATGGTGGAGGAGAGTCAGGTGGTGACCCGCTACGCCTACGTGCTCTTCTACAGACGCAGGAACTCCCCCGTGGAGAGGCCGGCACACTTCCACAGGCCTGGAGGAGCAGAGTGTCCCACAGCTGCAGGAGCTGCTGCCAGCCAGGTGAGGGCGCACTCGTTTCCTGCCAGCCAGGCCTTCCTCTGGGAACGCCTGGCTGCTGAGACCCACCATTCACTCCTGACTGTTCCTTTGGCTCTCTACGTCTAGATCTGCATTTTCAGAAGTACGTTTTCTGCTTCTAACTCTCCAAGCTGTTGGGTAGACTCTTCTTTTCTGTGCATCCCAATCCAACACAAACAGTAGTGGTGTTTTAGACTAACCTCTGCACTTGTGTATGTACATCTTCACTGGAGCTTAAACTCAGATGGAATGTCTGTCCAGTTCTCCCCTCCAGAGCTCTAATTCTAAGGTTTTTTACTGTGAACCCTTAGATATTCTGAAGTGCTCAGACGTGTGGTGAAGCGTGACCTCTCATAGCCACTTGTGTTATTTTCACCTTTCTTGTAGACTTAGCATTTTGTGCAAATCTCTAACGAGCAGATAATTCTGATTCCAATTCTGTCACATCAAAGGAGGAGACCGATTAATCAGACATGACTAACTGTGTGGCTTCATTAGGGTGCGCAGGAGTGTGTGCTGTGTAGATGCAGTGGCTTGCACACGTTTGGACAGCCCGGACCAAAAGTTCTGTTCATGTAAACAGTTAATCAAGTCAAAGATAAAGAGATCCCCAAAAGGCAACGTTTGCCGCCACTATGCATATAGTAAACAATACTTGAGACATTCTTTCTGACCAGGGCTGCCCCGTGTGCCCCTGTGGGGAGGAATGGATCATTTGCTCCAGTCAGACGGCCTAAAGCCTGCTCTACCTTCTCCTACCTTCCTGTGTTTGCTGGACCGTGACTGTACGACATCCTTGCTGTTTGTGTATTGGGCCTCTGAGCTCCAGAGAAGCTCGGAGGTGGTGCACGCAGCTGGAGGCTGCATTAGTCCAGTGTGTTAGGGCACAAACACTCCTCTGTAGGTCAGAGAAGTTCAACGGTCCCAGGCTTCATGTCTTTTCTGTGGCTCAAGCAGGCTGAGACATACATGCTGCCTGCTGCTGCTGGGAAACCACGCGCTTCCATTCACAGCTCGACTCCCTGTTCTTCAGGATGGGGATGGTTTTAGGTGTAGGCTGATGAGCTTTTGTGTCCTCCAGAGCTTTCCAGCCGTATGGAAGCCTGTGAGTCTGGCTCCACCACTCCTGGGTCTGCTTGAGTCAGACGTAGCCCAGGCTCTGAGGTTGGGAGAGAGCTCCAGAAATAACGAGTGGTGTGAAGCTGCAGTCTTAGTGTGTGCACACCCACCTTTTCCCAGAAGCTGACACCGGTTTCCGCCAATCGCAGGCCTCTCTAATATGGCGGGAACTAGAGGAGGAAGAGGAGGGGCTTAATGAAGGCTCTCCCAGACTGTTCCATTCTGCACTGTGGAGGAGGCAGTTGCAACAGAGCAAAGAGGAGGAAGATAAAGACCTAGCTCAAGTGTCATTGCAGCACCCACACAGGAGGAGGAGGAGGAGCGTCCCGGACTACCCTGGCGATGACTGTGGCCATTTCTTTGTCCTGGGAACCCTGGCGGCTGTATTTGCTCTCTTCATCAATGTGGTCTACCCTTTTCTCTCCAAACTAGAACTCAGTGAGGGCCATTAAAGTTCCTGATGGATTAACGCAGGATAGAGGAGAGTAGGCCTAGTCTTCAATCTGTGCTGCCTTCGAGCCTTTCAGCAGACGTGCACGAACACTCCATGTGTAGAATAATGGCTCCAGAAGCTCTCCTCTTTACCTCTACCTTGCTTCTGGTTTGTTTTAATCATTGCAGTTTAAAGCCTTTTAGGTCATGGTAAAGAAATTCAGCTCTTTTTAACGGCTCTTTTCAATGTAGACTACATTTCAAAAGGAAATTAGACTTTATTATTGTGAACAGCAAAGCTCCGTATGTGGCAGTAAGAGTGAGAAGTGGGTAGAAAGCAAGTGGCCAGTGAAAGGCTCAGGCTGTCTGCCTCTGCTCCATGGGGTTGGGTCTCATGGAGGCGACGCTGGTGTGCCTCTTCATTCTGTGCTCCCAGCCCTTCACGCTGACCAGCGCCTGTGGCCACAGCATGAATCTGTGGCTTCCTCACAGCGGCGCTAGGCTGGGTGGCGTGCATCCAGCAGAGATGTGCACCTTTGCCTTGCATGTGGAGGTTCACCTGTAGCTTTTGTGGGCTGGATTTCCAGAGCCTTGGTTGTGTTTTCTGATGTTTGCGTTCTTTTTCATGCCTGATTAGCTGCGCTTCTCGACAGGTGCTCATTTACCTTCAGTGACTTGTCTTCCTACGTATGGAGGGACTCGTGCTCTCTTAGACTGTGCACGCCTCACTTGCCTGCTCTGATGAGAGCTGTCAGATCAGTAGCAGTAGCTGTTGAGGCCAGCAGGGACGTTGAAGCCTTCACTGATGTAGCTGGGGCTGCGTCCACGTGTCCTCCTCTGCTCTCAATGCATTTGTAATCACACTGTTTCTGTAAGGAACTTGAACTTGTTAATAAAGTTAATCCAAGTTGCAAGGCTGATCCCGGGCCAGATCCTGCTCTATTCCAGGTAGTGACTGTATCTTCTGTAATGCTGCTTCTGAAATGTATTGTGAAGGAAATAAAAGCTTTATCTTCCAGTATGTTTAGCGATGCCGTCGGCCGTTTCTTGATCTCCCAGACAGGCCACAGCAGTGGGATTTATTGTTGACACTGATTTATTTTCCAGGCCACTAGCCAGTCTCTGTTTGGGACAGAGCTGAGTCCTGTAGGAGCAGCTACTTTAAGCCCAGAAGCTTCCTCGGACGTCTTTGCCCGTCCTGGGGAGTGTGCAGCCCAGTCCTACAGCAACATGGAGGAGGTGGACTAGTTGGTGAGGACTGATGGACACGGTACACACAGGCTTCTGACTCTGGACTCCACACGGGGGTGCTGTTTGAGGATAGCAACTATCCATCGATATTTACATTGATATACTTACTCATCGATAAGCCCTTGACATCTGTGCGTATATGCGTCTACAGAGAAGGTAACCTTTGTAACACGCCCTTGAGTGGCTGTTTGCTGCTGCAGAGCCGACTTTGAGGATGACTAATACGATGCACCTTTGGTTTACCTTCTACCTGAAGACGTTACTGCTCATGCTGATCTCACCTATACGTCTTCAGCTAACACTCAATTCAGGGTTTTAAAAAAGGGGACTTTAATGTTTGCTTTCATTTTCCATTGGTTAGCCAGAAAATGGGTGGTGTGCTATGCTACCTTTTTTTAAATAGGCACTTTCTTGTCTGTCTTGTGTAATTTTGGAAAATTAATTTTGGCCTATGTTGCAAAATTGGTTTCTAATAGCTTTTTATATTTCTTTAGATATTCAATCCTGTGGATGCAACTGTCAGCGACTTCAGTATGAACTAAAATGTGCACGAGTGCATGTTACAGTATGTGACCCCATCCTCTGCTGCACACGCCCTCCCTTTGCCATATTATTAAAACTTGGCTACACTTGATTTATATTGTATATGTTGTTGAGCCTATTCCTTTCTTTTCAATGGATGTAAAAATTGATACATATAAATGGTTAATATAAATGAAAACATTTTGGAGAATTGTGCCCAATTTTTCTTCAGTTGATATTCCTGTAATTATCTTATCAGTTCCATGTGTGCTTTATGATTGACTTGGAAATTAGAATCAAGGTATTTATTAATATTTATTTATTAATCTTTATCAAACAGTCCAGTTGACACAGAGAAATCTACTTTGGATAACCATGACCTGGATGATTGAGAATCTACACAGACATCTTTTATCAAACAGGAAAATTCAAATATACTTTGAACATTATGACATTATAAATTTAGATCTTTAGAATCTAAACAAAAGTTTTTATTCTAAATCAACGAAACATTCCATATGTTTGTGGTTTATGGTTTACACGAGAAGAGTAGGAAAATCAGAGCTGCATACAAGGCTGTAGTACCCACGCCAGGCCGGCAGGTGGAGATGTAACCACCTCATTTGACAACTGCTGGCCCTTCCGCTCCTCCAGGTAAACGCACAGCCAGCCTCTCAGCCGCCAGGTGCATGTTGTGCGGGAATAGATTCCAGCTCTATCAAAAGTCACACACTCGTCCTTTGCCGCCTACTCAGTGTAAAAGTGCCGAACTGGCTGGACTTTCAATGTACCGAGTTTCGAGCTGAAAAGCTGCTTTCAAACACTGAGCCGGCGCGCAGTGACTGACGTTATAGCGTCGCATAATAAATACGTCCCACATCGACGATGCCGCGTGCCGCTCGATTTTTTTTTTATGGTTATTACATGTTTAAAAAAAAAAAAAAAAACTGGTCGGTTCATGCACTACTGTGCCTTTAATAATTATTAAAATCGCATTGAAGCAAGATAAAGCTTAATGATACCTGCCAAATCTGAATCTTTAAATTGCCAAGTTTTTAAAGTGACTCGTCTCTAGTTTATGGTCTAAAACCATCTAAAGAAATACACATATCTTCAATGGTAATGCATTTTTTATGTTTTGATTATTACAGCCTGGTACATGTGAAAGCTTTGCACCAGCGTTAAACAAAATGCATCAAAATCACTGTACACTACAATTTATTCCGTAAGTCGTAATCGATATCAAATATACTTTTTGTGTTGCAAAAATCCCCGTATTCTTACTTATTGATTATAACACAATTGGTCCCGCTTCAGACCAAAAGAAGAAACCCATGTAGTAATGATGATAATAAAAAAAATGTCAGCTCACTGTTATAGGCACAGAATTTCTGAGTGCCCAGTGGATTAACTCATACATTAAAGAAAATGTACTTGGATGCTTGGCGTGTGTACCACAGCGTTTTCACTCCTTCCAAAGTTCCAATGTTTCATCCTAAAATCGCTGTCTGAAGCCGGGTCAATGTCTATAGCGTGAGTAGTCTGCGCTCCCAAGTCCTTTAGGACACCAGCAGGTGGCGCTCACAGCGATTTGTAGAACGCACAAGACGCGAAGAAGAGAAGGCGGAAGTGCAAGTGCAGCCAACAAGGGAAGCAGGTTGTTTGTGTGTGTGTGTGCGCGCGCGCGCGCGCGCACGCGTAATGTTTTCAGACTGAAGCCGGTTGTCAGACTCAGTAATGGCGGAGCTGACTGAGCACGGAGGCCGCCGAGGTGGAGAGCAGGACGGCACAGACAGAGGCGCCGCTCCGCTGGCTCTCTACCTGGACTCCACGGTGAGCGTGTCTCGGTGGCTCTGGTCCTCAAATCACGAACGGAGGAAAAAACTCATCCTGCACATCGACCTGAATAACACCATTCTCATCTCGGACGCGGTGACGGCTCAGGGGACCGTCGCGGCTCTGGAATACTTCCTCACCACCGTCACCTGGGGACGGATGAGCAGAGAAGGTAAACGGCCAGAAAGTTACAGTAAAGTGGTAACTATTCAAAACATTCATTCATTATCAAAACCCGAGATAATATAGTTAAACTAGAGCTACAAATATGAAGGTGTACTTTAATTAATTCTCTTGTATTTTCTTAAATAGTTGGTATTTAAAAAAACATGATTAAGTGTTTGAAGTGTGTAAACTGCTGCTGGATTTGTGTAATAACTACTGTATAACCTGGTTACTACATTGCTGAACTGGAGCAGTTTGTCGTCTTTCAGGTTTTTAAGAATGCCTCACTGGGCTGAGACTGGAAGCAGACACTCTACAAACCACCATGATAAAAGTGTTAGAAAAGAGTCTCAATCACCTTTTCGCTGAAGGAAAAAGTAACGATAGCAGGGCGGAAAGCCTCATTTATCTGTAGTGCTCTACAGATGTTTGCTAATGAATTATTACATAAATTATCTCACAAGAAAAACACATAATTTGTCCCACCATCTATTATCGGTTGTCAGTCAGCAGACAGTAATGTTTGAGGGATTCAAGCTTCCGGCTCAGTAATCCTCCTGTACGCTGCAGGTGGCTAACGCTCTCCACAGGGATCTTCTTGTCCCTGCAGACCCAGAACCTTCTTTGAATAAACTGCAGTGTCCCAGCAGCAGCATACAGAGCAGAAAATAAGAAGTAAATAATAAACGACTTTGAGAAAATACTAAATAAAAATAAACAGGTGGCTAAACCTATATATGTGCAGTCTGGTGCCGGACAGGAGTGGCGCATGATGAAGGCAGATGTAGACTGTGCGATAGCTAGGATGCTGCTACCACCAGTGAAACAGGAAGGAGCTGCGCCAGCTGTTTCCTTCAGAGAAAAGGTGATTGAGACTTTCTTTTTTAACAGGACGGAGCTGCGCTAGCGCTCCTTCCTGCCCCGAGGAAGCCTCAGTCTAGTGCTGAAGGAGCTGCCCAGGGCCTCCACAGGGTGGTGCAGAGGGTGGGAGGGGTTGCTCCTGATGGGTGTCAGCCCTCGCTGATCAAACTCTCCCCCTGCCCTCTGGGTGTGTGTCTCCAGGACGGTGGGAGTGGCTGAGCGACGCCCCCTCCCTGCTGCCCCCGTGTGCTGGTGCGGTGAGCTACTACTCCCAGTTTGGACGCGTGCCGGGCTTCACCTCTGCTGCAGGTCGCTGCTTCCGCAGCGTCCTGGAGCAGCACCTGGATCTGCTGCTCTGGCCCAGCGGTGTCAAGGCAAGCAGCGCAGGAGCATCCGTGTTTGGACTCGCAGCCCTTGTGTGCTGGTAGTAGTTGTGTGTTTGTCGCTCTCTGGGGGAGGACGTGGGTGGTGATGGGCTCCTCTGCTGACTGTCCGCTGCAGGGCGACAGAGAGCTGGCTGTGAAAGGAGAGGATGGACGCCTCTACCACTGGATCCTGCCCTCCTTCTTCCAGCTGCTCTCAGACCTGGTGCAGGAGGGACGGGAGTTTGCCGTGGTGTTCCGCACCTTCGGCAGAGACCTCCCTCGTGTGCTGAGGGCTGTTTTCCGGGCTCTGAACGAAGGGGCTCACCCGCTCTTCCCTGATCTGTCCGGCCTCAGCGTGAGTCATGCTTCCCGTCTCAGGTCTGACTTGTTAAAAGTGCCTTTAAGGAAGAGCGAGAATGTTGCAGTGTAATCCAGGCAGCAAGTGCTGGATCCTGGGAACCGACATGGAGCGCTAGTCTGTGACCACCTGACTCTAAACAGCCCCCAAACCAACATGCTGAGCAACCATCAGGTGCTGGAGTGACAGATGCATCAGGAAATATACAATAAAGGGAATTCTTGAAATCTTGGCAGTTCAACAAACACTGATTTTCCACTGAATTCGAAGAATTGAAATTTTAAAATCTGATTTGTTACGGGTCGCCTCGCGGACCACTAGGGGTCGCCCGCGGACCACCGGTGGTCCGCAGACCACTCTTTGAGAAACACTGCGTTAAGGGATCAGAGGGTTGGTGTTTTTATTTCCTAACGTCAGACATGTTTGATGCGGTCAGACTGAGCTTGTCATCAGTACATTTGAGGCCTGTTTTTTGGAAGCTTGTTTTAGCTGCTGTGACGCTAACGCTGGTTTCCTGCCTCAGCTAAAGGTGAACATGGCCGTGGGGAAGATCCGCTGCAGCAGGAGGGGGGTGGTGCTGACGCGAGAAGAGGAGCGCGTGTCCACCCGCGATGGAGAGCGAGGCCTGTACCAGTACCTGAGCTCCGTCCAGGGTCTGGGAGGATTCCAGGACCACTTTGAATGGTGGCCTGACTGTCGCTGGAGTCTAGCTCCTCTGCTTTGCTCCTGCTTCTAGTCCTGTGTTTTTCTTCTTTAGGTGGGCCACTAACACCTTCTCCATCCGTGGGGGGAAGCCATTCTGGGTCGACCCCTTTGACCCAAAGGTGCAGCACATCTTCATAGATGATAACATCCGGCAGAATGATGAGGACACCATCGTTCATCCCAAGGTATTATCCTTCATGTTAGAGAGAGCAGTGATTCTCAACCTGTGTCAGACCCAGGACCACTGAAGCCATAATAAACCCTCACAGACCACCTGACTCTAAACAGCCCCCAGAACAAGATGCTGGTGCTGGAGTGACAGATGCATCAGGAAATATACAATAAAGTCAATTCTTTAAATGTTGGGAGTTCAACAAACACTGACTTTACTCTGAGTTTGAAATATTGAAATTAAAACTTTTTAAAGTTACGTGTCACCTCGCGGACCACTAGGGGTCGCCCGCGGACCACAGATAAAGATAAGCACACAAAGAAGAAAACACTCCTACCTCAGGCAAATGTGTGAATATGGTATGTTTTGGTTAGCATTTCCCTGTTTCTCTTTAGCATGACTCGCTAACATTCCTGTCAGGAAAACATCAAAGCAGCCTTTTGGTTTGTTTCTCCCTCCTCTTTGTGTGTGTTTAAGGTGTTTTTGGATCCAGATGGCACTGAGACTCGCACAGCGTGCACGTCTGAGCTCTACGACATCACGCTGGTCCAGACCGACCTGCTCCAGGCCATTTCAGACCTCAGCTATTTCACCCGCCGCGTGCACATCTGCCTGGAGAACTATGAGAGGAACGTGCAGCAGGGGGAGGCCTAGAAGACAAAGGATTACTCTAGTCCAGCCGGGCAGGAGGGGACACGATAAAAACAGACGTGTCTACGTCCCGAGGTTCCATGAACACGTGTAGGAGCAGGTACGGCTGTGGGCCGGTGCAGGGGAAAGAGATCTCTGGGCTCCACCTTCAGAACATCCACCCCACCACGCCACAGCGCTGTGAGCTTAACCTGGAGCCCTGAAGGTCAAAGGTGACCATTTTACTGAAACTTCAGGCTCAGCTGAGGCTCTGCTGGTCTCGCCACTGTCAAAGTGCCCTGGGGCAAGACGCTGAAGCCCAAGCTTCCCCTCAGCCTTCAGCGTCTGCATGGTTCTCGTTGGCTTTTTCCAGCAGCTTTGATGTAGCCCTTTCATGTGGTGAGCTTTGAGGGGGAGGGGAAGGCAAAGACGCTGATCTGGGATCAGGTGAAACGGGACGTTTGCTCTTTACTGTTTACTGCACTTTTATTATTGTTATTATTATTATTATCATTATTATCATCATTATTATCATTATTTATGATGGGGTGGGCAGTTGAGTTGCAATTAAACATTTTCATATGAGACTTTTGTGAAATCTTTGTGAACTTTTATGATCCAGGGGATTGTTACATCCTTATGCTGTATTATAAATAATATTAAATAATATATAATATTATAAATATTCCAGCTACACTAAAAAGCGTAATTATTTCAAGATCCGCGGTCCATTTGAGGCAGGTTAGGGTGAGGTTCTCAGAGTCCGCACATTGGACGCGCTTGATCCCCCACGGTGCCGAACCACGACTTGGACAAGGCAAAGAGGCGTGCGTGCGCGTCAGCGGTGCGCTGGGGTTCAGCTGCAGCCACATGGGGGCAGCAGCGCAGCTGTGGCGCCTCCTCCTCCAGGTATCTGCTGCCCTCCCCGGCTCTGAAGGCGCCTCCTGCCCAGCCTGTGCGCAGAGGCGGCCGGACGCGCAGCGGTGGCGCAGCGGTGAAGAGTCAAACAGCTGGAAACATGCGCGAACTGCGCAAATGCGCCGTCGGTGGGCGTGTGAAGGAGATGGAGAAGGATCGAGCGGAGGCTGTGAGGGAGCGGATGGAGGACGGCGGCAGCTGCCGTCTGCGCTGAAGCCTCCTGAGCTGGTCCGCAGCAGCGCGGAGCGGCGCGGCGTCCTGCGGAGGAGGAGGACCTCTGAGGCGGCATCCTTGCTCAGGGTAAGGGCCTCGCTGCCTCCAAACTTTGCTCCTCTCTGTTCAGCCGTCATGCCGTCTCAGTCCGCCTTCAGCTTAACCAGGATGCCGCAAATATGCCTTCACCCATGATGGCAGTGATGTGCGTGTTTCCATGGCAGCAGCAAAGCTCGGAGAGCCGCGAGACGTTGCGGATTGTCGGTAGAAGTTGGCAGCGTTGTGCTCGCATCTTCACTGGCGCCTCACCTGTTGGATGGTGACGTCTGGACTCTCCATCCAGCCGCATGTGCGCTTGGTTGACTAGTTGAGCGTTGGTGGGGATTCAGGTGCGGGTCGTGGATCTGGGCTCCGACTCTCCTCCATCACCTGGTGGAGGCTCCAGAGCGGCTGTGAGGTGATGTGTGTGGTGCCGGTGCGAGTGGACTCTCAGCATCTGGCCTTGTCCAGCCGGATCCGGCAGAGGAGCGGGGCGCTGCGGGGGGCGTCCTGGCTCTCAGGGCGGAGGAGGCGGGGACGCCCCCCGCAGCCGGGTGGTGCTGCCGGACTGCCTGGCCATCTCAGGCTCGTGCAGTGGAAACAGGGAAAGTAAATGTGCTTTGATGTGGCTTCGTGCGCGTGCAGGTGAAAGTTGCTGAGCAGGAGCGACTTTGAGTCCTGCCGATAGTCCTGACTATCTGCTGCTCTGCTCCTCCTCTCCAACACACGTAGTTTGAGTCCAACGTTCCAAGCAGATTCCAGGGGGCTTAGCAGGGTCAGGTTAACGCCGATCAGCTGACAAGGACTTAGTCTCCTGCTCGTGAGCTCATCAGGCTGCGTTCAGCTGATCCCAACGTTTAAACAAGCTGTCGGAGTGACCTGATGACGTCAGCTCTTCTACCTACTTACGTACTACGTACGTGCGCCACCTACTGGAGCTCTGGACCTGCACACTCCATCACACTTTGCTCTGGGACTCTTTTTCTCTTCAGAGTTTCTGCACATCACAGCTCGTCCAGCACCTTCAACTTTCAGGATCCAGTTCTGGTGTCTGCTGTTCTCCTGAGAGGGCATGCCCTGTCTGTCTGTCTGTCTGTCTGTCTGTCTGTCTGTCTGTTGATTGACCGATCAATCAACCTACCAACCATCCATCCAGTTAGTACAGTAAATAGCTGGAACAAACCACCTGATCTCAGATTGAATTTATCCATGAAAAACGCCACAGGGAAGACGACCACTGAGGTGGTGCACAGGGCCACCAGCCCCACCCCCCAGCCAGCAGGCCCACCTCCAGCCAGCAGGCCCACCCCCAGCCACCAGCCCCACCCCCCCAGCCACCAGGCCCACCTCCAGCCACCAGGCCCACCTCCAGCCTTGGCCAGTCAGTGGTGGAGTCTCTGCAGGTGAAGCACATCTTAACCTTGTCAAAGTAGATGGAGAAGATGGAGCCGCGGGTCACCCTCTCTTATCGTAGGTATTAGGGTGGGGTGCTCGAGGCAGCCTGAAACCCCTGGAACTCCACCTTCCTGGACCGAAGAGTCCATGTTCCCAGGGTCCAACATGACAGTGGACAACCTCTATGCCAGGAAGGTCTTTGCTTCTACGCTGAGAAGTGAGCTGGTGCAGAAGTTATTCAGGGTGAGTCTTCCTCCACAGCACCAACCGCTCACCATCAGGAAGCCCCTTCCTCCATGCGGCTGTCAGTTCTTCCAGAGGCGTCTCCTGAGCCTTTGGCAGAGCTTGTAGGTCTGGTACAGAGTGCCGTTGGGCCCTGGGGCTGAGGTTCCTCTGGCTTCTTCCAGAAGGGCTGCCTGCCAGCGTGGCTCCTCCTCTTTGAAGGGCACCATTAGGTTCAGCTGCTTTGATGATCCTCTCCACCTCTTCAGGCTCTTTCCTTCTTTGGTGGGTATTGGGTGCCTCTCACTTCTCTTCTGTCGCCTCAACCTCCCGGTCTCTCTCCCCCAGAAGTCTGTGCATGTCGGGATGAGGCGATGACCCTCGCCACGTTGTCTGGGATTTCTGTGCTGGTTTCTCTGGTTTCTCACCTGGTTGTTGCTTCCCAGAGGCCTTACGCCATGAGATCTCCTCTAAGGCTTGTGCCTGTGGAGTCGCATGCTTGCCCGACCCTTCGGCGTAAGAAACTATCCTTGAATATCATGTTATTGATCCAAGGTTTGGTCTACGCTGAGCAGCTGGACTTATCAGGTTCATGAAGGCGTTCGCCTCCCTGACCAAGCCTTCTTCCCGTTCTGGACTAGCTGGACAGAGCTTGAAGGTCTAGCCCTTGTGGGCGTTAGCGTGCTTGTGAGCCGAGTGGGTAGCAGGGTGGGTGGTAGGATGGGAGGCGCGGTGGGCTGATGAGCCACTGCCAAGCACGCCAGGGTGAAGCAGCACGTCCGCGCCATCCCAGGCTCAGTGGTCACTGGTGAACGTACACATGACCTATTACTAAAAAGACTACTTTTAGACCCTCTGCTCTCCTCTGAGCCTTCTCATCTGGGGAAGTTTCCTTCTTTCTTTTCCTTCATCTCGTGCTTTGGTATCGGTCATGTGACGATTTGGGGAACTATGCCTAATTGAGGTGTTCACTGTCTATAAATATGTGCTTAAATGCGCGTGCCACGTGAGCCTGCAGGAGGCATTAATGAGACAGTCGCTAACGTTGAACAGTGGACACGTGTGGCCGGAGGCTGGGAAGGTGGGATAATGGCTGGATACTTCTCGTTTCCAGTTGATCATTTCTAAATCCATCATGATTCCTGACTGGTGTTTAACCACAATAACCACTGAAAGCGGCCCACAGGTGTAGTGCTAGCGTGAAACACGTCGTTAGCCGGCTCAGTGCCTCAGAAAAGCAAAGAAAAACCTCAAAACAGCACCTCAGATCTTGTATACGCATATTTAAGCTGTTGTGAGTTCATCAGTAAGATGGCTGCTGGAAGATCACTTCAGCCACCAAGCCTGGGCGCTCTGGTGACCCCTTGATGAGTACGCCCAGCTGACGCACTTCTGCTTGAATCCTCTGTCCCCTTTCAGATGAGTACGTGCAGATTTCCGCCTGATGCAGTTTGCAGGGCGAAACCACAGATGTGTGTCGTCATGCGTGTGCTGGCTCTCCCCCTGGGAGCCACTGCAGGAGCCACTGCAGGAGCCAGTGCAGGAGCCAGTGGAGGAGCCAGTGCAGGAACCACTGCAGGAGCCACTGCAGGAGCCTGCAGGAACCACTGGGAGCCACTGCAGGAGCCAGTGCAGGAGCCAGTGGAGGAGCCGGTGCAGGGCCACTGCGGGAGCCACTGCAGGAGCCTGCAGAGCACTGCAGGAGCCAGTGCAGGAGCCAGTGAGGGGAAGAGCATTGTTAGAAAAATGAAAGAAAACACACACACACACACACACGCACACACACACACACACACACACACACACACACACACACACACACACCACTTTGCAGATAAAAACTGGCGGCATGCCAGGCAGAGGAGCATCAGTAGCTGCTCTCTGCCAAACAAGCGCTGCTCTCATCACTTGCCGCTTCTCCCTAGGGCCTCACTTGTTATTCTGCTCAGGAACCAGTCGACCATATTTCTCATCCTCTTCCTGTCCTCTTTTCCTGTCTCATTTATGAGCATTTTTGAGCTAATGGAGCCTGAGCGGCTCTGGGCCTCGTGGGGCTGCTCAGGCCTGCAGGAGGTTGGGGTCAAAGGTTGGTGTCAGGTTCTTTTAAATGCTGTGAAACGTGAGTTCATGCTTGATTCTCTCAGCTTCTCAACTGTCCATCACTGAGCTGGAGTTGCTAAATGACATTACTGAGGCAGATAACTGATGTTACCTGCCTTCAGGTAGCTCAAAGAAGCTACAGTGTTAGCCACAGCGTTCCAGTCCGCGGAAGGAGGGTTTCCTTGGTGGAAAATGGGCTGTGTCCTCCTGTGGAGCTCTGGCCTCGGCCGTCAGGTGCTGTGGACAGACCAGGATCGCTTGGGATTAGAGAAGAAACAGCAGATGCTGCAGCGGTCTCGAGTGTGACATGTTGTCCACATGTCGTCTCATGTGACATGTTGTCCACAGAGAGGAGCTTCAGCAGATGGGAGATGCAGACTCCCCAGAGCCCTGGGAACCAGGAGGGAAGCCCTGCGTTTTCAGAGTGCAGCACCCGGTCGGATCATGCCAGGACTTAAGTTCATTCAAATGAGAGGGGCGAGCAAGAGAGCCTCCAGGGGTGAGGAGGAGGAGAAGAGGAGGAGGAGAGGAGGGGAGGAGGAGGAGGAGGAGGAGGAGGAGGAGGAGGGAGGAGGCGGCTTTTCACAAGCCAGTCCTGGGCGAGAAGGTGCTCTCCAGCTGCCGGCTCTGCTCTGCAACACTGGGCGGCTGGAGAGTCTGAGGGGACCTGGTGACAGTGTGACTCCAGCCTGGAGGAGAGCACATGCCACGGACTATGCCCCTGCACGGTCTGAGACAGGAAGTGTTTGCGCAGGAGACAGAGAGCGGACCTGGAACTGAAACCAGTAGGCTGGCTGAGTTCCAGTCTGCTGCATCCCTGCTGAAGTCTGCTTTCTGGATGGGAGCCGCAGACATTCATCCCTGGCTGATTTATTTCACCACCGGCACTGTCAGTTTTGGGCTGCTCTGAAATTGATTACACTTGTCTGTCCTGACTCTTTTCCACGTTTCCATGCTTCCTTGGTCATATTTGCCCTTTCAGTGCGTTGAGGCTTGCTGCTGTGCTGCCGGGCTGTTTCCTCTCCGCTTCCTCCTGCCAGGCTGCTTCTCTGGATTGCTGCTGGGGTGGGTGGAGAACTTGACTGGCTGGCAGCGAGTGCAGTGTGCCCTGTGGCAGGGGGTTACCCAGATGGCAGAGGGAGGGCAGGATGTCGTCCACCTGCTACCTACTAATTGGTTTCTTTCGGTGTCCGTTGGGGGCATTAGTGTCACACTTATTGGTCCAAAAACATCTATAAAAGTGACAAAATTGTGTATTGTTGTGTATTATCAAAAACTCATTTGATCTTGTTTTTGATCTGTCTGATTGATCTGCGTCTTTGATCTTTACAGGTTTGTATATAATTATTATTATGCAATTTAAATCATACTTAGTTTACCCTTTAGAAGAATATCCAAATTACACTTAGCCAAACATAACTGTGGGCTGCCAGGCTTTCTGCCACACCACTTGTTAGTCTGACTGGCTGCTCACATGTTCCATCTGTGTTCCTAACTTCTCTTGTTGTCACCTGTAAAAAGTCAACAGTGATGAAGCGCGTCTGCTTCTGGACATTCTAGATGGAACTGAGGTTGAACCAGGCCTCCACAGTGTTACGTTTACTGACTGTGGGAGTAACGTGCAAGGCTTCAGCACTTCTAAAGGAGCACGTTAACATGCTGTGTGGTGCCTTCAGTCAAGCTCCTTAACCCTTAATCCAGAAAAGCTTTGGTATTATCTCTGGTGCTCTCTCTCTCACTCTCTCCGCTCTCTCGCTCTCACTCTCGCTCTCTCTCTCTCTCTCTCTCTCTCTCTCACTCTCTCCTCTCTCTCTCTCTCTCTCTCTCTCTCTCACTCTCTCTCTCTCTCTCTCGCTCTCGCTCTCACTCTCGCTCTCTCTCTCTCTCTCTCGCTCTCTCGCTCTCACTCTCACTCTCTCTCTCTCTCTCTCTCTCTCACTCTCGCTCTCTCTCTCTCTCTCTCTCGCTCTCTGCTCTCCTCTCGCTCTCTCTCTCTCTCTCTCTCTACTCTCTCGCTCTCTCCTCCTCTCTCCTCTCTCTCTCTCGCTCTCTTAAAACTCCTCACTCTGGCTCTCTCTCTCTCTCTCTCTCTCGCTCTCTCGCTCTCCTCTCGCCTCTCTCTCTCTCTCTCTCTCTCTCTCTCTCGCTCTCTCTCTCTCTCTCTCGCTCTCTCTCTCTCTCTCTCTCTCTAGCTCTCTCTCTCTCTGGATAAAGTTGTTTGGTAAACCTCAACCTCTCTCTCTCTCTCTCTCTCTCTCTCTCTCTCTCTCTCTCTCTTCGCTCTCTCTCTCTCTCTCTCTACTCTCTCTCTCTCTAGTGTGTCGTCTCTCTTCGCAGCCTAGCGATGCTGTGTTAGCGTTCATCTGCCAGTAATTGCTGTACCTCTTGGTGTCACGTGTGAGGACGTGTGTCTCAGTCCAGCTTCTGGTGGAGCAGGCTGAGTCATTCATGTCGCATCTGCTGGGTGGTTTTACTGTCATGGCAGAGACCAGCTGTCCTCTGCTAGGGCCTCCTGCTGTAGAGAGCAGTAACCGCTTCCACACGTCACCAAATACTGTGGTCTCCATCTCAGCGGTGAAGACGCTGCGTCTGTAGCTGCTGTGGACGTCTGCTATATAACGCTGACCTTGACACGACGAACCTGGTGGTTAAAATATGACACCTTCAAAAGTACAGTTAGCAGCGGTAGCTAACGCTGATGCGATTCCCTACATAGAGGTTTTTAGGCCGTTCTTTCTCTAACTTCCTGTTGTCCTCTTTCTTCTGGGCGGAGAAGGGCCCTTTCCCAGGACACCAGGATCACCGCAGCACCCTTTTCGGAAGGTCTTTGTAAAATGCAGAATTGTTCGCTGTTGATGTTTCCACTGATGCTGAAGGGTCCAGACAGACCAGCTAACCGTCTGCCTTTGAATTTCGTGGACGATGAGACAGTGGTAAGGACTGTAAGGACGTTGTTCTTGTTCTATTTTCACTGTCATGACAGCGTGACTCTAACGCTGGAATATCCCCTTCCTGAGAGAAGATGGACAAGAAGCCCAGGAGACTAGAGAGGTTAGAGGAGCTTTAAAACCTTTTAACAGCTTTGGACAGGACGTTTCTGGTCTTAGGTGGTCTGAAGCCTCTGTGGTGCGCTTTTCCACCCCCACAGCTGTGGTGACCCTGAGACATGCCTGTACTGGAGATTGGCTGTGAGTCCAGTGAAAGGCCCTGTACTGAGAAGCTCCCCTCCATGGCTCCAGTGCCGTGTACTCTGCTCCCGTCTACCATGAAGGCCTGCTCTACGTCCTGGGGGGCTGCAGTGAGCGGGGCCCCTGAACCTGGTGGAGGTTCTGGGCGTGGAGAGCCAGGCGATGGAGCCAGGTTCCTGCCACTGCCAGGGCAGGGCCTCAGCCCGTGGTGCTGGGGCCAGCAGATGGTGTGCTCGGGGTATGAACCAGCAGCAGACCCCGCTGTACCGATTGGACATGTACCACCCGACGAGGGCAAATGGGAGTCAAGGCCAGTCTGAGCCAGCCGTCCAGCAGGCGTCACCACTCTGAAACGGGCGGGCCACCGTGCACGCTGCTGACTAGGAACGACCGTGCACGCTGCCGACAGGCGTAGGAACGACCGTGCACGCTGCTGACACATGTAGGAACGACCGTGCACGCTGCCGACAGGCGTAGGAACGACCGTGCACGCTGCCGACAGGCTTAGGAACGACCGTGCACGCTGCCGACAGGCGTAGGAACACCCGTGCACGCTGCCGACACACGTAGGAACGACCGTGCACGCTGCCGACACGCGTAGGAACGACCGTGCACACTGCTGACACACATAGGAACGACCGTGCACACTGCCGACAGGCGTAGGAACGACCGTGCACGCTGCCGACAGGCGTAGGAACGACCGTGCACGCTGTTGACACGTGTAGGAATTAGAATTTTGTCTTTTAATGGTTCTGGGCAACCTGCTGTTGTCATGGTTACTTTCCAGCGCTGGTTCAACAGGCTTGCTAGCAGCGCAAGCGCTTCATTAAACACTGACGGTCCTTTGTTGTGTTGGGACAGACCAGAAATAAGAGAACAGGCGAGAAACGAGGTCAGTGATAGCAGGAGAGAGTGAGCTGGTGGAGCCGGTGCAGGGTGGGGCTGCGCTGGGTGGAGGGTGCGAAGTTGAAGCTTAAAGGAAAGAAGACTGGGTGAGCTCAGAGAAGGAAATACTCAGGATCTCCTGATGCAGCCGAGGCTTTTATCCCAGGTCTGTGGGACAGCAGGGTTTTAATTCACGACAAAAGGGTGCAGGAGGGTGGATGTGGGCTAGAACCATTCCCACCACGTATGAGCGACAAGACAAGGAGAAAGAGCACAGGGGCAGTGACCTCTAAAGGCTGCTCCAACGTCATTAATAATGAAAAAACAGACGAGAAGAGACATCAGAGGCTGGTCCAGAAGCGTGTGAGGGATGCTCAGCTGCTCCTGCATGAGGGCAGGGAACCTGCGACCAGTTTGCTGCTCATAGAGACGAGCTACGGGACCAGTTAGTTGAAAAACTTCATTCCCATGACTGAAAAAGCCAAAACACGTCAGTGAAACATGGCAGAGGCCTAACTAGAGGTTAGTCTGTCACCAGAGGACCTTTGGTCCTGCTTGAAGGTGCAGGAATGTGGTGTTTCATAGACTGTGCAGGCTGGTTTGTAGCGCGCTGACGTTTCTGCGCTCCGGCAGGAGTGTGTGGGCGTCTGCTGTGATGTCTTCTTTTTCTTGTCAGTGTGTGTTTTAGCTCTAGGCTACCTGTGCTAACAGTCTTTGGCACCTATAATACAGTATCTACTGAAATGACTTTGCATAACAGCAACCTAAGTGGGTGTTTTTCTGTTCTGGTTCTTTGGATCTGTTGTAAATCCAGTCAGGTGGCACGAATAGATGGTTTGTCTTTCAGAAGAGGTGGATGTCTGCGTGCACGCGCGTTTGTGCTCGCTGGAGATGCCGTCAGGCAACGAAGGACAGACAAGCAAAACTGATCGGACGATCAAGCAGCAAAGCAACGCTGGTGACTTGGGGGATTTATTCAAACGTGAAAGTGCAGATTTGACTGATTTACATATCACAGCTACACATGCACCTCCGTTTTCAGCTCCGTGAGGATTAAAGCTAGCATGCATGCTAGGAGGTGCAGCTAAAGCATGCATGCTAGCTGCTGCTGTGGCTAAACACTGGGCTGTGTCATCCATGACACGCCCCTGCAGAACTGGAGCTGGTGAGGAACAACGTGACACAAACATACAGTATATACAGTAAAAACAGTATTTACAAGCAACTCGACAGTTAAAAACGATGTTTAGTAATATTGCGTTTATATTAATATATGCAATAATACGTATATGATAATATTGGAGGCTAGCTAGCTAGCTAGCTCCCCCTTAGGTCACAGCCAGTGTGTCTGTAGTGCAGCGTGGCTGGTTAAGTGTGTGAGTGGGTTACAGATATTTATAGTCCAGCAGAGGCTGCCTGTCATGTGTCTGCAGCGCTGGGCCGTGGTGTCCCTTCAGGTTAGCGTCTGTTGGACAAACAGGGACTAGCCTACAGCTAGCATGTCTCTGACCGTTCACCTCAGGTTTCTGTGCAGTTTATAAACCGAAGCCACAAGAGCGGCCAACTCACTGCACATGTGGAGACATTTATGAACCATCAAAACTCAGCTGGACTTCCTACAGTGTTTTCCTCTGGTCCAAGAGGCTTCTGCGGTTCTGAGTTGACTGGTGGGAATCCCAGAGATTTCCTTTCAATCCCTCGTTCAAACATCTTTCTTTGTGGCCAAAGTGAACCTAGTTTTCTTCAGAGGTGTCCCTCATCCTGTAGGTGTAGCTGGACGGCGGGATCCTGTCCTGGAGCTGGCTCTGCTGCTGGGCTCCTCTGGGTGGAGCAGGCTCCGTCTGAGGGGCTCCAGGCTGCATGGACACAGATGCTGTATCTGTGCTCCTCTGGTTCACCTGTCTGATTTGTTCTTGTTCTTCTTGGAAGAATCCCACCTCTGGCTGGAGAGTGGACCCGTCTGATGTCCTGGTGCTCTGCTGGGCTGGGCTGTGCTTCCCATCCTCTGCTGGTTCAGGTAGAATTTAGACGGATTAAAATGGAAATATGTGACTATTAAACTCAACTTTCAAGGAGTTTTCAAGTGAAACATCGTCCTGAATATCCCTGATGTTCAAATCTGAGCTGAAGAACAGCTGAAAGGAGGAAAACATCTGTTGCCTCTGCTTAACGAGGCTTAACGAGGCTTAACGAGGAATGCTGGTTCTGTCCTTCACCTGAGTTTTCCTGGTTAGACGGTGAAGAAGTGATGGCTGTGTCGGGGTTTTAATGCTGCTCTGTGTGCCGCTTGGGCTCGCCTCTGCTCCTCAACTAATGCATTCTCTCAGACAGCCAGCTCGGCTATTTTTGGATGGATGCCGGGCCTCCAGCATCCACCCACACGCTGCCTCTCCTTCCCTTCTTCACAACGTGACTTCTGGCATTCCCTCTTTCAGGTTTGACTGTGCTTTCACGTGTCCCAGTGGGCAGAAGCTGCAGTGGTTTACACACACACACACACACACACACACACACACACACACTTATTTCTGACATTGATGATTGGATGTTGAAGAGACAGTTGGATTTTTCAGATGAGCCCGATGATGCTGGTGCTGGAGGAGGGTGGAGCATCAGTCCTGCCAGGACGCGCTAGGACGGAGTTCCACCATCAAGGCTTTGCTGCAGGGCTGCTGTTTTCTAGAAAAGGTCCCAGCTTTGGCGAGGTTCTCCGGGCCTGTGTCAGACGGTGCCTCGGCTCCTCTAAGGCGGATCTGAGGGTCGTGATTGAAGCCACTGGCTCTCAGGAGGACCCGGAGCACGGTTCCACCTCGTGGCCCCGAGCTGGAAAGAGTTTTATGGAAAGAGTTCCAGAGTAGCACCCAAGACGCAGACTTTAGGACAGATAGGAGGGGATGGGACGTTCCCAGGTGCAGCGGGAGAAGACCTGGCATTTCTGGAATGGATTTGTTCGGCTCTGCTGGAGCACTCAAGATCCTCACGGTCCAGTTCTATTAAAGCCCAAGTTAGCTGGGCGGTTCTGGGCCTTTGAGCATGAAAGAGGGTAAAGCCTCCTCCTCATTTACTAGAGATCCCTTTAAATCCAGATTATGGTTCCTCCCTCTAACAAAGATGTTTAATGTTGGGAAACGGGGACAGATCAAAGCATGGAATGGTAATCACTGCGGACAGAACAAAGCGTCCATGAATAAAGAGGATGAAAGGCCCACAGAGGGTCTGTCAGAGGTGGATGCACCACGATGATGATGGCGCACGTCTGCGCTAGCGTGCACAGCTCTGGAACACGATGACCACAGTCCTGCACGGCTTGGCTTTATTTTAATAGCCCAAATGTTCGGAAGCCTCTGATAACCTGCAGCACGGTTGCCATGGAGTCTCCTGGGGCAACAGGCAGGAAGCAGGGACATGTGCTGCTTCAGAACGGCCGCACACTCACATGCGCGCGCTTGGGACTGGAGCGTCAAGGTGACGCGGTGGATCAAAGCACCCTCGTGATGGTAGAGAGCAGCGGCTTCTGGCAGACGTGGGGACAGGAGCTGAACGCTGGGGCGACATGTCCTCTGTCTCACGTCTCTGCTGCCCCACTCGTCTCTTCCCTAACATGTGACATAAAGTAGAGCCTTCACACCTGTCCATCTGCTCTCGTCCCACTGCTGTGGTCTTCTGGCTGCTTGTCCAGGTTCCCTCCTCCAGGAGTGCGCTGAAGGGGGTCAGGAGCAGAGAATTCACACCTTCAAGACAAGGCAGACCATAATATGCTCTTCTGCTGCTGCTGGCTCGCTGCCTTCATCCCTTAACTCCAGCCCTGATGTGTGGAGGATCAAGGAGTGGCTGGACTGGTTTCACCACCCTCTCTGCACGTGTGTGTCTGCAGATGGAAAGGTGTACGCCATGGGGGGGATGGGCTTCGACACCGCCCCGCAGGCGCTGGTGAGAGTTTACGAAGCAGCCAAGGACCACTGGCGACCGCTGGGCTCCATGCCCACGCCTCGCTACGGAGCAGCACCCTTCGTGAGGGGACAGAAGATCTACCTGATGGGTACGAGCCCAGCTGTGCATGGTGTGTCCATCAGGGGACGGTTCAGGCCTGGCAGAGTCACCAGGAGGGTGGAGGGTGGAGACCCAGGAGGGTCCTGGTGCTGGAGGAGGGTAGAGCACCAGGAGGGTGCTGGTGCCGGAGGGTGGAGCATCTGGACCCTCCTGGTGCTGAGGGAGGGTGGAGCATCTGGAGGGTCCTGGTGCTGGAGGAGGGTGGAGCACCACGAGGGTTCTGGTGCTGGGGGAGGGTGGAGCATCTGGACCCTCCTGGTGCTGGGGGAGGGTGGAGCATCTGGAGAGTCCTGGTGCTGGAGGAGGGTGGAGCATCAGGACCCTCCTGGTGCTGGAGGAGGGTGGAGCATCTGGAGGGTCCTGGTGCTGGAGGAGGGTGGAGCACCACGAGGGTTCTTGTGCTGGGGGAGGGTGGAGCATCTGGACCCTCCTGGTGCTGGGGGAGGGTGGAGCACCACGAGGGTTCTGGTGCTGGGGGAGGGTGGAGCATCTGGACCCTCCTGGTGCTGGGGGAGGGTGGAGCACCAGGAGGGTCCTGGTGCCTGAGGAGGGTGGTGCATCAGGAGGGTCCTGGTGCTGGAGGAGGGTAGAGCACCAGGAGGGTCCTGGTGCCGGAGGGTGGAGCATCTGGACCCTCCTGGTGCTGGGGGAGGGTGGAGCATCAGGAGGGTCCTGGTGCCGGAGGGTGGTGCATCTGGATCCTCCTGGTGCTGGAGGAGGGTGGAGCATCTGGAGGGTCCTGGTGCTGGGGGAGGGTGGAGCCCCAGGTGGGTCCTGGTGCTGGGGGAGGGTGGAGCACCAGGAGGGTCCTGGTGCCGGAGGGTGGAGCATCTGGACCCTCCTGGTGCTGAGAGAGGGTGGAGCACCAGGAGGGTCCTGGTGCCGGAGGGTGGAGCATCTGGACCCTCCTGGTGCTGGAGGAGGGTGGAGCCCCAGGTGGGTCCTGGTGCTGGGGGAGGGTGGAGCACCAGGAGGGTCCTGGTGCAAAAGGAGGGTGGAGCACCAGGAGGGTCCTGGTGCAAAAGGAGGGTGGAGCATCAGGACCCTCCTGGTGCTGGAGGAGGGTGGAGCACCAGGAGGAGTTCAGAAGCCGCTGAGGAGAGACGAGGTGAGTGTCAGGAGCCTCCCTGGCAGACTGGGACCAGCAGCAGGGAGCTGGATGTACGAGAGCTCCGTCACCTCATTCAGCAGAGCAGGAACGCCACCCTTCTCCTCCACCAAGAAGCTCATGGTCACTCTGGCTGAGGGCCCGAGATCCTCAAAGCAGATGAGAGATGGTTCCAGAAAGTCCAGCCCTTGTTGCTATGGCCAAAGCTGCCATAGCAACCTGCAGCCAGTAGACATAAATGTGCTTAAAGCAGCTGATACACACCTCTGGCACCAGGACCCTCCTGGTGCTCCACCCTCCTCAGGACCCTGATGTGTTTAAAGCAGCTGATACACACGTTCCACTTGTGTTTAGAAACATCAGAGTTAGCCAGTTTAAGCCAGTTTAAGCCAGTTTAAGCCAGCTTCATTGCTCAGTGAAGCTGGTTTCGTTGGGGTCAGATGAAGCTTCCACAGACTACACCAGGTCTTTGTCCCCTGGCCTCTAGGTGGTCGTCAGGGAAAGATGCCTGTGACGGCCCTGGAGGCGTTCGACCTGGAGACCAAGAGCTGGAGCCGCTACCCCTGCATCCCCACCCGCAGAGCTTTTTCCTGCTGCGCCTCCAACGAGCAGAGTCTCTTCAGCATCGGCGGCCTGCAGCAGCCAGGGCCTCACAACTTCTACTCCAGGCCCCACTTTGTGAGCACCATGGAGGAGTACGACCTGGATCAAGGCAAGTTCAGGACGCGTGTCTGGACCTGCTTCAGGCCCGAACGCCAGTCACACTGAGCAGATGCGCCTCGGTGGATCTGTGTGGACTGTTCGCAACTAGTGTGTCACATCTGAACATCGTAGGATTTCTTCCATTCTTACACACACACACACACACACACACACAGTCATTCAGACATGCATACATAGCTATGAACACACTCTCTTCTGGCTGAGCTCTGAGTTCTGGGCTCTGAGTTCTGGGCTCTGAGTTCTGGGCTCTGGGCACTAAACTCAGGGCTGTAAGCTCTGGGCTCTGAACCCTGAACCCTGACCCCTGACCCCTACTGTTGGGGCCTTCCAACACCAGCAAACCCTCGGGGCCACAGCCCAACGTGGCTGCTCCAGAACCATGTCTGTGTAGCTTTTGCGGTGTTCTTGGTTGCTTCCCTCTGTCTGCTGTGTAGATTTATTTGTCCTCTTTTGTCCTCTGTCTCCTCCTCTTCCTTCTCTTGCTCTTCCTCCTCCTCCTCCTGTCTTCTCTGTGCCATCATCAATCATCCTGTCTCTACCTCATCCTTGCTGTTCTCCTTATCTTAAATTCATGCTCTCATCTTAAATCCATGCTCTCATCTTAAATCCATGCTCAGTTTAAATCCATGCTCATCTTAAATCCATGCTCTCAGTTTAAATCCATGCTCATCTTAAATCCATGCTCTCATCTTAAATCCATGCTCAGCTTAAATCCATGCTCTCATCTTAAACCACCAATGCTCATCTTAAATCCATGCTCTCAGTTTAAATCCATGCTCTCATCTTAAATCCATGCTCTCATCTTAAATCCATGCTCTCAGTTTAAATCCATGCTCATGTTAAATCCATGCTCTCTGCTTAAATCCATGCTCATCTTAAATCCATGCTGTCATCTTAAATCCATGCTCTCATCTTAAACCACCAATGCTCATCTTAAATCCATGCTGTCTGCTTAAATCCATGCTCATGTTAAATCCATGCTCTCATCTTAAATCCATGCTCTCATCTTAAATCCATGCTCAGTTTAAATCCATGCTCTCAGTTTAAATCCATGCTCTCATCTTAAATCCATGCTCATCTTAAATCCATGCTCTCAGTTTAAATCCATGCTCTCAGTTTAAATCCATGCTCATCTTAAATCCATGCTCTCAGTTTAAATCCATGCTCAGTTTAAATCCATGCTCTCAGTTTAAATCCATGCTCTCATCTTAAATCCATGCTCT
Organism: Pao palembangensis; assembly: GCA_015343265.1. Classification (NCBI taxonomy): domain Eukaryota; kingdom Metazoa; phylum Chordata; class Actinopteri; order Tetraodontiformes; family Tetraodontidae; genus Pao; species Pao palembangensis. Next base: position 14,982,053 of record CM027090.1, on the reverse strand, counting down.
CATCTTTAAATCCATGCTCTCAGTTTAAATCCATGCTCTCATCTTAAATCCATGCTCTCAGTTTAAATCCACGATCATCTTAAATCCATGATCTCACCTTAAATCCATGCTCATCTTAAATCCATGCTCATCTTAAATCCATGCTCTTAGTTTAAATCCATGCTCATCTTAAATCCATGCTCTCAGTTTAAATCCATGCTCATCTTAAATCCATGCTCTTATCTTAAATCCATGCTCTCATCTTAAATACATGTTCTCATCTTAAATCCATGCTCTCAGTTTAAATCCATGCTCATCTTAAATCCATGCTCATCTTAAATCCATGCTCTCAGTTTAAATCCATGCTCAGTTTAAATCCATCCTCTTATGTTAAATCCATGCTCTCAGTTTAAATCCATGCTCATCTTAAATCCATGCTCTCATCTTACATCCATGCTCTCATCTTAAATCCATGCTCTCAGTTTAAATCCATGCTCTCAGTTCAAATCCATGCTCTCAGTTCAAATCCATGCTCTCAGTTTAAATCCATGCTCATCTTAAATCCATGCTCTTATCTTAAATCCATGCTCATCTTAAATCCATGCTCTCATCTTAAATCCATGCTCTCAGTTTAAATCCATGCTCTCATCTTAAATCCATGCTCTCAGTTTAAATCCATGCTCTCATCTTAAATCCATGCTCTCAGCTTAAATCCATGCTCTCAGCTCCAATCTCATGCTGAGGCCTCCCTTTTGGTTCGAGGAGCGGACCGGCGCCGGCAGCACTGCGGCCGTGGTGGGAGAGGAGAGCAGCAGCTAATGGAGGCAAGCGGAGCTGCTGGAGGCAGATGTCTAACTGTTGTTCTGCCTCTCCCTCCGGCAGGTACGTGGATCAAACCCAGCCGCACGTCCAGGATGAAGGAAAAAAGAGCTGACTTTGTTGCAGGCTGGCTGGGAGGAAGGATCGTTGCAGCTGGCGGTCTAGGTCAGCACACTCATTCTTCTGCTTCCGGCATTCGGACAGAGCTGAGTCCAGATTTGGAAAAGAGAATATTGCAGCTACTTCCATCTTCTGCACGGCTAACCTCCGTCTGATTAGTGTGAATGTTCCGTTTATTTACCTTTAACCTTTAAAGATATAAGAGCTGTGAACTGAAGCCAGTACGAATGTTAGCTTCCCTTCTAACTGGCTGCTTCCATGATGCAGGAAACGAGCCGGCTCCGCTGGCTTCAGCAGAGAGCTATAATCCAGTGAAGCAACGCTGGGAGTGTGTGGCTCCCATGCCCACTGCCCGCTGCTCCTCCGCCCTGCTGCAGACCTCCAGCATGCTCTTCGTCATCGGGGGGGTTGCACAGGGACCCAGCAACGCTGTGGAAGCCCTGTGTCTGTCAGACACGGAGTGATTCCAGGCAGAGCCACAGGAGGCAGCAGGAGAAGGTGTGGAGGTGACTGACAGAGCAGCTTCCTTCTCTACCTGTGAGCGGACGTGACGGACTCCTCCAGTTTGAAAAGGAGGCTGCGCAGATGAAGAAAGGCTCGACTTTAACGGGTCACACCGCAGGAAAAGAACACTAAAGTGTTGAGCATTTTACAAAAAAAAACACGAAACAAAAAACAAAACAATGCCAAAGGAGGAACAGCAGGGTACTTCTCTGGGGGTTAACGGAACACAGGGCCATACTGGTACGTTTATGCTGCAACAGCAAACCATCAGACTGGTCCATCACTGGTCCATCATCGTTTCTCTTGAACTGAAGCGAGTTGAGAACAAAACTTGGAAAGTTTAAAGAGGAAGAGAGCAAGTTAGATGAAACTAGGATCGTTACTAGTTTTGTTGACTAGTCAGGCTGCTCTGAATATCGTTTGTGACTCCAACGTTCTGTCTGCTTGCAAGAGCCCATTTCCATGACAACCGTGAACCAGAATGGCTCTGATGACCAATCAGCTGAGCTGTTCTTCAAGCAGATCGTTCTCCAGTCTCAGGTTTCTGAATTCAGATTCTGTGTCCATTCGTCTGTTTCAGCCTCTTCTTCATGTCAGTTCATGCACTTCAATCATCTGATTGTCAAAGGGTGACTGACACTCACACGCTGGTATGTCCTTGGTATGTTGTGGGTTTATTATGAAATAATAACGACAACAAGAAATGGAATCATCAGTCTGCACCATCAATCTGCACCATCAGTCTGCTCCATCAGTCTGCCCCATCAATCTGCTCCATCAATCTGCTCCATCAATCTGCTCCATCAATCTGCTCCATCAGTCTGCTCCATCAATCTGCTCCATCAGTCTGCTCCATCAGTCTGCACCATCAGTCTGCTCCATCAGTCTGCTCCATCAATCTGCTCCATCAATCTGCTCCATCAGTCTGCTCCATCAGTCTGCTCCATCAGTCTGCTCCATCAATCTGCTCCATCAATCTGCTCCATCAGTCTGCTCCATCAGTCTGCACCATCAGTCTGCTCCATCAGTCTGCTCCATCAGTCTGGACCATCGTCTCCAGAATAATGAAAAAAGACGCACATTTACTGGTATTCAGAGCCTTCCTGCTTCTTTCTTCCCGTCTTCTTTCACACTGGTCTGTTAGCTGACAGTGCCAACCAGACTATTTGACTTTCAGACGGCTTAGCTGGACTTCGTGCTTTCGTGAAGATGTTTCATGTGGACTGTTGAATGTGATGCTGACGAGTCTCCTACTGTGGTTAAAAAGATAAGTGATCTGGGTTTGTTCACACTGTCCCATCCTCCACCACTGAATGTGTACAGTGTGTGTGTGTGTGTGTGTGTGTGAGTTGGCCCTCCATTAGCTGGAAAGAAGATGCTTTAGGGTTCAACAGAAACGTGAACCATGCCATTCATGCTCCTGCCTTGGCTGGTTCTGGTTAACTGCAGTGGATGTTGTGCAGAAACCAGTCCAGCTGTATTAAACATGATCCTGGATATCAGCTGGAATCCAACATTTCCTGTGGAGCCACCTCCACCGGCCAAAGGATGCATATGATTTTATTTAATTCATAAATAAGTTATTACGAGCTCCTAGAATTTTGGAGCCAACGCCCATCGAATCTGAGCCAAACGCAATTACACAAGCAATAATTTAGCGCAGATAATCCCATTTTAAACACGAAGATGTTGAGCAGCGTCAGATGCTCAGCAGAAATATTCTGGGCTCTTCTCTACCTTCTGGACTCAGCCCACAGAAGTTGCCCTTTCTAACATCTCTCATTTGTAACTGTTCCCTCCTGTCCACAGGCCCAGACACACTGTGCACGGCAGGGTTGTGCCTTCCTATATTTTTTTAAATGGCCCATTGACTCAGGTTGTGAAATTAAATAAAGAACTATTATATAACATGCTAATACCAGGTTGCTGCGGCACGGGCGGAAGAAAACACGCTGCAATGACTGACTTCACTTCTCTTTGTGCGTATACATCACTCTCTTCTTTTTAAAACCATCTGATGTATAAAATTGAACATCGTTTCCCGGGTAACAGGAAACTGTGTCAGCAGCAAGTAGCATCAATAACGGCGTTAGATTCCAATCAGTAAATTCACGTGATCTTTTCTTTACTCGAACATGAGCGTGTAAAAAGAGTACAACTACTCCGACTATTATTTAACCTTTTTTGTTATTACCTCTGCGTTACCGCCCTCGTTTAGAGTGCAGATGTGGGATTGTACATTTTGTTCGGTTTTGTTGTTTTTCCCTTAGAAAAGTGAGTAGCAGTAACCAAAGTTGAAGCTGTTCTTAGTGGAGGACGTGGGTGGCTGGAGCTGCTCTCTGGTGTTGACTGTGCGCTGGACTCCTGCATTCATGTCACAGTCATGGCAACCACACCACCAGACAGGAAGTGGCCTCAGGATCGTACTGTTCCAGGTTTGGAAGGCAGACGGTCATATCAACTCCTGCCTTCTTACACTGGTGGTGTCGTCGCCAGGGCAACTAGAGCTTTAGGAAGTTGCCCATTCGCTCTCATGTGGTAATAGATTACAGTGGCTGTAGTTCTTAACTATGTGTTCATTTCAGAAGTAATCATTCTACTTTTCTACTTTGTTTACCTGCCACACAAGGCAGCAGAGAAATGATTTATTTGTTTGTGTTGTCTTCTGATCTTTCTGACTGTACTGTGCTGTTTTCTATCGGTAAAGTCCAAACCTGCTCAGCTGCTTGGTGGTCTCAGTGGATCCGTCCCAACCTGTGCTCTGGACCCTGTGTGTATCTGTGATGAACCTGAAATAAAGTCATTATTGGAAATGAAGGCCTTGGATTTGTCAGCTGGTGCTGGTGTGTGTGTGTGTGTGTGTGTGGGGGGGGGGGGCTCTGATTTCCCCACATGGTGCTGAGAGAAACGCTGGGTTGGACACACACAGATGTGCGTTTAAAACACATTCAGGTAACACAAATTCACCATTAACTACCTGCTAACTAGCTGGAGTGTTAGCAGCAAACTGATGCATTAGCAAAGGTTAATGGTTAGTGCGTGTTCCCCAAACTAAAGAGTTACCCACATTCAAGTTAAAGATGTAATCACTACTGCACTTCTGAGTAGCATCTTCACTGGTTGCCTAGCAACCTCACTGCCTGAGAGGGGACTGACTGCACTTTGGTGTTACTTGAAAATAATCAATTCATTTATGTTAAAGTCCAAGACGTGACCATTTGTGGGGTTGAATCCCACATTTATTCATGAGCACATTTTAATTAAGCCAGTCTCGCAGGTGCGCTTGGGAAAGGTTAAGGATACAGAAATGACGTGACTGGATAAACGCTGGTCGACAAAACAAGATGAAGATGAATGTTTGCTGGACATTTGGGTGCTCCAGTCTTGGAGCAGGGTCTTCTTAGACCTTCTTGCCACTGTTGTTGTTGCTGGACTCGTTGTTGTACGAAATGAATTTCAAAAACAATATTCTTTATGGATGTTTTGAAGCATTTGAAGGCAAAATTGTGAGTTATACTCAAAATTAGCTACTTGCTAAAGATAGGTCAAAATCAGATGACGTAACTGAGCACTGAAGTAGTATTTTGGAGTTTGATGTGGTTGATAACGGTGCTAGCGTGGAGCTGGGGGCTTTGAGGCCCTGCCTCTCTGCTGGGACGGGTTCAGTCCTCTTCCGCTGGCTTTAGTCCCCTCACAAGGAAATCACTGAGGTGATCGTAGCTACGTTTTTCTAGGTGTGCAGTCAGTGGTGCTGTAGTCACTACGTGCTTATCAACATTAAAACCTAGTTGATATGCACCACTTAACAATCCCACATGCACTATTACACTTGACAATCCACGGAAACATCCCTGCTCTTTAGTCAAGGCTGTTTAAGCATGTTGTATTTGTTTAACTGTTGTGACCCACCTGCTCCCCAAACTCACCAAGCTAGTGTCCCGACCAATCAGAGGGCAGGACTCGGCTTCTGCTGGTGAAGGGGCGGGGCCAGATGCCTCCGTTGGCCATTAAAAATGTTAGATTTTTGTCCACAATCGCTGATACAACCTTTACAGACCTGTAACACATGCATACACACACACGGATGCTCTGCAACGTAAATATGGTGAATTATTTGTGTGTGTGAATAAGGCCTGGAGTTTTGGATAAATAGGCCAAAAACAGGAAAAACAGACGGAGGTGAGCAGAGAGCAGCTCTGTTATGAGCAGGAATATTTAAAGTTGGACATCCATAACATAAGATGAAAAGTATGAACATTTTTGAAGAATAGATTTTAACAAACAAGTAAGTTAGGGTTGTGTGGGTGTGTGCACGAGTGTGTAAGTTACATTTTATAATAATAAATAATAATATGCACCCGCACTAAATGCACCGGCAACAGATAAATGCTCTTAGTAAGAATTATTTTTAATATCCTGTTTCCATAAATCATCATTAAAATAAATAAAATCAGAAATAAATAAAAAATAAATCAACCAAGATGGAAGTTCATTTTTTTCTCAGAAGACTTTTGCAGCCGAGCGTCAGATCAGGATTTCCTGCTTAGATTGAAACTTGATTTGACAGACGCAGCCTGGCGGGTTGTGGTTTGAGTTCTCAGAACTGTCCCCTCAGAAAGCCACAGGAGTTAAATATTCAGTAGTACGTGTGGCTGAAAACATGAAACACGTCGTCGTCGCCCACACCGAGCCGCTGGGACTGCTTATAGATGAACCTGTTGTTCGATTGGGGATTTTGTTAATCCATTCAGTAGTTTTGGGTCAGTCACTTGGAAATGGTAAATGTGTTTTGGATATTAACAAAAATTAACTGACACATCCACGGTTATGCAGTGTGGGAAGTGTAGTACAGTCCATGGTTAATGTCTGTGGTACGCAGCTATTCAATGCTGACATTAGCCTGGGTTACTTGCATTCTGGTAAATTTGCATTATAAGCAGTTTGAATGAGTCACTTTTAAATCTACCATAAAGGTAAAATTACTCAGGTTTTAGACCCCGACGCAACCTGCTGAAATCACATTTCTGACTGTTTTCTACAGATTTGCCATATGTGGCCCTACTGTACAGCACTAACTGGAACAAAGGGCCAGGAAGAAGTTACACACATACATATCTTCTGTTAAAATGGTGGAACATCACATCAAATATGAACCATAAAAACGTAATTTATGACCGTGGGTTTTTATTAGCTGTTTGTAAAACCATGAAGCTTCATCCATCAAATCAGATCAATTCAATTCAGTTTTATTTAAATTCATAACAAAGTTATCTCAAAACACTTTACATGTTCAAAAAGAGAAACAGCTCCCAGGGCAAAGCTCCACCCTGAGGAAGCCTTTGGTGTTGGCAACAGCGGCCAGAGGAAAAACAGAGGAAAAACCTCCCTTTAACAGGCAGAAACCTCGAGCAGAACCAGACTCAAAAACCCGCTGGGACCGCCTGGGAGGGAGAGGAGGAGAAGAGAGATGAGGAGATGGTGAGAGAGAGGAGAAGTGGAGATAGAGAGAAAAAGGAGGGGGGAAAGAGAGAAGGTGCAGGATCTCGGCAGGGCCATGGAGGGGGTTCTGGATCCAGCAGCAGTACCAGGCCTCAGGAGGGTGGAGGTAGGAGATCCACCAACAGGCTCTGGAAGTGCTGTAAAAAGATGGAGCACGAGAGCTCCAGGGGAGAGGGTGGGTTAGTGCTGAACCAGGGATGATGAGTGAGTCCCCTCCTGCTGTGAAAACTCGGTGCCTCTAGATCTCCCCCAGCAGAGCCCCAACAGTCCTGACTATAGGCTTTGGCAAAAAGCAGGTTTGAAGTCTCCTCTTAAACATGGAGAGGGTGTCTGCCGCCCGGACTGATGCTGGTCAGTGGTTCCCCAGCAGAGGAGCTTGAGAACTGAAGGCCCTGGCTCCAGATCGACATTTGGAGACTCGTGGTTTAACTAGTAAGCCTGAATCTGAGGAAGGTAGCGCCAATGTAGGGAGGCCAACACCGGTGAAATGTGGTCACGCCTCTCAGTCTTAGGCAGAACACCAGCTGCGGAGTTCTGAATGAGCTGCAGAGTTCTGAGGGACTTTTTTGGGCATCCTGATAAAAGAGAGTTCCAGTAATCCAGCCTGGAGGTCTCAAAGGCATGGATGAGCTTCTCAGCAGCATCCAAGGACAGGACAGGCCTGAGTTTGGCAATGTTACCAAGGTGGAAGTAGCAGCCCTCCAGACTGGTTTTATGTTATATGTACTTTTATGAATAAAAGTACTTCTATTCTATTCTATGTTAAAAGACAAGTCCTGATCAAAGCTAACACCCAGGTTCTTTACAATGGTGCTAGAGGCAGGAACTAGACCATTATGCAAGCCTATTTCATTAGCTAAAGATTGTCTAAGATGTTTTGGACCGACTAATAGAACTTCAGTTTTGTCCGAGTTTAATAGAAGAAAGTTGTGGGTCATCCAGGACTTAATATCTGCAACACAGGATTGCAGTTGTGTTAGCTGATTGCTATCATCTGGCTTCACTGATAAGTACAATTTGGTGTCGTCAGCATAACAGTGGAAATTTATTGAGTGTTTTCTGATCACATTGCCTAGTGGGAGCATAAATAGGATAGGACAGGGCCAAGGACAGAAGCTTGTGGAACACCATAGCTAACCTTAGTGAGCATGGACGAGTTTTGGTTTACATGTACAAAGTGACGTCTATCTGATAGATAAGACTTAAACCAGCTTAAAGCAGTTCCATTTATACCAGTTTGATTTTCTAATCTGTGTAAAAGAATCTGGTGGTCAGCGGTATCACATGCAGCGCCGAGATCCAGAAGGACAATTACTGAAACACAGCCCTGATCAGGCCATTAACAGGTCATTGGTGACTTTTACCAGTGCGCTCTCTGTGCTGTGATGTTCCCTGAAACCTGCCTGAAAAACTTCATATAGGAGGTCAAATCAGATCAAATCAGATCAAATCCAATCAAATCAGATCAGATCAGATCAGATCAAGAGTGAGAGTGGAAAGGGAGCTACAGGTCGTAAACAGACGGTGATGTAAAGGATATTGTGAGTTATTAATTTCACATGCAACAATGTGCACCTAAAACATGCAGGATGTTCAATTAGAAGCACAAATAGATAAATATATGACACAGAGTTGAATGATTTTGCCGCTTTTGTCTATCCTACAGCTGTGTTTATTTATAGCACTTCTGTGCACCATCTGGTTGCTTGGCAACCTCACTGCCACTGAGGGCATTCGCTGACTTTCGTTCTCTCTGCCGCCATTTGAAAATAAATATATCATTTATTCTAAAATCGATGTTTTTTAGATGCTTTTATTGCTCTCTGATCAAGCAGGATATTTTGCTCAAGTCAATTTTGCAGCTAGAGCTTGAAAAAAGTCACATATTATTATTATTATTAGTATTATTATTATTATCGTTGTTGTTGATGTTGTTTTTAATATAGTTATTATTGTTGTTATGGTTGCTGTACTACTTTCAGTAACAATTAATTAATTAATTTGTCTCAATTGCGTTAAAATGTGTTAATTAAATTAATTAATTGTATCATTCAATTCATTGTCATTTCTGACTGCATTTATTAAAGAGAAAGAATTCTATTCTATTTTTTAATGTTTATAACATGCTTAGTACAAAAAGATGAAAATCCCATCTGATATTAGTAACATCAGAGTTTATTAATAATTTGATGCTTTAATCTCATCTTTGTCATGGCTGATGTCTTATACAGGATCAAAACTAATTTTAATTAACAACCACATGTAAATACAAACATGCATTTAAATTTAGTATGTAGTTAGATTTATAATAATAATAATAATAATAATAACAGACAAATGCCTTTACAAATTCCAATATAATCTCTCAGCATAACATCATGAAGCTTTAGAAAAACGATACTTTCTTCTCAGATTTTCTTTTAATAAATTTGACGCAGAAGCGTGAGAGCAGGATTTCCTGATTAGATAGAAAATATTTTTTCATAAACACAATCTGCAGGTTTGTGGTTTAAATTCTTGTAATTTCTAGCATCAGACAGATGGTGGTACTTTTCATTTTCATTTGCTCTGTAACATTTAGTTAATGATTCCATTAAAGCTTCTTTACAAAACACAGGGCCCATCCCTCCAACAGCAAAAATTCATTAGTAAATTTGTTACAAATGAATTTGTAAATTTGTTACAAATTAAAAATATGTTTTTAAGAGCGTAAATATCTTATCTTTTTTTTTTTTTTTTTTTTACAACCAACCCTAACCCTTACCAAGAACTCCTGACTGACATGATTAGTGGGCCTAGAAGGTTGTGACTGGAGCCAGCAGAGAAAAGCCCAGAGGAGACGTTAATGATGCTTGTTATCGATGGGATGTCCATCTGTCCGTCCGTCCATCCGTCCATCCATCCATCCATCCATCATCTGAGGACAGAAACCATCAACAAGAGCATGTGGACAATCAGCTCAGCGCTGCTCATCCTCTGGTGTACCTGGAGATGAGGAGCTCCAGACCCTGCTGGAGGGAGACAGGGGTCCCTGGGGACACGGGGAGGCCCAGCGGCAGCGGGGCTGCTGGAGGCCTGGTTGGGGGATATGGTGGATACATGAACATGAACATGCACATGGAAGAAGGAGGCGTGATGAAGAACAGGTGGGATTTTACCTGCTGATGAGAAGACCTATCAGCACCTAAGTGGAAAATTCCACAGCAGGTGGGCTGTGACCCGTGGGGCCCAGCGTGGGTATAAAGCTGCGCTGCTTATCTTTCTTTCTTGCGGTCTTTGCTCTGAGCTGGGTGATAATGTGGTTCATCCTTCTGCTCTACAAAGCTCTTCCTGAGCTGGTGTCTGCACAAGGCAAGTACCAGCTGTTAAGCTTTACTTCTTTATTTTAACGCATTTAGCGCTTATGAAAGGTGAAAGGTGGTGCCTGGTTTTTGAAATTTTTAATTCATGATTTCTACAACTCACATTTTAGTTAATTAGCGCACGTTTGTGCTGATGCAAAGGTCTCTGGCAGTGAATTTAGCGCAGGTCCTAACTGACAGAACCTTGGGATGGAAATGTGGCATTACCTTTACATCATTCAACCCATTTGGAGTCTTTTCTGAAAACATACTGGTAGTTGTACGCTGGCATGACTGGTGAAAGAAGATGATACGTTTAAAGATGAATTAAAAAAAGACAGGATTCAAAGGAAATAAGTATTTCCAGTGTTTTTAAAGTTTGACTGTGAAATAAAGAAAGAGAGAAAGAAATATGGGGTGCCGAATGTAAAATTTCAGGCATTGTTTTTTAGTCAACATATTTTGAACATTTAGCTCACTTTACTCACATTTAGCTCACTTTCCTCACATATAGAATGTTTTATTTAATTGTTAAAAATATGTACATGTATAAAATAAATCTAAATGTTATACCTAAATCTAAATAAAAAAATCTAAATGTTAAATCTAAATCTAAATGTTAAAGCTAAACCTAAATGTTATATCTAAATCTAAATAATAAATCTAAATGTTAAATCTAAATAATAAATATAAATATTAATTCTAAATCTAAATGTTCAATCTAAACCTAAATCTTAAATTTAAACCTAAATCTTAAATCTAAACCTAAATAATAAATATACATGTTAAATCTAAATCTAAATGTTAAATCTAAATGTTAAATCTAAACCTAAATGTTATATCTAAATCTAAATAATAAATATAAATATAAATGTTAATCTAAATCTATATACTATATCTAAATCTAAATGTTAAATCTAAATGTTAAATCTAAACCTAAATGTTAAATCTAAATGTTAAATCTAAACCTAAATGTTAAATCTAAATCTAAATGTTAACTCTAAACCTAAATGTTATATCTAAATCTAAATAATAAGTCTAAATGTTAAATCTAAATCTAAATAATAAATATAAATATAAATGTTAAAAATAAATCTAAATCCTAAATGTAAATGTTAAATCTAAATCTAAATCTTAAATCTAAACCTAAATGTTATATCTAAGTCTAAATAATACATTTAAATCTAAATCTAAATGTTATATTTAAACCTAAATGTTATATATAAATCTAAATAATAAAACTAAATGTTAAATCCAATTCCAAATAATAAATATAAATCTAAATGTTAAAAATAAATCTAAATCTTAAATATAAATCTAAATGTTAAATCTAAATCTAAATGTTAAATCTAAACCTAAATGTTATATCTAAATCTAAATAATAAATATAAATGTTAATTCCGAATCTAAATGTTAAATCTAAACCTAAATGCTAAATCTAAATCTAAATGTGTGGGCTAAATGTTTCAAAAATATGCAAATAGGGCTGTTTCAACGCCTTAGTCTGTATGGTCAACATATTTAACATTTAGGTTTAGATTTATTTTACACATTACATTTTTAAAAAATTATATAAAACATTCTAAATGTGAGGAAAGTGAGCTAAATGTGAGGAACTTTGAACACTTCCATGTTCTGCTGTGAGGGTGTGAGTGAAGGATGCGTGCTCAACTCTCCGCCAGCCTCCTGGCCCTGACATGTCCCCACATACGTTAGCAGGTTATGAAAACAAGCTGATCCTAAGGAAGGGCAATAGCCCGTGTGAAGGTCACCTTCAAGTCTACCATGGTGGCGAGTGGAGATATGTTGGTGATAAGAACTGGAACAGGAGCACTGAGGAGGTGGTGTGCCGGAGCACCAACTGTGGGGAGCCTGTCTTATCAAGGGAAATCCTGCGACCCATCGGAAGCAACGTCTGGCTCAACCAGCTAAGGTGCAACGGGAATGAAAGTCACCTGTGGGACTGTCAACATCCTGGTTGGGGCACAAGCGTTTTTCGGAAGGACACTATGAGAACGGTTAAATGTTCACGTAAGGCTTGACTTTCAGTTTATTACCAAAATAAAAGCATGGGCACCTTCGAGGCACCTTGCTGCACCGAGAAGGTTCCAAAAGTTAATGCAAACACAAAATAACACAGCAAGGATGAGGATGACTTCAAAAATGATTCAGTATTAACGACGCTTTCCCCCCTTTCAGATAAAATCATCATGCGTCTGGATGGATTCGATTGTGCAGGAGCTGTTCAGTTCACCACAGACGGAGAAAATTACTCAGGTTATATTTGCGCTGACAGCTGGGGTAAGACTTACGCAAGCGCGTTGAATTTACAAAAAACAAAAAAGCAAGATACGAGGTCTTTTCTTGTAATTAGGAGCTAAGCTGCAGTTTATTATTTTGAGTGTGTGTGTGTGTTTGCGCGTGTGTGTGCACTCTCTTCTAAAGGCACGAATGAAGCAGACATTTTGTGTGGAGACCTCAGATGTGGGACAACAAAGGAGATTCCGTCAGCAGAAATCATGAGCCGAAATGGATTTGACACTTCAGCAAAGATGAAAATGGATTGTTCCAACATCAGGGAGGTGGAACATCTGTGGCAGTGTGCAACAACGGCAGGAGCCCAGGAGTGTTCCCATCCTGCAACTGTCGTATGCACAGGTAGGACACTCTTCCAAGGCTTGGCTCAGCATGGGGACTTTTTCAAGAACTGAGAAAAGCGTTGGCTTGGGCAGGTCACAGGAGAGTGCGTCTCCGGGGAAACTCGCCAAACGCCTGTCAGGGGCGGCTGGAAGTGGAAGGAAATGGAAGTGAGGGCTGGATTCCTGTGAACAACACAAGCACAATCAGCCCTGCGGTGTCCTGCAAGCAAATGTTCTGTGGCACCAACGCAAGTCAGACAACGGACAATGAAGGCGTACAGCTCAGCTGTACAGGTGATGCAACCGAATGGTCTGCAGAGACCTCCGAGCACGCCTGGAGAACACACTCACCTTTGTGTTTTTCACAGACGACATCTCCGTTGTTCTAATCAACCAAAAGGAAGACAGTAGGTGTTACGGTGGCGTTCATATCAGAGCCAACAAGGCCACCCGAGCTGTGTGCGCTTCCAACTGGACCCGAGCCGAAGCTGAAGTGGTCTGCAGGGAGCTCCAGTGTGGGAAAGTAGGTTTCCACTCAGGTCTCCACTCAGGTTATTGTGATACCAGTGATAGGAGGGTTAGGGTTAGGGTGTGTCATCGTGTGGGCCTTATTCAGACGACGATAACGGCTGTCTCCTAGGTGACGGAGACGCGTATAGTGAGTTCAAACGAGCAGGATGGGATTCTAGACTATGTGAAATGCTCAGGCCAGGAGTTGTCCCTGTGGCAATGCAGAGCAAAACACGGAGAGCAAAGCGAGTCGTTCCCATGTTCTTCTGTTGCCTACGTGGTCTGTGCAGGTAAACGCCTCCTCCGCCTCCACCACGCTCACATCTGCAGTGCATTTGTATTTTGACAATTCCCCTGTCTTCTACGACACAGCCAGCATTGAGGTTAGACTCAAGGATGGTCGTGGAAGATGTGCTGGCAGAGTGGAGATCAAGTATGAGGGCACATGGCAACGGGTCCCTGAACAAGGCTGGACGGACACCAACTCAAACGCTGTCTGCAGTCAGCTGATGTGTGGGGGGGGCAGAAGAGCCAGCCAGAAGCAGTTTTCTCAGGGATCAGCTGGTTTCCTCAGGAAGGCAGTAGGCTGTCCGCCAAAGGCTGGCCACGTAGCAGAGTGCATCACGAGCGACAGCAACGATTCAGATGCGGACCACAGTGCAGTGATGCTCATCTGTGACGGTGAGCGTGTTCTCACGACTTCGGTCTGTCCAACAAACGTGTCTCCTGCTGATCTTCTTCTAAACGAAAAGGCAGCGTTAACAGTCAAACGTGGAAGATTGTGTGTTTACCATTGATCCTAACTTTATTGATCTCTCTTGTAGAGCACAGAGACGTCTTTCTGCATGGAAACCGTTCCTGCTCTGGTATGGTGGGGATAGCCCACGGCACCCAGCCACACTGGCTGTCGGGCTGGGCTCAGACCTGGACCCCAGAGTCTGCAAACGCTGTGTGTCAGCAGATGAACTGTGGACCAGCCAGAAACTTCAGTTCCATTCCTGGTGAGGGGATGAAGAAGGATATTTGGAATGTAGCTTACAGCTGCTCCAAAAACATAACCTCTCTGTTTAACTGTGAGAACACGAGTGTGCCATCTGAGCACAGAAACACTGTTGCCACGGTAACATGCTCAGGTAATGTGACCACATCCCTCCAAACCCACACAGCAGCTTTTTTTGTGGATGCTTTATTCCTGCGTCCGTCTCCTCACCAGTCTGAGATGTCGCGTCTTGCTTTGTTTCGTGGCTCCCACAACAGGAAGCATCACGGTGACTCTGACCCACGGCTGCTGGGGGCACGTCAGCGTGTGTCTGGGAAGCAGGTGTGGGGGTGTGTGCAAGGATTCCTGGTCACACAACCTGTCCAGCATGCTGTGCCAGAGTCTGAGCTGTGGGAAACCAATCCAGTCCACCACCAACCAGGAATCCGTCCAAGAGGTGCTTATCACCAGCTTCCACACCACAACACACACACGGAGTCTAAGCCAGAGCGCCGTGGTCGTCAACGACGACGGGAGTTGCGTCAGAAACCCAGCCTATGTTGTTTGCTCAGGTAACGGACAGCACCACATTTGCTCTGAATGTGAATGATCATTTATATTCCTCTGTTCATGCTTTAAGCACCTTTGTTTCATTCTTTATCATCTATTGTTACAAACGCATACACATCTCTGAATTCAAAACGCAGTTTAATTTCAAGAAAGAGCTGATTATTGGGCCCTTAAAGATTAGAATTGCAAGTAACGGATCTCTCTTGCTGCAGGTAGCGTCAAGACCAATATTAAGCCTTCCAGATACAAGTGTTCTGGAAAGGTGGAGGTTTACCTTGAAGGTCGGTGGCTTCCAGTGAGCAAGGAAGCCCTTCAAAGCCCTGCAACCCAAAACACCATCTGCAGGGAGTTGAAATGTGGTCAGGCGATCAAAATAATCGACGTTGGGCTACAACCAGCAGCTCATATCATCTCTGAAATACAGTGTCCACCAAACGGCAATGGCGCGTTTGAGGACTGTAACAGCAGCGTTGCAGACCCTGGGAAGGCCTTCTCCGCCCTCGCTGGCCTCCAGTGCTCAAGTAAGTTCTATCTATCTATCTAGCTAGCTATCTAGCTAGCTAGCTCGTTAGCCATCTCTCTCTGTCAAAATAACTCACTGACTAGCTCCCACACTCTGCGCCTCCTTCCTACCATAGACTGGAGATGGATGGAGTTGAAATTCAGCCAAACGTGTGGCGGAGCCATGTTCGTTTACTCGCAGGGAAGAAGGAGAAGTGCCGTGTCTGCGCAAAACTGGACAGAAGCTGAGGGTGCGAGACTTTGTCAGGACCTCAAATGTGGCAACTTCCTGTCAAGCAGGGCCATCAACTCAGTGGAACCTTTGTGGAACACAAGCTTCAGCTGTACAAATGTAGAAGATCCCAAAAGCATCTGGGACTGTGAAAAGCCATGGTTGGCCTCTCAGGACCAGCAAAAACAGCTGTTTATCCAGTGCCAAGGTAAAAATCTGTTTTTGCTAAATTTATGTCATATGATGACATTAAGTTTTTGATATTTTAAACATCAAAGTTAGTTTTTTTTTGCTAGACTCAAAAACAGAAAACAGTTGAGATGAGCTGGCGTGTCAAACCTGAGCAGAGCAACAAGACCAGAATATTCCAGAATAAATCTACAACTAAACCAAACCTTAACCTACAAAATAAATTAAATGTTTAGAATTACAGTACATCTATTTGTTAGCCCAAGTTTATACTACTACAGTAATTATTACATGAGAATGAACAATTATAACAATAGTAATAAGACTAATGTGCTCTAAGTGTGAATGTTGAACAAGGGGACGAGGCTACCCAGGTTATATGCTGGTTTCTGGATTTCAGATGAGCTGAAACACCTTTCTAAAGTTTCCTTTGGGATTTCCTTGCCACTTCTGCAGCCTGTTTTCTTAGCTGGAGCAAACCTCCGCCATCGTTGCTGTGTGTGTTCACCCTGTGTCTCCATCACCCAGGACTGGGAGAGAGTTGCTCCAGCTCTGGTTGATCTGACTGATTCTTCACTGCTGCCACTATTCACTCCTGTGATTTCACTGCTTTGTTTCCCAGACGAACCAAACGTGACCCTTTCAGGAGAATGTCGTGGTGAAGTAAAGATCAACAACAGTCATGTGTGCAGCAGCAACTGGAATTTAGACTACTCCCATCTGGTGTGCCAGGAGCAACCGGATTGTAGCAACGCGGTTTTCTACGACAGGGCAACCAGTAGCGTGAACACACAGCTACAGCATGTAGCCTGTGAGGACCATCACGACAAACTGGGCCAGTGCAACCGATATGAAGGCCCGTGCGCTGACGGACCTGTGTCCGTTTACTGTGTTGGTACGGATGAAATACGCCTGTATCCTGATGAGTGGGGATACTTTTCCCACCAGTTCTTTTGTGTGCAACAATGTTTGCCTGAAAGTGTATTGTGTTGTTTTCCAGGAGGCATCAGGTTCAGAACCATAGGAAGATGTGGTGGACAGATCCAAGTCAACTATCGAAATCAGTGGGAAAATGTTTACCTCCGAAGATTTCCTTCACGGTTTAAGGAAGAGTTATGTCAAGAGCTTGGTTGTCAAGGCTATAACGCTAGCATCAGGGTACCTAAAAGGAATTATGTGGTAATTCTTCTATTACATCATTTTTCTTACCAGAAACCAGATTTTTGTTGTAAATCTAAGTGGGGAAAAATTCTTGAACTCTATTTTACTTTTCAAGTCCAAGGCCAAGTTGAAGACAGCGTTGAACTGCAGTCTGGATCACAACGACATTAGGCACTGTGTTGTTATTCATGAAGCCCGTGAAAGAGACCAACCGGCAGAAATCTACTGCAATGGTAGAAATGTTCTCGAGATATCAGGGTTTGACAAATCTGGATGACTGAAACAAGAGGAGAGGAAATGTGAGAGGAAATGTGTCTGTGGTTAATTTCAGGTTATGTGTCGGGAATAACAGAAGAAGTTCTCCCCCCGACCTCCTCAGTGCTGCTGGTCGTTGTGGGAGTGGGAGTATCTCTGGTTCTGCTGATATTCACGGCTGTCATGATAAGAATCTGCAGGAAACACAAGAAGAAGTTCCTGTGTCAGCAAATCATCTGATCATAAACAACAAGCAATGTCACACTTTCTTTTGCTGTCTGTTAACTTGTGTTACAATAAATTTCTGATGTTGTGTTGATGCAGCAAGAATTTGGTCAAAAGAAGAAAAAGACTTTAAAAATCACAACTACGAGGACGTATGGAGCCAAGCAGGTGGCTTCGCTCACCATGGTGAGTGTTCACACGTGTGTGTGTGTGTGTGTCTGGACATCTTTCTGTTCTAATCTGCTTTAACTCTTCTGCTACCTGCAGAGCCGAGAGCAGAGACCAAAGTGGCCGTGGAGGGAACCATCCAAAGCAGTTCTTTGTTCGGTGATGATGATGTGGAGTTGGTGGAGACTCAGCACCTGACCTCTGACCCCACCACCGTTGGCGTCCTGGGACATCGCTTAGAGCACAGCGTCACTGATGAAGACACAGGAATGTCCAGGATGTCTCAATAGCACCACTATGGTGTTAATAAACACATGACTGTAATATCCTGTTGATGTACCTTACAGATGGTGCAAGTTATGAGGTGGATGACCCCAATTATGATGACGTTGAAGCCAGCAGTGAAATAACTCAAGCTGAAGTCCACAATATCCACGGACACTCGTCTGAAATCTGCACAAGGTATCCTGGTCATGACGAAGACTGCCTGGAGCCAGGAATGGATGGGTGAGGCATGACGAAGACTACCTGGAGCCAGGAATGGATGGGCGGGGCATGACGAAGACTACCTGGAGCCAGGAATGGATGGGCGGGGCATGACGAAGACTACCTGGAGCCAGGAATGGAAGGGCGGGGCATGACGAAGACTACCTGGAGCCAGGAATGGATGGGCGGGGCAAAACTGGAGTTCATGTACGGAAATCAAATCCAGTATGTCATGACCCAAACTCCTACCAATACCTACTTACCTACCTATCCACTCACCCACCCACCTACTGCCCCACCTACCTACCTACCCACCCACCGACCCACCCACCTACCGACCCACCTACCTATCTAACTACATACCCACCCACCCACCCACCTACCAACCCACCTACCTACCCACCTACCTACCTACCTACCCACTCACCCACCCACCTACTGACCCACCTACCTACAAACCCACCCACCCACCCACCTACCTACCAATATGCTTGTGTTTTTGTAGCTGAAATCTTCCTCAGAAATTGTCCTTAAACTGAGGAGTGTAGCTTCCATTTTCCTTTCATTGTTTGCATGAGCGCTTGAGAAATTAAAAGTATATTGTGAGATAATATAAAATTATTTTATATGTTTTATTTTTAATACAAGCTAGAAAAAGCTGAGAATTTGGCTCTTGTTTTTACCTGCACCAAGGAGGTTTTTCTGTGTTGAAGGATTCTGTATCATTGCTTGGCGGAGCTCTGCGCTCTCCCAGGGCTTTTCTAGTTGTGCAGATCAGGTCATTATGTGTGTGTGTGTGTGTGTGTGTGTGTGTGTGTGTGTGTGTGTGTGTGTTCATGTACGTTATCCTACAGTGGGGACAAACTTTATGCTAGATCTTATCATTATGTCACAGCTGTACCAGGATATGGGATCATTGTTCCCATGAGGAAACCGTAAAGTGAATTTCAACTAAAGGAAAGTTTGATTCTTTTTAAGTATCGTCTATATTATGATCCTGAGACTTGGAAGAATGGCTTGGATGTTGAGTATCAAACTGTATGTTATGTAGGTTATATAGTTTGATACACAGCACATTAAGCCATTTCATTCACCAGACACCATTTTCCGAGACGACGCTACCGCTCATCGAGAGTCGTATCTTTAGTGTCTTTTTTCAGGTGCTGTTTTGGGTTTGCACATTGAAATGTGTAGATACTGAATGAAGGATGGTTTTGATTCTGGCCTGTCACAAAGCGAGAGAGAAGCGTATCAAAGACATTTCAAACAGTTTCAGATGGATGTAATGAGGGATTCTCCACGATCACCAGCCACATTAACAAGAACAGCTGTTGCTACAGCGAGGAAGGCTAAGCTCAGGGGACTGACTCGTACATTCATACGGATGCTGTTTTTAAGTCACTGACAGAGCAGCTTAAGCTTTGCAAGCTGGGTCAGGTGGCTCAGAGGTCAGAATCCCAATCCAACCCAAAGGGACTTGGACGGTACATGCAGCCAACCTTTGCTCCACTGCCAGCGCAGTCAGCCCCACTGTCCCTGGCCTGCATGTCGTTTTTTCCTGCTAAAATGTAGAAAATTAAATATGTCCTCATTGAACACAGGAAATTATAAAATGTGACACCAGTGGGTCCAAATGGGAAATTAGAAACATTATGATAAACACGTGTAACGCAGGTTGGAGTATAAACTGCTGGTCCGTTATCTGCCTGTCTGCCTGCTTCGGTGGGACTCTGTCTATCTAATACACATATACACACATGCTCATATGTTTGATAAAAGATTCCTTATTATAGTATTGATTAATATACTGTAGAAACAGGTCAAACAGGATAAGATGCTGTCTTATTATCTAAGCAAGCGTATAAGTCTCAGCGTTCGCGTACTTCTAATGAATTCAAGAGCCTTGTTCTCCTTCCCGGTGGCCCATCTCCTCCTTCAGCCAGTCTTTCTCCACATATGACCTTACTTCCCCCACTGGACACCTCCTGACTGCGTCCAGAGCCAGGATCCTGCTGAACATCTCCATGGCTTCTGGGCTAAACCTTTTCCACAGTGAAGGAGCATCATTGTCATCAGCACGCTTTTCCTTCATTGCGCACCAGTCTGCAAACTCTTGGTAAAAGTCATCTGAATCCATGCAACATTCCCAGGGAAAGTAGCCTGTAAGGATGCAGAAGATAAGCACCCCAAAGGCCCAGGTGTCCAGGCTGGGCTCCACACGAAGAGGTGGTGCAGTCACTTCCTTCTGACCTTCAGGCAAGGCCACAGTGCAAAGTTCTGGGGCCATGTAGGGCAACGTGCCTCTGATATAGCGAATCATAGTGCCTCTCTTCTGGGCAAGGCCGAAGTCTGCCAGTTTCACTCGACAGCAGCTTTTGTCCAGTAGCAGAATGTTTTCGGGTTTGACATCACGGTGAACCAGCCCGCGACTGTGAATAAACTCCAAAGCACTGGCAATTTGAAGGACGCAGCGTTTGACTGACGCTTCCGGGATGCCCACCTACAAGACACATCAGTGATGCAGTTTTTGGGGTAAGTTTCAACTCTCATCAGTCATCAACACTGTTCACTTTTGGGAAATGTGGATTTGGGCTGAAGTAACTTGGGGACTTAGCTGTAGCTGTAGTTTGGTCTGGGAGTGTCGAGGTGTATCACATGAGGGTAACAGCCACAGGAATCGCAACATTCCTGGATATTCCTGGTTTCTGATGTCTTTGAAGCACACAGACTGACTGCAAAATGACGCTGCTCTGACCCTTGTCGGACTCACCTTGGGCTTAATGACAGCAAACAGGTCTTTTCCGACGGCGAGCTCCTGGGCGAAACAGTAGTGATCTTTGGAATGAAAGGCTATGCCGAAGAGGCCCACGATGCAAGGATGGGAGGAGAGGTATAAGGAGATGCAGTACTCTCGCAGGAAGCCCTGCAACTGTGTGGAGCTTTTTGGTATCACTTTCAAGGCCATGGGCGTCCCTATAGAACGCATACATCATTCATGCTAATCAGAAGTAAAGTGTAACGCTTGCTCAACATTAAACAAAGTATTCATTTAGTAATAACGCCTTTCTGCATTCTTTTTTTTAGCTGATCGTTTTGGCTTTGATTATTGCAGACAGTGTTATTCTACAGAAAAAGATAATTGTGTGGTTACCTTTGAAGCAATGTGTGACTAGCAGCACTTTTCCATACTTCCCACGTCCGATCTCCTTGATGATATTGAAGCGTTCCTGGATCTCTAGTTGAGCGAGACTCTGTGCCGTTATCTCCATTAGCTCATCAACGAAGCTGCCATCAGCGAGAGCCAACTCAGCCATCTGCAGAAACACAAGGATTCCTTCAAACTTATCTCATGCTTATACACACACACTCACACACACACACACACACGCTTGCACAGGGTACATTCTAAAATGTTTACTGTAAAAATACAGTAAGTTCTTCCCTCATTAAGCTCACCGTCCAGAGTAGAGTCAGTGTCTTAAAAAATCCCAAGTATTTTCTTTCACTTTCTTTGAATTTGCAAGGATTATGAATAACTTTGAGATTGACAACAAATTCTGAAGTTACAAATAACAACTACAAAGTGTATAAAAGCTGAAGGAAGACAGAGATAACTGAGCTTCCTACCTTTAAGCTTACGGTTTCCAGCAGTCAGGGGGACTGAAAGCATCAACCCAGAGACCAAAACATGGCTGAGAAACAGGAACGCAACGATGCTCAGCTGAAATAGTCACACCAAGTCTGCTGGCTGGTTTTAGGTCTGTGCCTTCTGCTTCTCTTGAACGACCGTCACATGCTGAGTGGACCCAGGAGCTCTTCACCAGTCAGCCTGTCCATTTCTGCACGGGGGACAGAACCACCTTTGACAGCTGATCAGACACACAGGACTGCAGGCAGGCACACACACACACACACACACACACACACACACACACACACACACACACATACTCACACCCTTGTCCTTCTATTTCTGTGAGGACCTATTCCATTCCCTGGCTCTTTACCCTAACCCTAACCTCGACCTTAACCTAAACCCAGTCCTCCCCCAACCTCAAGCATTACCAGTCAAAATGTCCTTGTTTCCAAAAAAATGTCTTCTTTGCTGGTAAAACCTGTGGGCCATGGACAGCTACATGCCTGAATGTCACCAGTCGTGTCTGGAAAGGTAGCGATTGGTCAGGATTACAAAAGTGTCTCGCTATGGCTGCGCGTTTAGTAACGTAAATGTTCTTCTAAAGGTCGTTTCAGGTTATGCAAAAACAAAGTATCAGTGTAAGAAAAACAGGAAAATGTATGTTCCAAAGTGGTATTTTCAGTAATATTGAAGTGATTTTCTCCGCTGTAAACACGTGGACAGCTAATGCAATAACTGATTATGGTGTCTACTTTTTTCCAGCCTCTCCAAACAATTGTTGTTGTTGTTGTTATTCTGTTTAAGATTATTTAACAGTTTGATTATACAATACGTGACTTTCAGCTTGTGAGCGTCATGTATGTTTGCAAAGCCGCGCACGTGGGTGTATCTACTTACTACGCTGTGTGTTCGCTTCTTAATGCCTTGGCATCATCCAGCATCAATCACCAGCCAGCTGGTTGGACTTTCCACAGGCAGGCGGGCAGCAGCCAGTCTGCAGCACCCAGCGGGAGTCTTCGTTTCAGAGGTGTGAACTAAAGCTGCAGAATGTCCACCTTGCCTGTGGTGTCAGCTACAGATTAGCCTGGCATTCGCAGGGGTGGGGGAGCGGGCGGCCTTGTTGTCTGCACCTGTGCTCCAGTGTTTGGACTGTTGTCCCACGTTACCATTAGTGGGAACTCACTCAGCAGCGCCTGAGCCCTCATGGTTCTCCTCAGCATTCAACTTTAACCCCCTAACCCTAACCCTGACCCTGACCCTGACCCTAACCCTCAAGGTTCAGCCCTAATCCTAATCCTAACCTAACCCTAACCCTGACCCTGACCCTAACCCTGACCCTAACCCTGACCCTCATGGTTCTCCTCAGGGTTCAACCCTAACCTAACCCCCTAACCCCTGACCCCTAACCCTAACCTAACCCTAACCCTAACCCTAACCTAACCTAACCTAACCTAACCTAACCCCCTAACCCTGACCCTAACCGTAAACCTAACCCTAACCTAACCCCCTAACCCTGACCCTAACCGTAAACCTAACCCTAACCTAACCCCCTAACCCTAACCCTGACCCTAGGACCCTAAGAAGTGAATACACACATACTCTGTACATTCAGTGTATGTTTTACACAGCTCTTCTCAAAGACATTCAGTTAAAGTAACTATTAAAATATTTAAAGATACTAATATCTCAGCAGAAACTGAGCAAGCCTGGTCTTACTGACTGTTTCCAGTCATGTAGCAGGCTAATGGACTGGTTTGGCATGCGTGTAAAGAACGCTTTAATTCATTCCACGAGTGATGGCTTTACCCTGCTGCACATTTAAATATAGACCCAGTATAAGTAGAGCGTTGTAATGACCTACGTGATTGTGGATATTGAGTTCCAGGCATGAGAAAATGCCTCTGAGGCATTCAGGGCCCGAAGACAGACGGGTCCAGACTCAAGGGACACAAACTGCTACGCAACTTCAGCAGTGGCTATTTTAAGCTGAAGTGTGTGTAAGCTCGAGCTTTCATGCACACCAAACCATCATTTATACCAAATAAGCATTTGTAATAACATGTTTATAAATGTACGCATCTATTCTTTTCTGTTCTGATGCTTGACAGAATACCTGCTGATGAACGTGTAAGTACGCACATGCATGGGAAGCTCCGTGGCTCTGAATATAGAAAGGCTGTCAGAGGACTGCAGGTCTGAGGTTTACAGCAGAGCTGCGCTGATGGACAGAGTGTGTGAAGACATGCAGCTAACATGTGCTTTCAGATTAATTTGCCACTTCTGTCCAACCATGGCATCAGACCATGGACTTATCTCCGTACTGGTTTTACTGGACCTCAGTGCTGCCTTTGATACTGTAGATCACAGCATTTTATCACAAAGGCTTCAGCATGAGATTAGGATCACAGGGACAGCTCTAGCCTGGTTTAAATCTGATCTATCAGATGGATTTCATTTTGTTCATGTTAATGATGTTTCCTCTGAGTGTACAAAGGTTCATCATGGTGTTCCACAGGGTTCAGTGCTTGGGCCAATCCTGTTCACTCTTTACATGCTCCCTCTAGGGAATATAATTCAGAAACATGGCATAAATTTTCATTGCTATGCCGACGATACGCAGCTGTATTTATCCATGAAACCTGATGAAACAGAGCCATTAGCCAGACTCCAGGCATGTCTCAAAGACATAAAAGACTGGATGACCTCCAATTTCTTACTGTTAAACTCAGATAAAACTGAAGTCATTGTTCTTGAAGCTAAACATCTGAGGACCAGATTACCAGATAGCATTCTCTCCTTGGATGGCATTACTTTGTCCTCCAGTACGGCTGCCAGGAACCTGGGAGTTATCTTGGACCAGGACATGTCATTTCTCCCTCATATTAAACAGGTTTCTAGGACCGCTTTCTTTCACCTCCGTAATATTGCCAAGATCAGGAGCATCCTGTCACAGAGTGATGCTGAAAAACTGGTCCATGCTGTTGTTACCTCTAGACTGGACTACTGCAACTCATTACTGTCAGGATGTCCAAATTATTCCATTAAAAACCTGCAGCTGATACAGAACGCTGCAGCCAGAGTTCTGACAGGAACCAGCACCAGGGAGCATATCTCTCCAGTTTTAGCTTCTCTTCACTGGCTTCCAGTGAAATTTAGAATAGACTTTAAGATTCTCCTTCTAACATATAAAGCTCTAAATGGACTATCTCCATCATACCTGCAGGATCTCATAGTTCCGTATATACCTAAAAGAACACTCAGATCACAGAGTGCAGGTTTACTTGTAGTTCCTAGAATTCATCAAAGCAGACTGGGAGGACGAGCTTTTAGCTATCGGGCAGCTTTACTGTGGAACCAGTTACCAACCTGGGTCCAAGAGGCAGACACCACGTCTGCCTTTAGGATCAAACTAAAACCTTCTGTTCAGTGAAGCGAACAGCTAGCCTCAAACAAAGTGTGTAGGGCTGACAGATCTAGTTTAGTCAGTTTTCACAGCTACAGCTAGAATAGGACCATCAGACTCTTGTTCTTCAGTCTTTAGCACAGCTATGCTGCTATAGGTTACGCTGCTGGGACACAAACAAGATCCACTGAGCAGTTCCCCACTTCCTCAACACCACCCACTCCTCCCCTCCTCTCCTCCTTTTCTTTTTTCTCACTGTGATTATCAGTGTCCAGTCTTCCTTGCCGTTCTCTCTCTCTCTCTCTCTCTCTTCCATCTCCAGACCTTTGTGCTGCATGGACCTCGGCCTCTGACAAACCCAGGGTCCACTGTTGGCACCTGCCTCTGCTGTTCCCTTTAAACCTGCCTATACTGTTCATCTCTCTATAACAACCTGCTCTGCTGGATTATGTGTATATATATTATGTCTGATATGTTTGTATTTCTATTATTCTATGACTGTATTTGTTCTCCCTCTCTCTCCTCTCTGTCCTGTCTCCCTCTTCTTCTTCTCCTTTATCCAGCCAACTTTCAGCAGGATGGTTCCTCCTTGTCAGCCTGGTCCTGCTCAAGGTTTCTCCCTGTTAAAGGGAGTTTTTCCTGCCACTGTGCTGACCTGGGGGTTCTGGCTCTGGGTTTCTGCCTCTGTAAAGCGCCCAGAGACCATTCTATTGTAAAAGGTGCTATAGAAATAAATTGAAAAAAAAAAAAAAAACACAAGCCAGGTACACAAGTATATGTGTGTGTGTGTGTGTGTGTGTGTGTGTGTGTGTGTGTGTGTGTTTATAAATATGTCTGTTCCTCCTTCAAGCTCAGGTCCAGAGGCCTCGGAGCTTCAAGCTCCTGTGCAGCGTCTTAGACAAAGATCTTTGCTGTTGCTCCTGGGTTCTGCTTAACCTTAGCTTGTCCTCTTTGTCCACCACCACAGTGTCCGGCTGGGTCGCCATCACCTGCTTGTCAGGTGACTGGAGGTGGAAGTCCTCCAGGAGCTTAGCTCACAGAATGATGCGTTTGTGTGGACTGGCTGGAAGGTACCTGTTGATGAACTACTGCTACCGCTGAGAGCGTGGCTCCTGTCCGCCCAGAGTGGTTCGTCCGTCCACCTGAATGCTGCTGTGGGACGGTGGGATTAAGCTGCACTCTCGCCTTTCTCTGTGTGGTTAAATCCAGTCTGAGCAAACGCTGGATAGCAGAATTGAAGGAAGTGCAGGTTAGCATTTAGCCTGGTGCTGATGCCCACTCGACAGCGCTGCTTGCTGGCTGCTGGTGGGAGGGGAGGCCCCTTGGTCTTACCGGTGGAGAATGCCTCCCTCACGGAGTATTTTGGGTTCCAGAGCCAGCGTAACTCTGGGAAGAGCTTCTGAAAAGCTGGAGTTTCAAAGACGGAGAAATGTCCTTCTAGACTATTCTGGTATGAGACTGTGGCGGTACAGACGACACACAGCCACTAGTCACCTGTAAGAGATGCGGCTTGCTAGGCTAGGCTAGGCTAGGCTAGGGCTCACACTTGGCTTGGACTCAGCCTGAGATGACAACACTCTGAAGCACCTTTAAAGTTGCTCTTTTGGGACTGTGTCTCATCGATTGTGTTTTTGCTGATGTCATTCTTCTTTGCAATCCAGAAGAAATCCAGCTGAGCAGATAAAATGAAATGACATGAGCTGCTGCGCTGGCCGGTATGGACCGCCTTGCTGCTCAACACACTTTTATTTGTTTGGACAGCTTCACTGAACCCTCGGCGCTTTGATCGTTTCTCATTTTCCTGTTTTAGATGCCAGCTCCTGTTACAGGCCACTCCCTGAGTGCTTCAGGTCTGCTACAATACAACAGATCATTTCTTAACCCCAAGCACAGACAGATATTCATTTATGTCAGGAGAGGGGGGAGATCCAGACCCCACAGCCATTTCAGGCTACGTGCACAACAGCTAAAATGTTGTCAGAAGCGCTGAGAGGGTTAATTCCACTCACAGTCTGCAGGGGGAGACAGGCTCTCCAAGGAGACGTAGCTCATATCCAGTTTATGAAATCTGAAGTGTTATGAGCTCCAGGAGATGCAGCGCAGGCGTACCAAGAGTTATTATAACATAGGCTTTTTATTCTCCACAGCACTGCTGTGGAACAAAGGAAATATTCCTGTTATGCTGAAATATATTCTGATTCCTTGATGCCTGAAGGAGATGAAGATAAGCCCCCCCCAAACCCAGTGTGCTGGTGGCGGTTGAACATGTGTCTTTGTGCAACGTGATATTTATCAAGTCTCAGGTTATTCATTCATATTAACGAGCACTGTGATCCGGCTGTATGTGCTCAGCGGTTTTGGGTTAGTCACTGGATTCCTTCATGGCCGTTGCTGTGTGATCTTTCAGCTTCGTTCACTCCTGTTGACCTCAGAGCAAATGTGGCCTGTCAGAAGTGATGGAGGTAGTATCTGTTGGTTGGCTGTCAGAGGTGGAAGACGGGGAAATAAAACTTCCCCCGTATGGGTGAGAACTGTCGTGCAGAAGCATCAGAGCGCGCTGGAGCAGGCCGTGCACGTGTGTGTGCATTTGTTTGGGCATCTTGGGAGGCAAACAAAAGAGAGAGGTTTTGGTAGGAAATCGGGCGAGTTTAAAAGAGGACATGTTTGCAGTTACAGGAACGGCTCCAACTCTTTCCCACCACGTCTTCCTGTTTTTCTGGTTGTCGTTAATCTCTCTCGCCTTTCCTTTTATTACATCCCTCAAAAGAAAAAGTAAAAGTCACTGACGAGCTTGGAAACTGTGGGAGCCGTTGAGTGTGTTTTAGTTTGTCTTTCATGTATTACTGTAAGTCCATCTTTCTGGGGACTTTCTGGGGTAGTGGATATTTCTCCAGTTTGGTGCCATCTGAGCAACGTCAATTTCTGCGTCATGGAAGCATGGTCACTGAAAAATGTTCCTTTTATTTAATAAAAATGATTAATGACAATTTTGTTAATATTATAACTCCTAGTCTAGCCACTAAAATGACCTGGATGTAAATTAACGATGTGTTTGCTGGGGTGAGAGACTTGCAAGTGGGTTAGGGTTAGGGTTAGGGTTAGGCTAACCCGACGCCCTGGTCCTACCGATGTATCGCACCTTCGCATCGGCTGGACCATGTGTGGAAAAGCACTGACTTTTAAGAAATGTTCCTTTTTCTTAGAGCATCTTAAACAAAAGGTGATTTTATTGGGTTCATCCGTCCGCCATCTTTGTTTCAGCAATACCTATTTTATCCAGAAGAGGGCAGTCTGACACAAGTGGATGTTTAGTCAACTGGTTCAACATTGTCTGTCTGTCGGTCTGCCTGCCTGCCTGTCTGCCTGTCTGCCTGCCTGCCTGCCTGCCTGTCTGCCTGCCTGCCTGCCTGTCTGCCTGTCTGCCTGCCTGTCTGTCTGACACAGCCATAGCGTCCACGTGTCACTGGTGATGTGGTTCTGACTCAGCGTCTCTTTACAGCTGATGGTTCTTGGATTTGTCCCAGTCCAAAGTTAATTGTGTCAGTGCAGCAGATTCTAAGGCTGCCGGGGCTCCGCTACCATCGCAACAAGACATTTCAGCACATTTATCCAACTACGTCAGGGAATCTTGAGTGCACTTTCGGTCAGAACTGCAGGATTCTGATGCCAAAGATGAAATGGCAGGAGAAGAGAGGAGAAAAGACTTTAATATAACCTGGAGGAACTTGATTCCAAATTAGAAGCAGACAGTACAGAGACACAAAGCCACAAAGTTCCACTTCAACCTGCACCTGACTGGTGCCTACAGCTGGTGCCTCCATTACTGCAGCCTGATTCTGACGCACATGTCAACACGCTTAGTGAAAGGCCCGACGTGACAGACCCACTGTGAGGGCTCTGTGGTCTTCGTGGGCCCAGGAAACGGCGGGAGCCGCCCAGCCTTCATGAGCCCGCCAGCTACCACAGTAATGACAGGCAGCATCCCACGCTTCGGTTCCGTTCCGTTTCACGTAGACGTCCAGACCTGTGCAGAAGACTCGGAGTTGCGGAGTCATCTGAATATATTTGTGGGGGCCCGGAGAAGGTGAAGGGCGCCGGTGATGTGTTTCATTTGCTTTACAAGCTGCTGACATCAGGCTGCTGCCCACTAACCAGCAGCTTCTCTGGTTAACCTTCCAAACGTTTCCGAGCTGCTGGTGTCGGGACGCCTGGTCGGAAACAAGTCCTTTCCACGGGATTAACCTTGTGTGATTCTCTGAGCATCATAGTTTCCATCAGTGGATCAATTACCACGTTTGCAGCAGAACCAGTTTAAACGAGCAAAAACAATCAGACTACTAATCCCAGCAGCAGCAAACCAGTCAGGAACAGGACTAGAAAGCTGGACAGCAGGTCCGAGCGTCAGGAATGAGTCATTCCTTTATTCTTTCTTTCTTTGCAGGCTTGGCTTGGATGAATATTAGTTCAGAGAAAGTGGGGCGTAGCTCTTTTGTGGCCTCCGTTGTCACGCGCTGGACCGACATCCCAGGAAAGATTAAACCCTGAAAAGAACATTTGGCGTCTTCTCTTTTCCATCCACTCCGCTGGAAGAAAAGACGGATCCACGCTGGACACCACAGGCCGTGGCCCATTGAGCTCCATGATCGCTTCAGACTCCCCTCGACCCCAATTTCCTCACGGCCGTCCAGCTCTCCGCAGGGGCCCAGCCTCATCAGTAATGGGATGTGACGGATGTGGAAGGGCAGTAATGTGTGAGAAGAATGGGGAGAAGAAGAAGAGGAAGATGCTCCAGCCGCCGGCCTCCTCCTCTGGCTCCTGTTATTGCCTTCTTCCAGAGGATCATCAGCTAATCATCAGAGACATTCTGTGGTTGAAACCTGTTGATTTCAGGAATTCAGAATAAACTACGCAGACACACAGGTCATAAAATGCTTTATGCTTTTATTTTGGTAGTGCAGTACTCCGGGTTCCGGCTCCGGGTTTCTGCCTCTGTAAAGCACCTAGAGACAATTTTATTGTAAAAGGCGCTACAGAAATAAAACTGGACTGATAAAAGTGATCTGAGTCTAATCGTACGGCATGGTCACATGTGGAAAAGCACTTCAAGCCAGGGCAGTTAGGCCCCTCCAGACCCTCCCACATGTGGGGGCCACGCTTTTCTTCCTAAGACCTTTTCTTTCCTCATCTATCTTGTGTTTGTGGTCCATTGAAATGAGAATGTGTTGCTGGCTGGAGACGCAGCACATTTAGCAGCGCAGCTCTGGCGACCTCGGTGCGACCGTTGCCTCCACGCTGACCCACCAGCACCAGGATCTGGCCTCAGCGTGGGATCAGCGGGATTCGGTTTCATTTCTCACTCACACAAACCCGCCTAAACACACACACACACGCACGGAGTGGAAGTGTGTGTGGAGCCCGAAGAGCCTGTGTGTCTGATCCAAATGCAGTTAGACAAACGACTGAGGGGGCCTTCGGAAGAGGACAGTTGTGGGCTTTTAATCACTATTACACCTCCGTCTGCCACCGGGAGAGTCCAGCACAGACAGGCGCTTTGGGGAGGAGCTGCTGTCCATCCTGGTATTTTGTAGACTTTTCTAAGGTTCTAACTCTAACGGAGCTAAAAAGCTTCAAATGATCCATTCATTACATGCCATTATTACCACTTATTATATGTTATTATCCCTCCCCAGTAACAAGATGATGGTTTCAGCCCTGCAGCAGCAGCCTGGCTGGGTCTGAGCTGGGTCTGACTCTGAGGTGGGTCTGAGCTGGGTCTGAGCTGGGTCTGTGCTGGGTCTGAGCTGGGTCTGAGCTGGGTCTGAGCTGGGTCTGTGCTGGGTCTGACTCTGAGCTGGGTCTGTGCTGGGTCTGAGCTGGGTCTGACTCTGACCTGGGTCTGTGCTGGGTCTGTGCTGGGTCTGAGCTGGGTCTGTGCTGGGTCTGTGCTGGGTCTGACTCTGAGCTGGGTCTGAGCTGGGTCTGAGCTGGGCCTGAGCTGGGTCTGAGCTGGGTCTGAGCTGGGTCTGAGCTGGGTCTGTGCTGGGTCTGACTCTGAGCTGGGTCTGACCTGGGTCTGACCTGGGTCTGACCTGGGTCTGAGCTGGGTCTGTGCTGGGTCTGTGCTGGGTCTGACTCTTAGCTGGGTCTGACCTGGGTCTGTGCTGGGTCTGAGCTGGGTCTGAGCTGGGTCTGACTCTGTGCTGGGTCTGACCTGGGTCTGAGCTGGGTCTGAGGCTGCTCTCACTCTCTCCTCACCCCCACCAAACTCCACAATCAGGTTTGTTGGTGACAGAACCAGTGCTGGTCCTCAACGGTGTGGTCCACTTGTCCCAACATCCATAAGACATTAGCGATGATCATTGTGGTGACAACAGGAAGTGGTCCTGCCACTGGTGATAGAGGAGGTGACGAGAGCGCCCTCCTCTGGAAGACCTCATGTTCTGGGAGGACTGTCCTAGCACAGCGCTGCAGACCCTGCAGGCGGACCAGCCACCTAGCAAGCAGTGAGACGGTGAAGCTGAGCGGTACGACAGCAGCTCAGGGAGGCTGGCTCTGCCTCCGTTAGCTGCCGTTGCTTCGTGATGCACCCATGGCAGGGTTCCTGGTGGTTCCTCCTTTAGCAGAGATCCAAATGGTCAGAGTTACCTTCAAGTGACTGTGTTGTGTTCATATCCCTTCTCGTTGTTTAAAAGGGCTTTTTCTGCTAAATCAAACCTTTGACACGTTTCCTGGCCGCAGACAATCAGGAGGAGGCCCAGTCGGGGTGAGGGGGCAAAGGTCGCAGGCTAAATACCTCCATGGAGGGTTGTGAGGGGAGGAAAGCAGACAGGTTTGACAGGGCTGCTTTCTGCTGTCCCTTCAGGGCCAACTAACACCAGAAAGCAAGAAGAAAGAGGAGTAGTAGAAGAAGCAACAATTACAGTTAACGTATTAGCTCAGAAGCAACTCTGCAGATTTAGGCCCGCAGAAATCATGTGGAACAGATAACGATAGATCCTGTTAGCCTGACTGTGGATGTCAAGTTTCTGAGCGCAGCAGCACTTTTTACAGCGTTTGCTCTGTGTGTGTGTCCTCTCCCATCAGTGCAGAGCAGCAAGGGCAGCAGGAATGTCCCACTGAAGCTTATCTGCCTCTGCCGCTACGTCACATGACTCTGCTCTTTGTGTTTAACGTCCTTCCTTTTGTGACTGCAATTCCTGTAACTTCATCTTAAAGACTCAACAGCTTCGGCCACCAAAGCTGGATGCTGAGCGTGGAAATGACGCCGGAGTCTGCGTCATGAGTGGAGCAGCATCAGGGCCACCGAGGAGCAACTTTGTCTAGCGTTCAACCTCCGGCCACCGCGCCGATGCGCTCAGGAGTGGGGACTTGCACTGCCACCTAGTGGTGATAGAGGAGAAATACACACAATCCAACAGGTCCGGGGTTCAACTCTTCCGGTCAGGACCGAAAGAGCCGCAAGGTCAGAACGGGCCGCGGTTCTTGTTGAGTGATCTGAGGGCTGCGTTTGTAAAGCGGCTCACGCCAGGTAACCTCTGTCACTTTTAGCTTCAAACCGTGTTGAAGCTAAAAAGAAAGAGTGCTGCCATTTTTTTTAAAGTCACTTTTTAGGATATTTACAAATATATTAAATAATCTAATGTGAATATGAAAATTACCCTTAAATATTAAATCTAAATGCTAAATATAAATCTAAATATTACATCTAAATGATAAATCCAAATCTAAATGTTTAATCTATATCTCTGGAGAAAATAAAGATTTAACTAATATGCCAACTGATGCTGCTGGTTAAAGGAAGCACCAAAATAAAGCCCAGGAGCGCGTTCAATAAGAATGAATTAACTAATTAAACCCAACTTAACGAGGGAAATGAGCATTTACTACCATGGTAATAACTATTTAAAACAACAAAAAAAAACATATTTTGTAGAGTTTTATTTGATGCGTAGCCTACTCTGGTGTCACAAGAATGAAAGTCCACACCTGTCCTGAGCCCTTGCAATGAATGATTGTGCACCTTGATACAGATGAAAGTCTGGAACGCTGCCTTCCACTGAGGCGGTTTATGCCCACTGGATTAGACGTCTTTGGCAGATTACTGTATGCCAGACAACTGTATCATGACAAAAATAAAAGAAACTGTTTCATTTATCTATTTTGAAGCATGTGTATCAAATTTGCAGTATCAAATGCTGTTGTAAAGTTTGGTTTAAGAGCAAAATCTTTAACCAAACGTTAGCTAGCTTATTGTCCATCACAAACAAACCGAAGTCTGTGGTGTGCTCTTTGTAGAAATAACAACGTTTAACAATAACAACATTTAACAATAACAACATTTAACCATAACAACATTTAACAATAACAACATTTAACCATAACAACATTTAACAATAACAACATTTAACCATAACATTTAACCATAACAACTTTTAACAATAACAACATTTAACCATAACAATCTTTTCTCAGTTTTAGTTACATTTAAGTGTTGTGTTTTTATTTTTTTCCAATTATCAGGCTGTGAATTTGGCAGTGAGCTGGGGGGACATGAGCTCTTTTTTTCCTCTTTCTGAGAGTCCCCCTTACTCCTCCTTCTTTACTCAGCTTGCTAGCAGCAGGCGGCCCCCGCATGAGGACCCGTGTGAGCCTGGGCCTGCTCAAGGTTTCTTCCAGCTAAAAGGGAATTTTTCTTTGCCACAGTTGCTTGTTGGGGGTCCAGGGCCCTAACCCTACCCTTTCAGGACGGCTGGGTTACCTTTGACTCTCTGCACATTCAAAGTATGGATTTATCCACCTTCACAGTTTTACTGACAAACACAGCAGCAGCAGCAGCCCCGGGAGCCCCGGCTGCTGGGAGCAACGCTAGGCTTGAAGAACATCAGCAGCAGCAAGGCTGAAGTTAGAAAGAAGATGACGATCCTAAACACACCTCAGAATCCACAGTGGACTCCCTCAGGAGGGCAGGCTGAAGCCTTGGCCAAGAGCCTCCGTCCCCTGACCTGAGCGTCCCCCACAAGACCTGGAAGGCTCCTGGTTGCTACCAGCGTTCCCAAGCTGGGAGACCAGAAAAGTGGTGCAACCATGAGCCCCTAGGTGGAGTTCTGCCTGGCAGAGGGTCAATACTTTGGCCACGGGAGCGGCGAGGAGACAGGGCAGTGCTACGGGATCCGCCAAACACGGTCCAAAGGACGTACGCAGGGACACAGGAGCAGACGTGGGCAGCATCAGCAGCTTCCTGCCATTCTGGGCGTTGGCCAGCAGGGGGTAGTGAAGAGGCGGAAACATGTCAGAGAGTTGAAGCTGTTGTACCTGAGCGGTATATGCTATACGGGCTAACAGCACGTATAGCATATACCGCTAACAGCACGTATAGCATATACCGCTAACAGCACGTATAGCATATACCGAAGCATATAGCATTTCTAGCACGTTGGCTGCACGTTTTTCTGTTTAATATTGCTCTTGTTTATTTATGTCGGCACTTGTAAGAATTTCATTGTTAGTAATTGTTCAGTAACAGTCTTAAACCCTTCAGAAGGCTACAGCAGTAAGGTGGAAGAAAGTCCTCCCAAAGATAGAAGTACAAGGACGTGTGTGTGTGTGTGTGTGTGATTGGGGGTACCTGGGCAGATGAAGGGAGCATCCACGCACATTTAGAACAGAATAAAAGTTGCTGATTCATCCCAGACATGAACTGAACTCTTTTGTGTGCATGTGAGCAGTTTACACGTGCACGTTAGCTCAGCAGCACTGACAGTGTCTCTGTCGCGCACGTGCACGTACTGCAGAGAAGATCCAGGGCAGCATCTGCTCAAAGAGAACGTAATGTTCAAGGAGATATCGAATAAGGGAGCAATGTGGGCGTCTTTTAAAAGACGCTAAGAGATAAGTTAAGCATTAGTTAAGCATTAGTTAAGCATTAGTTAAGCATAACCCACGACTTTAGGAGTCTTGTGTGACTTTAGTCGTTTCTGCACGTTTGGGCCTAGTTTGAATTTGGTTGATGATTAATTTGGTTGTGTTGAAATGAGGCTTAACCTGGAGAGAGAGAGAGAGAGAGGAGAGAGAGGAGAGAGAGAGAGGAGAGAGAGGAGAGGTTTTGAGGTTTTACCAAACAACTTTATTCACAGATCACAACAAACACATCAGTCAGTCACTTAAAACATTGGAAAATTGCAAACTGTCGTCAGCAACAGAGCAGAAAACATCCTGACACCAGGTATCAATGAAAGCTTGCAGGTCATGTGACAGTCTAGAAAAAACGAACTCGAGAGAGGAGAGAGAGAGAGGAGAAAGAGAGAGAGAGAGAGAAGAGAGAGAGAGGAGAGTCTGGTGGAGAGTCCCCCCACCAGTCCAGGGGGGACTGGTGGATCCTGTCCAGGGGGGACTTTCATCGACGGACTTCTAGGAAGAGGACAGTGTAGCCAGTCCAGCTGACGTCTGTGGGAGACGTGGGCGTGCTGCTTTCTGGCTGACTTCTGTGGAAGCGGCGGGGAGATAAGGCTGGGACCTTCCACAGAACTCGTAGGAGGAGGTCACATGACTCCCCGTGCTTCAGTGATTGGCCAGTAGCATAAACGATCATCTTCCCGTCCTGAGGTGGGAACATCTGGGTCCCACTAGAGTCTGCGTCGATCCTCCTGCTGCTCCACGCTCCCACCAGAGGAGACAACGGCCCCTCCGGCATTTAACACACACACGTGCGCGTTTCTGTGTGTGTGTGTGTGTGCGTGTGTGTGTGCGTGTGTGCGTGTGTGTGCGTGTGTGTGTGTGTGTGCGTGTGTGTGTGCATGTGTGTGTGCGCGTGTGTGTGTGTGCGTGTGTGTGTGCGTGTGCGTGCGTGTGCGTGTGTGCGTGTGTGTGCGTGTGTGTGTGCGTGTGTGCGTGTGTGTGTGCGTGTGTGTGTGTGTGTGTGTGTGCGTGTGCGTGTGTGTGTGCGTGTGTGTGTGCGTGTGTGTGTGTGTGTGTGTGTGTGCGTGCGTGTTTCTGTGTGTGCGTGTGTGTGTGCGTGTGTGCGTGTGTGTGTGTGTGCGTGTGTGTGTGTGTGTGTGTGCATGTGTGTGTGTGCGTGTGTGTGCGTGTGTGTGTGTGTGTGTGTGTGTGCGTGCGTGTTTCTGTGTGTGTGTGTGTGTGTGTGCGTGTGTGTGTGCGTGTGTGTGTGCGTGTGTGCGTGTGTGTGCGTGTGTGTGTGTGTGCATGTGTGTGTGTGTGTGTGCGTGTGTGTGTGCGTGTGTGTGTGTGCGTGTGTGTGTGCGTGTGTGTGCGTGTGTGTGTGTGTGCATGTGTGTGTGTGTGTGTGTGTGCAGGCCTTGGTATAAACACACATTAAACCTGTGTTCCTTCAGACTTCTCCATAGCAAAGTCAGGCTTTTTGAATCCCTGATGAGTGTTTACGTGCTGACCTCAGATCGCTACCCTGTGTTGGTGACACTAATCCTACCCTGTGTTGGTGACACCAGCCCTACCTGTGTTGGTGACACCAGCCCTACCCTGGGGCAGAACGAGCACCATGTGACCACAAGCACTCAGAGCTACAGCTGCTGGCGGCGCCACCGTATTTGCCTTGTGGAACCTGACCCTAACCCTGAGGTGGTGAGAGCAGGCTGAAGCGGAGGAGCTTGTAGCAGCGTGGAAGCCTACAACGGCCCAGTCTCAGCGTCCAAACTCTGGGTGGATGTGTGGATGCACCGGGTGGTGGCTGGGTGTGGGCGTGGCTACTCACCTCTGTTGCATAGCTCACCTGCTGCAGGTAAAGCAGTCTCCTCCAGGTCTGCATCAGCCCCAGGCCTCTTCACGTCACGTTGATCCGGAAGCTAACGCTGACCAGGGACTTGAACCTCAGACGTGCGGTTGTCCTGCTCCGCCAACAGTGTTGATGCTAACATTTCTATTTACACGAGTCTTGATGTGGAAGCCAAAAGTACCTGTTAGAACTCGTCTTTATTTCTTTGTATGAGCAAGAACTGGAATGAGTCTGAAAACAAGATCAAATGAATATTATTCAGTATTAAAGTTAACTGTAGATGCATGTAACAATCCCAAAGTTTAAAACATTTAACATTACATTAAACCTGCATTAGTTGTATTTTTCAGTGAAAATAATAAAAAAGACATCAAAGGTCCTGCTCTGTTATTAAGATGCAACCAAGCGTCCATCTTTGATAACATGGACTGCTGTTTACAAGACTAGAAAAGTCCAATCTGTAGTCCAGTTGGTCTAAATGATGACCCTAACCCGAACCCTAACCCTGGTCTAAATGATGACCCTAACCCTAAGCCTAACCCTGGTCTAAATGATGACCCTAACCCTAACTTTAATCCTAACCCTGGTCTAAATGATGACCCTAACCCTAACACTGGTCTAAATGATGACCCTAACCCTAACCCTGGTCTAAATGATGACCCTAACCCTAAACCCTGGTCTAAATGATGACCCTAACCCTAAGCCTAACCCTGGTCTAAATGATGACCCTAACCCTAACTTTAATCCTAACCCTGGTCTAAATGATGACCCTAAACCTAACCCTAAACCTAACCCTAAACCTAAGCCTAACCCTAACCCTAAACCTAAGCCTAACCCTAAGCCTAACCCTAAGCCTAAACCTAAGCCTAACCCTAAACCTAAGCCTAACCTAACCCTAAACCTAAGCCTAACCCTAAACCTAAACCTAACCCTAAACCTAAGCCTAACCCTAACCCTAAACCTAAGCCTAACCCTAAGCCTAACCCTAACCCTAAGCCTAACCCTAAGCCTAAACCTAAGCCTAACCCTAAGCCTAACCCTAAACCTAAACCTAAGCCTAAACCTAAGCCTAAGCCTAAACCTATCTATGAAAGTGTTCACTGATGTAATCATTACTTCCATTCTACTGGTTCTAGTTTCCTGTCATTGTGTGGGTCCTGTTGCTCTTCTTCCTCTGTGCCTGTCCTCCGCTGTCCTCCTCTTTAGTGTCCTAGTCGTCTCCACCCCAGTAAACAGGACTCTGCCTGACTGACTGTTGATCCACGAACGCCCTGGCTGCCTGCTGACGTCAGGCCTGCACAATGTCAACAGAGGAGGCCGGGCAGGCCTCTCCCAGCGGGCCTTCCCCATCGTACTCACCTCCCTGTTGGTCCTGGGGCAGGCGAGGAGAAGCAGGAAGAGCCGCAGCACAACCTCGGCCAGTTTGAACTTTCCCTGAAACACTGGAGGCGGTAACAGCGTCTTTAACGTAAAACTACCTGGAGGAGAGGAGAGGAGAGGAGAGGAGAGGAGAGGAGAGAAGAGGAGAGGAGAGGAGAGAAGAGAGGTTTTACCAAACAAGGAGAGAAGAGAAGAGGAGAGGAGGAGAGAAGAGAAGAGGAGAGAAGAGAAGAGAAGAGAAGAGAAGAGAAGAGAAGAGAAGAGAAGAGAAGAGAAGAGAAGAGAAGAGAAGAGAGGTTTGAGGTTTTACCAAACAACTTTATTCACAGATCACAACAAACACATCAGTCAGTCACTTAAAACATTGGAAAACTGCAAACTGTCGTCAGCAACAGAGCACAAAACATCCTGACACCAGGTATCAATGAAAGCTTGCAGGTCATGTGACAGTCTAGAAAAACTAAACTCAGCCTCAGCCGACACCTGACATTGCAGCGCCACACTGAGGCTGCGTCCTGACCTGCACGCCCCTCAACCCTGTTCCTCCGCCACACATAGACGGCAGCTCAGCCGCGCCAGAAACAAAGTTGAGGAGCTGCCACTTCTCCTGACCTGCTCTCCTGTACCCAGCACCAGAAATGAAGACCTGCTCATCAAAGGGGACATCAAAGGAGGCAAACACATCTGCTAGAAGAGCGAGGAAACCCGTGAGTCTCTCACACTCGCTGAACAAGTGAAAAACCGTCTCAGGGCGACCACAGAACGGGCAGGCGTCCGACACAGCGGGTTAAAAACACACCACAGAGTTACCAGCAACGGCACCATGTAGAATCCTCCACTGGAGGTCAGCAGTCCTCTTCTGGATCGGGGGTTTGTAGAGGACCCTCCAGCATGGCATCACCTGGGCTCCACCCAGCCTGCTGCTCCACACAGACGGCGGCCTGTTGCTCAGTCGCCTCCTGCAGAGCACTCTCACGCAGCTCAAGTACGTGGTCTTCCTGTCGCCCGTGCGGAGGTCCAGTTCTCGGGCGTTCCCCAGCAGCGGGCCGGAGGCGTCGCCAAGCTGAGGAGTCAGACGTAGATCCGGAAAAGGGTCCTCCGGGTTGGGCTCAGTCCCTCTGCCGTACGCAGCCAGGAGAATCCTCTCTCCAGCAGTCAGCCTCCGCCTCCACAGCGCCAGAGTCCTCTGCAGCATCCTGGTGGACCGGACCCCCAGCAGCGACCCCAGCGCCCCGGCATCCGCCAGCGCCGGCCCAGCCGTGTCGACCACCTGCTTCAGTTGGGAAGTCCTGGAGCGAAGCAGCACCGCTTCCAAACCCGGCATGGCCTCGCAGGAAACGTCCAGTCTGGCACCGTAAACGACGGGTTCATTCAAAAGCCAGAACAGAGAGGTCGAGCTGGTCCTTGAACCGCCCTTAAACAGGGCCCACGACCTGAGAACACCCTGATAAAAAGGAGGCCCCCATTTAAATTTAGAGATTTAGAGTCTAGTAGAAACAGAGCAGCATCCAGGCCCAGGCCACCCGCACGTCTGAGCACCCAGCCGGCCAGCTCTCTCCACACCAGATCCACCGGACCCGTCAGAAACCTCTGGACAAACTGCAACCTGAAGGTGGCAGCCCTGCTGGCCAGGTGGACGAGGTCCTGCCCCCCCTCCCCCCTCGGCAAGGACAAAACCCCCTGCGGAACCCAGTGTCTGTTGTCCCAGAAGAAGTCCACCAGTCTCGCCTGGATCTGATCCAGCAGCCCCGGCGGCGGCTCCAGACACGCCAGCCGATGCCACAACAAAGAGGCCGCGAGGTTATTCACCACCAGGACGCGCCCCCTGTAGGACATCTGGGGGAGCAACCATCTCCACCTCTGCAACTTTCCCTCTACTCTGGCCAGGACGTCCGCCCAAGTCCTCTTCTCTGTGAGAGGAGAGAAGAGAAATTCTTTCTTCATTCCCACCCTAACCCTCAGGGGCTGTACAGCCAGATGACTTCTCATACTTCCTTTTCCACCCACCCACACACACACACACACACACACACACACTCAGAGGTGAGGTATTGAGGATACCTCCTCAGCAGGTACCTGCAGGTGGGACACACAAGCCTCTGTGACATGAGGGTCTCTGAAAAAACATGTGTCCTGATGGACCTTGCTGATGTCTGGAGTTCATCACGCTCAAAGGTTCTGGGTACCAATCCTGCCCAAAGTGGAACTCAGCTCATGTGACCTCTTTTTGTGATTATTTCAGTAGGTGGAGGCCCCTGCAGGACCTGGGTCAGGAAGGTCAGGGCTGAGGAACAACAAGAGGAAGGCTGCTTGGGCCTGCCTGGGCTTTCCCAGGGAAGCAGCTTGGAGCCCTTTGTGGGCCGTGACATCAACAGTACACACACGTGTTTTGGTTTCGCTGGAAGCAAAGGAAGCGCGTGTGGGAAAAGCCTCCGCCGTCACCACAGCAGTGTCAGTCTTTGCCCCGCTGGCCCACAATGCAAATCAGCTGGAAACAGTCTGAAAATGCCGGCGAGGAAGCAAAAATAGAACTGATGAAAAACTACAAATGGAACAAAAACAGCTGCTATAGTCGTGGAAAACGTGAAAAAGCCCCTGGGGCTGTAATGGCAAAAAAAAGGAAAAAGCAACATTCTCCTGACTCTTACTGAAGATGGGTGAAGCCTGTTTCTGCTTTGTTCCAAAAAGCCAAACAGCTGATTATCAGTAGTAAGCAGAAAAACGCGGAGCAGGCTAACGTTTCCCTCCAGGAGTGGCAGAGACTCCACCCCCTTTTCCATCAGCGGGTGGAAACGCTGTCACTGGGCTGTTGTGGGGCGCTTGAATGTGTCTGCTCTTTGTTTCCCACGTGGGGATGTGTGTCGCTAGCGCTGCTGCTAACGGCAGCCACAGCCCAACCTCGGCCCCACCCCCGCTTAGCCTTTACATCCGTGGGACGGAGGAAGCAGCAGCCTGTTCCTAGGTTCAGCACATTCTTTCCGTCTCAAAGTCATGTTGCAACATGGCCCCCACCCCCCCTCCACAGGCCCCACCCACCCCACCCACTGGCTGTGATGCACAACTCAGGTACAACTGGCATGGCAGCAAAGTTCCACACCAGTGCTCCGGCTGGTTAGGGTTAGGATTAGGGGATCCTCACTCCCCCCGAGCCTGAGTCACGCTTCTGCGGACACGAAAATCGACCCATGATGACCTCGCAGGATCTTTGTGGCTCTTTCCCACAACACCTGCCTTTGATGCCCACTGCAGTTGACTTTCCCATGGCCTGACCCCTGAAGACCTAAGTCAACCTGAAGGTACGACATCAAACAGCAGAGGTCTTCCACCATGGCACAGGCCTTCTCTGTGCACGCACACGTGCACTTCTCCAGGTTTGGAAAGGCTGAAGGTAGCTGATGCAACAGGAAGGGTCTCACGTATTCATGTCTGCCTGGCTGAAACTGACATTTCAGCCACATCAAAGCACATGTTCAAAGCTGGTGCTCTCTGCCTCGTCGTGGACAGGACGGATGTCTCTACGGCGTTACGGAGCTCGAGGCACTGACATTTGTTTAAACAGCTGCTGTTACACTGGGTGTAGCTCGGCTCACGTTCTATTCAAATAAATACGTAGCAGGACCCATTGTCACACACACACACACACACACACACACACACACACACACAGAGGCTGGTAGATATGATGTTTACCGGTGAATTATCTAGCGGACATGCAGGAACAGCGCTGAGTAGCGGACCTTCTTGTTCTTACGCAGCTGCAGTTCTAATCGTTTTCATTTGCAACAGCCGAAACCCTCAAGGCAGGTGAAAGTCACATCAAGTCAGGGGCAGCTGGCGGAGGACTTTACCATGGAGGAAATGAAAGAGCATCTGGGGCCGGATCAGGGGAGCCACGAAGGAAAGGGGATCTCCTCCCTGCCCACTTGACATGTAAGACAGGAAGTGTCCTAACACCATGAAGGGCGCTGGCAGCGTGGCAGGCCAAGGGTGTGATGAAAGGTCCTGCGGATTTCAGAGTTTATGGGAAGCCTCATTTACGACATCTTTTCAAGTACAAGGTTGCATAAAAAGGAAGCTTTGGCACCGTTTCCAGATGGTTTGGAACACAGTGTGCGAGCAGGAGGGGCTGCCCATGCCTTCACCCATTAACTCGCCCAAACCAGCAGTTTATGACAAACACCACACATCTACACCTCTACTGCTAGTGTAGCACGCTGTAAGTAGCTTCTGCTGCTAGTGTAGCACGCTGTAAGTAGCTTCTGCTGCTAGTGTAGGCCTACTGCTAGTGTAGCACACTGTAAGTAGCTTCTGCTGCTAGTGTAGCCCTACTGCTAGTGTAGCACGCTGTGAGTAGCTTCTACTGCTAGTGTAGCACACTGTAAGTAGCTTCTACTGCTAGTGTAGCACACTGTAAGTAGCTTCTGCTGCTAGTGTAGCACGCTGTAAGTAGCTTCTGCTGCTAGTGTAGCCCTACTTCTAGTGTAGCACGCTGTAAGTAGCTTCTACTGCTAGTGTAGCCCTACTGCTAGTGTAGCATGCTGTAAGTAGCTTCTGCTGCTAGTGTAGTATGCTGTAAGTAGCTTCTGCTGCTAGTGTAGCACGCTGTAAGTAGCTTCTGCTGCTAGTGTAGCCCTACTGCTAGTGTAGCACGCTGTAAGTAGCTTCTACTGCTAGTGTAGCACTCTGTAAGTAGCTTCTACTGCTAGTGTAGCACACTGTAAGTAGCTTCTGCTGCTAGTGTAGCCCTACTGCTAGTGTAGCACGCTGTAAGTAGCTTCTACTGCTAGTGTAGCACGC
Organism: Pao palembangensis; assembly: GCA_015343265.1. Taxonomy (NCBI): domain Eukaryota; kingdom Metazoa; phylum Chordata; class Actinopteri; order Tetraodontiformes; family Tetraodontidae; genus Pao; species Pao palembangensis. Next base: position 14,938,913 of record CM027090.1, on the reverse strand, counting down.
TGTAAGTAGCTTCTGCTGCTAGTGTAGCCCTACTGCTAGTGTAGCACGCTGTAAGTAGCTTCTACTGCTAGTGTAGCACGCTGTAAGTAGCTTCTGCTGCTAGTGTAGCCCTACTGCTAGTGTAGCACGCTGTAAGTAGCTTCTACTGCTAGTGTAGCACGCTGTAAGTAGCTTCTGCTGCTAGTGTAGCCCTACTGCTAGTGTAGCACGCTGTAAGTAGCTTCTACTGCTAGTGTAGCACGCTGTAAGTAGCTTCTGCTGCTAGTGTAGCACTACTGCTAGTGTAGCACGCTGTAAGTAGCTTCTACTGCTAGTGTAGCACGCTGTAAGTAGCTTCTGCTGCTAGTGTAGCCCTACTGCTAGTGTAGCACGCTGTAAGTAGCTTCTACTGCTAGTGTAGCACGCTGTAAGTAGCTTCTGCTGCTAGTGTAGCACGCTGTAAGTAGCTTCTGCTGCTAGTGTAGCCCTACTGCTAGTGTAGCACGCTGTAAGTAGCTTCTACTGCTAGTGTAGCACGCTGTAAGTAGCTTCTGCTGCTAGTGTAGCCCTACTGCTAGTGTAGCACGCTGTAAGTAGCTTCTACTGCTAGTGTAGCACGCTGTAAGTAGCTTCTGCTGCTAGTGTAGCCCTACTGCTAGTGTAGCACGCTGTAAGTAGCTTCTACTGCTAGTGTAGCACGCTGTAAGTAGCTTCTGCTGCTAGTGTAGCCCTACTGCTAGTGTAGCACGCTGTAAGTAGCTTCTACTGCTAGTGTAGCACGCTGTAAGTAGCTTCTGCTGCTAGTGTAGCCCTACTGCTAGTGTAGCACGCTGTAAGTAGCTTCTACTGCTAGTGTAGCACGCTGTAAGTAGCTTCTGCTGCTAGTGTAGCCCTACTGCTAGTGTAGCACGCTGTAAGTAGCTTCTACTGCTAGTGTAGCACGCTGTAAGTAGCTTCTGCTGCTAGTGTAGCCCTACTGCTAGTGTAGCACGCTGTAAGTAGCTTCTACTGCTAGTGTAGCACGCTGTAAGTAGCTTCTGCTGCTAGTGTAGCCCTACTGCTAGTGTAGCACGCTGTAAGTAGCTTCTACTGCTAGTGTAGCACGCTGTAAGTAGCTTCTGCTGCTAGTGTAGCCCTACTGCTAGTGTAGCACGCTGTAAGTAGCTTCTACTGCTAGTGTAGCACGCTGTAAGTAGCTTCTGCTGCTAGTGTAGCCCTACTGCTAGTGTAGCACGCTGTAAGTAGCTTCTACTGCTAGTGTAGCACGCTGTAAGTAGCTTCTGCTGCTAGTGTAGCCCTACTGCTAGTGTAGCACGCTGTAAGTAGCTTCTACTGCTAGTGTAGCACGCTGTAAGTAGCTTCTGCTGCTAGTGTAGCCCTACTGCTAGTGTAGCACGCTGTAAGTAGCTTCTACTGCTAGTGTAGCACGCTGTAAGTAGCTTCTGCTGCTAGTGTAGCCCTACTGCTAGTGTAGCACGCTGTAAGTAGCTTCTACTGCTAGTGTAGCACGCTGTAAGTAGCTTCTGCTGCTAGTGTAGCCCTACTGCTAGTGTAGCACGCTGTAAGTAGCTTCTACTGCTAGTGTAGCACGCTGTAAGTAGCTTCTGCTGCTAGTGTAGCCCTACTGCTAGTGTAGCACGCTGTAAGTAGCTTCTACTGCTAGTGTAGCACGCTGTAAGTAGCTTCTGCTGCTAGTGTAGCACGCTGTAAGTAGCTTCTGCTGCTAGTGTAGCCCTACTGCTAGTGTAGCACGCTGTAAGTAGCTTCTACTGCTAGTGTAGCACGCTGTAAGTAGCTTCTGCTGCTAGTGTAGCCCTACTGCTAGTGTAGCACGCTGTAAGTAGCTTCTACTGCTAGTGTAGCACGCTGTAAGTAGCTTCTGCTGCTAGTGTAGCCCTACTGCTAGTGTAGCACGCTGTAAGTAGCTTCTACTGCTAGTGTAGCACGCTGTAAGTAGCTTCTGCTGCTAGTGTAGCCCTACTGCTAGTGTAGCACGCTGTAAGTAGCTTCTACTGCTAGTGTAGCACGCTGTAAGTAGCTTCTGCTGCTAGTGTAGCCCTACTGCTAGTGTAGCACGCTGTAAGTAGCTTCTACTGCTAGTGTAGCACGCTGTAAGTAGCTTCTGCTGCTAGTGTAGCCCTACTGCTAGTGTAGCACGCTGTAAGTAGCTTCTACTGCTAGTGTAGCACGCTGTAAGTAGCTTCTGCTGCTAGTGTAGCCCTACTGCTAGTGTAGCACGCTGTAAGTAGCTTCTACTGCTAGTGTAGCACGCTGTAAGTAGCTTCTGCTGCTAGTGTAGCCCTACTGCTAGTGTAGCACGCTGTAAGTAGCTTCTACTGCTAGTGTAGCACGCTGTAAGTAGCTTCTGCTGCTAGTGTAGCCCTACTGCTAGTGTAGCACGCTGTAAGTAGCTTCTACTGCTAGTGTAGCACGCTGTAAGTAGCTTCTGCTGCTAGTGTAGCCCTACTGCTAGTGTAGCACGCTGTAAGTAGCTTCTACTGCTAGTGTAGCACGCTGTAAGTAGCTTCTGCTGCTAGTGTAGCCCTACTGCTAGTGTAGCACGCTGTAAGTAGCTTCTACTGCTAGTGTAGCACGCTGTAAGTAGCTTCTGCTGCTAGTGTAGCCCTACTGCTAGTGTAGCACGCTGTAAGTAGCTTCTACTGCTAGTGTAGCACGCTGTAAGTAGCTTCTGCTGCTAGTGTAGCCCTACTGCTAGTGTAGCACGCTGTAAGTAGCTTCTACTGCTAGTGTAGCACGCTGTAAGTAGCTTCTGCTGCTAGTGTAGCCCTACTGCTAGTGTAGCACGCTGTAAGTAGCTTCTACTGCTAGTGTAGCACGCTGTAAGTAGCTTCTGCTGCTAGTGTAGCCCTACTGCTAGTGTAGCACGCTGTAAGTAGCTTCTACTGCTAGTGTAGCACGCTGTAAGTAGCTTCTACTGCTAGTGTAGCCCTACTGCTAGTGTAGCATGCTGTAAGTAGCTTCTGCTGCTAGTGTAGTATGCTGTAAGTAGCTTCTGCTGCTAGTGTAGCACACTGTAAGTAGCTTCTGCTGCTAGTGTAGCCCTACTGCTAGTGTAGCACGCTGTGAGTAGCTTCTACTGCTAGTGTAGCACACTGTAAGTAGCTTCTACTGCTAGTGTAGCACACTGTAAGTAGCTTCTGCTGCTAGTGTAGCACGCTGTAAGTAGCTTCTGCTGCTAGTGTAGCCCTACTTCTAGTGTAGCACGCTGTAAGTAGCTTCTACTGCTAGTGTAGCCCTACTGCTAGTGTAGCACGCTGTAAGTAGCTTCTACTGCTAGTGTAGCACGCTGTAAGTAGCTTCTGCTGCTAGTGTAGCATGCTGTAAGTAGCTTCTGCTGCTCTAACCTTCATCCTAACAAAGTCGCTTTTCTTTGCAAATATGTAGAAAAAGAATAAATAAAATATCTTGACTCTGAAGGATTTGCGTTTGCTTCTTGTTCCAAGTTAAAGACTTTAGTTTTGATGTGGATAATCTGGTGTTGTGAAACTTCTGTGGCTATGATTCTCTATCTGGAAAGAGGAAGCAATTCATCAAGGAAATACGCAAGCGGAATCTTTTGCCTCTGTGGTTTTTTCCATTGTGCTGCTTCACCTTGAACATGACCAACAATTATGTGTTTGTGTACACGCGCGTGTCTCGAAGTTTCCTCGTGTGCTTCCTCGTGTAAATGTGCTCTTTAGTGCCTTTTCGTAACACTTCCTGCAGGTTGGTGGAACAAGGTAGACTCTTCTGTCTTGTGAAGTTGAATATATTGGTCCGATTTGATTGTTTACAGGTTTGAGCATGAAGTTTGGAATGAACGCAAACGTTGGCTTGAGAGAGGCAGCTAGGCAAAGCACGTCATGCACACAATAGCTTGCGCGGGAAAAACGAGGGCGTAGAGGGGAGGCGCAGAGGGAGGAGGAGGACTGGGTGAATGGATGTCCTTTTATCTCTACTTTCCCACATCCTGTGAGCTGCAAAGGCGGCCACCCAATCTGAAAGAATGCCTGGAATGCTCCCATTCTCCCAGTCGCTCTTTGATGGGGCAGCCAGTGGAGACGCTTTGTCAGGCAAATCAGATAGCTCCAAAAGCCTGTCCTGGAACTAAGCACAGCCACAAGCTCCAGCCTCTAGCGGGAAAGTGATCAGGTAAACACAAGAAGGAATGACTGGAATCCCGCTTAGCTACTGGACTGTTTGTTGTCTCTCTGTGAAACCTACGTTTTCATTTCCTCATTCCAAAAAAACAAAAAAAAACACAGCTTATAATCGGAAATGAAGTGTTCACTTCCGCCCACTCACACATGTCCCATGTCTGGGATAAATAAAAGTATTTATTTTCTGTTCTGTTCTGTTCTTGTCTTTTCTGTTCTGTTTTCTTTTCTGTTCTTTTCTGTTTTCTTTTCTGTTCTTTTCTGTTCTTTTCTGTTCTGTTCTTTTCTGTTCTTTTCTTTTCTGTTCTTTTCTGTTTTCTTTTCTTTTCTGTTTTCTTTTCTGTTCTGTTCTTTTCTTTTCTGTTCTTTTCTTTTCTGTTTTCTTTTCTGTTCTTTTCTGTTCTTTTCTGTTCTGTTCTTTTCTTTTCTGTTCTTTTCTGTTCTGTTCTTTTCTGTTCTTTTCCTTTCTGTTCTTTTCTGTTCTTTTCTGTTCTGTTCTTTTCTTTTCTGTTTTCTTTTCTGTTCTTTTTTCTATTCTTTTCTTTTCTGTTCTTTTCTTTTCTTTTCTGTTCTTTTCTGTTCTGTTCTTTTCTTTTCTGTTCTTTTCTGTTCTTTTCTGTTCTTTTCTTTTCTGTTCTTTTCTGTTCTTTTCTTTTCTTCATAGGTGTTGCCTTCATGAAACGGTCCCCAGGCCGTTAGTATTAACTGATTTGCTGTTTGGGTTTCTGTAACTGGGGGAGACCGGGCAGAGGCCTCGGCTTCGCACCAGCAACCCCTCCAACTGGAATCCATCACGAGCTTCTGCTTCCGCGCGCATTCTGATTCCCGCCACGGCCACGTCGGGCCAGTCGGTTACTGGGCTGCCTTGTTTTCATTGGGGGACTGCGGAGTCTATCTGGAATCCCATTGGTGCAGAGAGGGCGAGTGGGTGTGGCCAGGCAGGCGCCAGCGTGTTGGGCCGCCCCCGAGCTCGCGGCCTTATAAGCGTCCCTCCCCCCTCCGCGGTCGTTCCCGTGCCGGTGCCCGACGCGCTCGCGGCTCCACCGTCTGTTTACAAACATCGGCGTCTTCCTCCAGGAGACGGTGGACAGTGTGGACCTTCCTTCAGCTGCTCCCCAGGACTCACAGCGCGTTCTGTGCTTTTGTTGTTTGTTTTTCTTTCTTTGTTTTTACGGCAACGTGGACCTGGACCGTTGTCTCATAACACCGGTGCTGCGTACAGACGGAAGGAAGGATTGTGGTGGACTTTACCCGGAGAAATGCTCATTTCTAAGCTCAACTCTCTGGCCACCGAGATGCCAGCGAAGATCCAGCTGCAGGTTCATCCAGGTTAGCCGCCCCGCTCGCCCCCGTCGTGGAGGACGGCCGCCGATGTCGGCGTCTGCCGCTCCCGAGCTGCGCGGTTGTCCAGCTGGCGCGACTCTTCTGGGCGGCTCCAGGCTGCCCTCCAGGCTCACCGGTGCTCTTTCTGTGTGTTGCAGTGAAGGAGAAGGAGCCTTTTGAGAAGCTCTACCAGGTCGGCTCGGTGCTCGGTAGCGGCGGCTTTGGTACCGTCTACGCCGGCACCAGAACATCCGACGGCGCGCCGGTTAGTGGACGTTTATTGTGCTCGTTTGGGTGGAGCTCTTCACGTCGGGCTTCTTATGTGACGCTGTTCTTTCCTACCAGGTTGCTGTCAAGCATGTGGCCAAGGACCGAATCTCCGAGTGGGGCGAGCTGGTGAGACCTCTGGCCAGTGGCTACTTTTGTGCGTTCTGGTTCCGCGATGTGGCGTAAAGGCGCTCATCCGCGTGTTTCTGTGCAGCCCAACGGCTCCAGGGTCCCCATGGAGATCGTGTTGCTGAGGAAGGTCGGCACCGGCTTCCGCGGCGTGGTCAAGCTGCTGGACTGGTTCGAGCGGGCGGACAGCTTCATCCTGGTGATGGAGCGGCCCGAGAAGGTCAAGGACCTGTTTGACTTCATCACGGAGCACGGCGCCCTGCCGGAGCAGCTGGCGCGGACCTTCTTCCTGCAGGTGCTGGAGGCGGTGCGCCACTGCCACAGCTGCGGGGTGGTGCACCGAGACATCAAGGATGAAAACATCCTGCTGGACCTCCGCACTGGGGAGACGAAGCTCATCGACTTCGGCTCTGGAGCCTTGCTCAAAGACACCATATACACGGACTTTGACGGTGAGTCGCCTCAGACGAACCCCCATCCAGCACCCACAGTGGAAGCGCTGGAGTGTTTCTTGTCAGCCCCGAGGGGGCCTTCCCTCTGGGAGTCTGGGGTTTTCCGCTTTGGCGCCCCCTCTGGGGGAACGTGCCAAGGTTGTAAACAAAGTCACATGACTGCTCCGCCGCCTAGCCCAGCCTTCTGGGGGAGGTCTTTCTGAACGGGCTTTTGTTGTGCGCCTGGCAGGCACGCGGGTCTACAGCCCCCCCGAGTGGATCAAGCACCACCGCTACCACGGCCGCTCCGCCACCGTGTGGTCCCTGGGCATCCTGCTCTACGACATGGTGTGCGGAGACATTCCGTTCGAGCACGACGAGGAGATCACGCGAGGCCAGGTGCTGTTCCGGAGGCGGGTCTCCACAGGTAGGCTTCGGTGGCGTCAAGGTGGGTAAACCGGCGCTTTACGGCGCTCTTCTGACCGGCGGCTCCTCGGCTCTTCCAGGCTGCCAGCAGCTCATCCGCTGGTGTCTGGCTCTGCGTCCCGCCGACCGGCCCTCCCTGGAAGACATCAGCAAGCACCCGTGGTTGCAGGACACGCCCTCACCTGTCCAGCCCGCAGAGAAGACGGGCATCGACGTCAGGCTGCACAGCATGAGCCGCGAGCCCGCCGCCTTCATGCCCACCCCGCTCGCTGTGCCGCAGTGATGGAGGCCGGGTTGCACCAGGACTGTAGCACACCTGAGCCGAGGGCCGGTTCTCAGGCTGGGACTTTCAGAGTGCCTTCGGCCCTTGTGGGACGTCTGCTGATACTTGAAGTTGTGGGAGCCAAACTCCTCAGTCGTTGCTAGTTTTGCTCTGGGCTCTACAAGGCTTCCTGACCCCACCCCGGTGGGCCTGGGTCTGCGCCTGACCCCACCCCGGTGGGCCTGGGTCCAGACTCCTCCGGGTTTTACCTGCAACCAGACAACCTCAGCTTCACAGCACCCAGGCCCAACGGCCCTGCAGCACACTGGACTTTAGCACAGCGCTCACCTCCAGACAAGCTTGTCCTGCTTGTTCCAACAGCCAGACCTCCACCGCTACGCGCGCTCACACACACACACACACACACACACACACACACACACACACACACACACACACACACACACGCTCACACACACACACACACACACACACACACGCTCACACACACACACACACACACGCTCACACACACACACACACACACACACACACACACACGGGTTCCAGCGGAGCCTCGGGGCTCTGAGGCTTCTCTGACCGTGTTGATTGTTGCTGGACTTCTGTCCTTTCCTGAGCGCAGAACTAATTTATTGTTATTTATGAGCGGCGAGCAGCTCACAGATGATTCCAGAGTCAAAAGCAGAATTTTCTAAAACAATATTTATGTTTGGAAACTTTTAAAGAGCAGGTTTGTGGATTTGTATGTACAGAATGTTGTAAATTCTTCTAAAGAGCACTTGGCTGTCCTGCCATGGCTGAATGGTGTGTGTGTGTGTGTGTGTGTGTGTGTGTGTGTGTGTGTGTGTGTGTGTGTGTGTGTGTGTGGACTGAATCCTGTCAAACTATTTTTATACGATTGAATAAACCTTGTTTTTGTAAGTTCCGGCTGTTGTGTTGCTTCCCTTGGCTCTTTTGTTTTGGTGTGTTGGTGTTGGTGTTGTGTGTTGGTGCGTTGGTGTTGGTGTGTTGGTGTTGGTGTGTTGGTGTTGGTGTGTTGGTGTTGGGCGTTGGTGTTGTGTGTTGGTGTGTTGTGTGTTGGTGTGTTGTGTGTTGGTGTGTTGGTGTTGGTGTGTTGGTGTTGGGGGTTGGTGTGTTGTGTGTTGGTGTTGTGTGTTGGTGCGTTGGTGTTGGTGTGTTGGTGTTGGTGCGTTGGTGTTGGTGTGTTGGTGTTGTGTTTTGGTGTTGGTGTGTTGTGTGTTGGTGTGTTGGTGTTGGTGTGTTGTGTGTTGGTGTGTTGGTGTTGTGTTTTGGTGTTGGTGTGTTGTGTGTTGGTGTTGGTGTGTTGGTGTTGTGTTTTGGTGCGTTGTGTGTTGGTGTGTGGTGTGTTGGTGTGTTGGTGTTGGTGTGTTGGTGTTGGTGTGTTGGTGTTGGTGTGTTGGTGTTGGGGGGTTGGTGTTGGGCGTTGGTGTTGTGTGTTGGTGTGTTGTGTGTTGGTGTGTTGTGTGTTGGTGTGTTGGTGTTGGTGTGTTGGTGTTGGTGCGTTGGTGTTGGTGTGTTGGTGTTGTGTTTTGGTGTTGGTGTGTTGTGTGTTGGTGTGTTGGTGTTGGTGTGTTGTGTGTTGGTGTGTTGGTGTTGTGTTTTGGTGTTGGTGTGTTGTGTGTTGGTGTTGGTGTGTTGGTGTTGTGTTTTGGTGCGTTGTGTGTTGGTGTGTGGTGTGTTGGTGTGTTGGTGTTGGTGTGTTGGTGTTGGTGTGTTGGTGTGTTGGTGTTGGTGTGTGGTGTGTTGGTGTTGGTGTTGGTGTGTTGGTGTTGTGTGTTGGTGTGTTGGTGTTGTGCGTTGGTGTTGGTGTGTTGGTGTTGGTGCGTTGGTAAACCCCCTGGCTCCTCGTGGAGGACCTCTGAAGAGCCAGGGCGTCTCCAAGGTTCCTGCTCCCCTCCAGGCCACTGCTGAGCAGCGTCGCCTTCTTCACCACTGCTCTCTTGGCTCCTGAAGCTCCAGACTGGCCTCGGGTGCTTCTCTGGTGCGGAGCAGCTTCTGGAGGACTCCTGCATCTTCAAGCACGACTGAGGGTGGATGTTCTGGTTCTGCTGGAGCTTGCAGGTGGGTCCTGGGTGTCAGTGGAGCAGGCCTGGAGATGAGCTCTTAGCTGCTGGGGCCTTCAGCAGGGCCTGGAGGCGCTGCCAGCCAGCGCTTCTCAGAAAACCTCAGGTGGTTTCCAGCAGTGACGCTGCTGCTCTTCACATCCGCTCTCTTTCTGAGAAGCCGGGCGGCTCCTCCCGTAAACAGCCTTGCTCAAAGGCAGAAGCAGCACTTCTGCTTTCTGAGAAGCTGCTTCTTCTTCCGGAGCTCCGGTGGCGGGACAGCGCGAGCTTGTCTGCTCCTGGGTTCTTGGCTGGGCCGCTGCGGCTGCTGGGAGGATGTGCCATCCCAGCCGCGTTTACACAGGCGGATGTTTGCACAGACCGCCCGGCTGCCCTTGAGCAACACTGAGTCACGGTCAACAAGGAAAGGCTGAAACGCAGGTGCACAAATGCCAGCAGGAGTTTGTGTGTTTGGCCTCTGACGCAATCCGCTGTCCCACCTGCAGATTACACAAAGGGTTATTCTGCCTCGCAGCAAGAAGGTTGTGGGTTCCAATCCCCTGGAGGCCGGGGGGGTTCCTGTGTGTCTGCATGTTGTCTGCCTGGTTTCAGTAGAAGCTAACATCTGCAAAGTTTACCACGTTCTTTACCGCAAAACTCAGTGAGATCACCCGAGGAATCTATTCCTCTGGAATCTATTACTCTGGAATCTATTCCTCTGGAATCTATTACTCTGGAATCTATTCCTCTGCAATCTATTACTCAGGAATCTATTACTCAGGAATCTATTCCTCTGGAATCTATTACTCAGGAATCTATTCCTCTGGAATCTATTCCTCTGGAATCTATTCCTCTGGAATCTATTACTCAGGAATCTATTCCTCTGGAATCTACTCCTTGAGGATAGATGGAGGGATGGAGGTAGAGAGAGATGTTTTCACATCAGTCTCTGTTTTTGGGACATGTGTAACATCTGCACAGATCCAGCAGAACTGAGGGGAGATGCTGAGAGAGTGTGTGTGTGTGTGTGTGTGTGTGTGTGTGTGTGTGTGTGTGTGTGTGTGTAGCAGGGTCTCCTCCTTCCACAGGCCTCTCCTGAACTGTCTGTGTCTGTGAAAGGCAGCCACATTCCTGCCGGCTGACTCATGATTCCACACCGCCGCCGCCGCCACATCCTTGAAGGGAAAAGGTTGGCGTTCCCTCAGAAAGTAGAGCAAAGGTCACGGGACCGCTGCAGGCGTGCACGAGGTCAACACGCACCGCTGACCTGGGAGCTGCAACCCTCATTCACTAACCATCAGCCAGAGAGCAGAGAGCAGAGAGCATGCTTGCTACGCTAACTTCATGACCCGTTAGCCAGAGAGCAGAGAGCATGCTTGCTACGCTAACTTCATGACCCGTTAGCCAGAGAGCAGAGAGCATGCTTGCTACGCTAACTTCATGACCCGTTAGCCAGAGAGCAGAGAGCATGCTTGCTACGCTAACTTCACTAACCATTAGCCAGAGAGCAGAGAGCATGCTTGCTACGCTAACTTCATTAACCGTTAGCCACAGAGCAGAGAGCATGCTTGCTACGCTAACTTCACTAACCGTTAGCCAGAGAGCAGAGCGCATGCTTGCTACGCTAACTTCACTAACCATTAGCCAGAGAGCAGAGAGCATGCTTGCTATGCTAACTTCATTAACCGTTAGCCAGAGAGCAGAGAGCATGCTTGCTACGCTAACTTCACTAACCGTTAGCCAGAGAGCAGAGAGCATGCTTGCTACGCTAACTTCATTAACCGTTAGCCAGAGAGCAGAGAGCATGCTTGCTACGCTAGTTTCATGACCCGTCAGCCAGTAGCAGGGTTGCTACGCTAACTTCACTAACCATCAGAGAGCAGAGAGCATGCTTGCTACGCTAGCTTCATGACCCGTCAGCCAGTAGCAGGGTTGCTACGCTAACTTCCTGGCCCTCTGGGGATCCAGCAAGTGCCCCACTCCAGTCTGCTTTTCACCTTTGCTCTTTGCTTCTCTACTCGCGTCTCACTTCCTGTTGGTGTGAGCAAATATTTGTCACAACCGCGACACCCACACACATTCCGATTAGCCCCTCCTTCCTGTAGCTGCTTTCCCGTAAAGATGCCGCCTCCCACATTTCCTCATTCTCGAAAAACAGTTAAAAAAAACAAAAACACGAAGGTTGAGGTTTGTGCTGCTGCAGGAACAGGCTTATTTTAGCCGTTAGCTGCCAAAGCTGCGTGAGCTGAGCCTGTGATCATACGCACATACATCCAGGTGTAGCTAAGAGGTGGAAACCCCAGCGTAGGAGATGACCTGAAGCGTGGTGGATGTGCGAAAGACAGCTGAAACCATCCAGCTTCTGCCTGGATCACTTGTTAAAGGGACTTTTCCCCGCCCCTGTGCTCGCCCGGGGGTTCCGGCTCTGGGTTTCTGCCTCTGTAAAGCAGCTATTTGATTCTAAAAGGCGCTACGTAAATAGGCTGGAGGAGGCCTGAGCTCGGTGCTGGTGCAGCCGTGTCAGCAGGAGCTCCGACAGGGCTCGTCTGCGGCTGCCTAAGATAACAGGAACAGAACGCACCAGCACCAACACCACCTGGTGCTGGAAGGGTCAGGAGCCTCCGGGGCCAAACGCTGACTCTGCTGCAGGTGGCCTTCCATGGGAAGCGCTTGCTCAGCAGCACACTGGAAGTTCATTTCCTGGACGTTGAGCTCAGCAGAATCACTGGCAAAGCTTTGCTGGTGCTAGCAAGGCTAGCATGTGGCCCGTCTCATGCATTTACAGGTACACGCCATCGCAGTCCTGCTAGCTGGACAGGCTGGACAGGCTGGACAGGTCCTCCTCCTCTACCTGCTGTGCTGAAAGGTGGTGGTCTCTGAAAGGTGGTGGTCTCTTAGATCATTTGTGCCTGTCCTGCACACGGTCAGCTTGGCTAACGGTGAGCTCGCTAACTGACCGTGCGAGCTGACCGTGTGGCTGCAGCCGTCCCTGCTGCTGGCTGGAGCCTGTCATCAGGTCTTAGTGGCGGAGGAAAGTGGCGACTACGCGGCTGGTTCCTAGTAAGGAACAACTGGAAGAGTCCCAGAAACAGGAAGCGGCCTGGACGCTTCCTGTTGGAGCCGTCTGCTTCCTGGGGGCCGGTCAGGCCGGCAAACACTCGTCCTTGCGTGTTTGTGATTCCTTGTGTGCTGCAGCGGAAACATCTTTATATGGTTAAAGACTAGGACACGTCCGAGTGGCCTCATTTCATCTGCTTACAGTCAAGTTCTCCTGAGATCTGGAGCCGCTGAGAACCTGGATTAAAACAGGAATCTGGAGATTCCGTGGAATTATTGCTCAATCAGAGAGAGAGACTGGCTCTGGCTCCTCCCACTAAAGGGAACGTTATCCACGCTGGGTCGACTGGGAGTTTCAGTGGGTGCTGCCACCCCAGTAGGCAGAAAAAAAAGAGTGAAGGCGAAGATTAGGGTGAAGGAGAGAGAGAGAGAGAGAGAGAGCATCACCAAGATGGAGAGAAGAATGCCAGAAAGAAGAGGAGGTGCAGGGAGGAGAGGAGAGGAGAGCCAGATCCTGAGCCTGAGCCAGATCCTGAGCCAGATCCTGAGCCAGATCCTGAACCAGATCCTGAGCCTGAGCCAGATCCTGAGCCAGATCCTGAACCAGATCCTGAGCCTGAGCCAGATCCTGAGCCTGAGCCAGACCCTGAGCCAGATCCTGAGCCAGATCCTGAGCCTGAGCCAGATCCTGAGCCAGACCCTGAGCCTGAGCCAGACCCTGAGCCAGATCCTGAGCCAGATCCTGAGCCTGACCCTGAGCCAGATCCTGAGCCTGAGCCAGATCCTGAACCATCTCCAGTCCACGAGCTCCACACCGTCGCTGCATAAGCTGCTTCCAGACTTCCTCAAATAAACGTGAACGTTCAGGTCTGAAGGTAAATAATTTGGGAACTTTGAGGGGACATGAGGGCGGAGGTGGAACATCTAGCCTGTACAGTCTTTCAGGCTGGGCTTACCTTCCAGCGCTGGTTGGCTCTGACCAAGCAACCAGGACCACATTTGGTCCTGACTTCTTTAGTAGTTTCATTATTTCACAGCTTCAGGAGCCGCCCTTAAAAACCTGCCCCCCTGTTGCCACCCCATAAATATTTTTCTACATCCGCCCCTGAACAGAGCAAATAAGTCGTTTTCTGTCGCACCAGCGCTTTCTGCAGGAACCTCTTTAGCATCGGCGCCCCCCACAGGGACCCCTTGTTTGCGGCCCGTCACTGCCACCTAGTGTTCAAACCGGAAAGTGTTACCCCCCGTTTCCACCGGATGCGCTACGTCTCCGTCCGTCCTGATTAGATTCCAGTCAAGTCAATGCGCCAGTTTCCGCTGGCAGGGGCTCCACCCACAGCGGGGCTGGAGGCTCCGCCCACGGCAGGGCTGGAGGCTCCGTCACCCTCTGGAAAGATCCGCATGGCTTCTATTTTGGACGGACAGACGGACGGAGCACGCCGCAACAAGTTAGCACAAGGAATCGCGTGCGGCACAGGAAGTTGGGTGAGAAGAAAAAATAAAACATCCGGGAATTTGTCAAAATAAAAGGTCCTGTATTTGGAGCGATGGTTTTTACGTTATTACATGTATGAATCTTTTTTTACGTTATTACATGTATGAATCATCTTTTTTTACATTATTACATGTGTGAATCATCTTTTTTACGTTATTACATAAAATGTGTGAATCATCTCTTTTACGTTATTACGTGTGAATCATCTTTTTCTTGGGCCGTTTTATCTCCTCATCTATTGTTTGCAGCAGATCTTCAAATATATTAAATAACGTAAATAACCAGAATTTACAAGAAATAATGGATCTATTGCACATTTTAGGAAACATTAACAGAATTCCCCATGGTGGAGTCACCAAGATCTGGAGAAAGGGGGAATTTTACTCCTCCAGGAACAAAGAGCGTCTTCTTCTGTGGCTCCTTTAAAAACTACAAAGTGCTAATCTCTCGCGGCCGTACGTGATTTGGTTTTCAGCTCCTGTTGACAAAGATCGCTCTGACTACGGCAGCTTTTATGTTGACAATTTCCCGCATATTTTATTTTCTCTTCGCACCCTACTTCCTGTCCGGCACGCGGTGGATGGTGCTAGCTTGTTGCGGCGTGCTCCGTCCGTCCAGACACCTCCGGTGGGAACCCGGGGTCAGTCACGTGACCAAAAGCTGCTCTGGTGAAGTCCATCTAAGTGCAGACATTTCTGAAGATATTCTTTGATGGGTGAGACTTTTGTTCACATACATCTTGAGCATTTGTGTTAAATGTGTTATGCTTTTATTTACATTCTACACTTTTGAGAACAGGGCCAGTAATTAAAAGTGAATCAGAAACAATGACAACTGAGCAGTTTCACCATGCTAATTAGATAACCCAAAAAGAAAAGGATGGAGAAAGGAGAACATTTCCAGGTGGCTGTCATTTAAAGCTGGGCGTCCACCCAGAGGGCAGGTGGGGCAGCATGCACACCAGGAAGTTGCCGGGATTCTGTGGGAATGTTAGCTGGATGACAGTCGGCTGTGACGACTGGGGCTCTTTGGCGGCTGACGTTGCTCCTGTGGCTTCTGCGGAATTCTGCTTCTGTGGCGCAGGAACACCGGCTACAGGCGCTGCAACACCACCACCACAACAACAGCTGCATCAGTCCAGGGCCCGTTTCAGGAAGAACAACTCTGGGTCAACGTGTCCTGATTTACGGGAATCTCATCTCAGGGCTTTCGGTTTCAGAAAGCAGGATCACCAAAACTCTGAGTCCGTTACCGGGGCAACATACGCTCGAGCAGGTTCATTCCAAATAAGCCCGACTTAACACTCTCAGCCTCACCTCGCTCACGCTGCTGAACGGCTCTGGGTTCCAGCCAACTGTGTGTCGTGACTCCGTTTTTATCTTCTTAATCATTTTTTGCCAACGGGTTTTTTTAAATATTTCGGTCAGCATGTTTCCATGGTAACCGTCATAAACGCTGTCATAAACGTTACTCTGCTCTCTAAGACCTTAAACCTGTTTGTGGTGTTGAAAGTCCAGCCAGCCCAGACGTCTGATGGAAGGTTCCAGAATCAGGAATCACTTTAATCAATAGATGAGATCTGGAAGCAGCAGCACCAGTTCAGAGAAACCAGTGGCTCCAGTTGTGCCTGTGATTAGTGGTGGTGTTTAGAGAACCAACACTAGGTGGCGCTGGATGAGCTCAGCCTGTTTCTGTGGAGATCAGAGTTAAACATGTTCAGAAAGCTAACTAGAGACGTGCTAACTGGACACGTGTGTGTGGACCAGACGTCTCAGGCTTTCAGACACTGAACCCTGACAGCGGGGGGCTGAAGTTGGGCTGCTTCTGTCTGGGGGATCCCTCTAATTATTAAACATCGTTATCACGGGTTCAATGAAGCCACTGAAGCTGTTTAATGAGGAGGGTAAACACCACAACAGCTGGGACTGAAACCACGTCTGACTTGTTTGAACCATATTTCTCTATTTGATCTGAACCTTCTGCCCAGTCTGTTTGGGGCCTGTTGGGTGTCACCTGTGGCCTGTTGGGTGTCACCTGTGGCCTGTGGGTTGCACCTGTGGCCTGTTGGGTGTCACCTGTGGCCTGTTGGGTGTCACCTGTGGCCTGTGGGTTGCACCTGTGGCTCAAACACACATCTAGGATATAAATGTATTGTGTATTTTTTATGTTTTTCTTGAAAATGTGCACATTTTCGGTGTACGCGCTCATGAAATCTTCCATCTACGGGGAGAAGTGGGACGATCTCGTAGTTTTTTGTGCTTGTTGCCATGGTGAATCAGGTTTTCTGCGCTCCATTGATAAGGCTGTTTAGATCCTCGTGCACAGGTGTCACTCAGGCTTACTGTGGCTCAGAGTTGATTAAACCAGTTGTTCACACCAGTTCTGAAACCAAAACTCAACAGTTCAGGCTTTGGCGACCCTGAGCTTCGGCTCTGAGCCGGACTTTGGTAAACCTGCTTTCTGAAACGGGCCCCTGCTTCCTCGCGTCCTGGGACGAGGCTGAGGCCAATCACAAACACACCTTTGGGCTCTTCTCAATTAGCACGTCGTCCCCTGGCTTCATGAATTTACTCTCCAATTTACAACCGCCGCTGGGTGCTGCGTTCAAGACCTCTCTAGCGTTCAGGCTACAGGCTAACTGGGAGGTGCTACAGGCTAACTGGGAGGTGCTACTGTCACTATCTGCTGAGCCTGAAAACAGAAGCAGCAGCACGTTATGCTAAAGATGAATGTGTGTACTTTCCAACTCTAAGGCTGTCCAGTGTTCTATTCCTTTACCCGAGTGGTCTTGAACGCAGCATCAACTGCTGCTGGATCTGAAAGGCTGGAGATCGTTCTGAGTGTGTGTGTGTGTGTGTGTGTGTGTGTGTGTGTGTGTGTGTGTGTGTGTGTGAATGATGCTAAAGCAGTGGGCGTCTACCTTGGCTGACTTCCCTCCACGTGTTGGAGAGGACTTTCCTCTGCTTTCGGTTCTTCTTCTTACCCTGTGAGACAGACGGACGGAGGGACGGAGGGTGAGTGAGGGGCCCTCTGAGAGCTGTGGTGGGCTTCAGGTGAACCTACGTAGTTCTCCCCGTTGGACCACTCTGGGTACAGCTGTTTGTGCAGCTGTCTCTGCCTGTCGGCCTCCTGGTAATACCTGGCCTGTTCCTCCTTCGTCATCCTCTTCCACTGAGATCAAAGCAGACGCCGTCCACATGAAAGCATGAAAGATGGAAACAGCAGCAGTGTGCGCTAAGAGGGGCCCACCTTCTGAGCCAGGTACATGTTCACCACTCCGTTCCCTTTGGACTTGAGCTCCACGTCGATAAAAGGCCTCTGCTCCTTCATGTACACCATGAAGGCGTTGAGCGGCTTCTTCACGTAGGGCCGGTTCCCCCCCCCCCCCTCCTCCTCCTCCTCCTCCTCCTCCTCCTCCTCGTGCACTCGGCTTCGCTTCCTGCTGACCGGGACCAAGAGGAGCATCTGTTGGAGCAGCAGATCCAAGCTGGCTCTGCTGCGCCTGTCCAGGACTAGCTCACCTGGCCTGGGTGGGGCTCACGCGGACATCCTCCAGTCTGCACACACTCTTTCCTGGGGAGTGTGTGCACATTGTCCCTTTCTTCCTGCGCACAGGTGAGAGAGAGAGGCTTGCATGATCATGGTCAGGCTGGCTGGCGGCCTTCAGCACGCGTGCACTCACAGCATCTCCAGGATCAGTCCCTGGTCTCCGTGGACCTGGAGCCCGGCTGGGCTGCACTTCTGGGGAGGATCAAACCCCAAGGCCACGTTTAAAAGTGTAAACTAGTACTTCTCATGAGTGACTGCTGAGGTGCGGCCCAGCAGAAGCCAGGACGCTGATCTGGTACCTGATCCTGGTGGGACGTGGCTGAATGGGCGCAGGCAGGGCGACTCCGAGGGTCCTGGCTGGCTCTCGCTTCTGTCACACACACTGAGAGAAGAGGCTTTTCAGACGTTTTGCCCTCAGACCTCCTCGACCACAGGATGCTAACTCATGGATCCAGACGCGGCTTTGATCAAATGTGTTTTACCTTCTGCAACTTCGGCCTTCAGGTCCTTCAGTCTGGCTTCCTCTGGCTGAAAGAGACAAAAACACCCCACTTTCAGAGCAAACCCTCGTGATTCTCTGCTCCGCTTCTCCAGAATGTTTGTGTTTATAACCATGTAATAGATCGATGTTTCTCAAAGAGTGGTCCGCAGGCCAACAGTGGTCCGCGGGCCACCCCTACTGGTCCGCGAGTTGACACGTAACAAATCACAATCTAAAAATTTTAATTTCAATATTTCACTTGCCTCCTTTGTCACATGCACGGTGGCGATCCCGCTGCACTGGACCGCAGCATCCACGCGGGGCCTCCGCTCCTTCGCCGAGAGCACCAACGCCTCGTGGCCTTTCGCTGCGTCAGGACGCCGCTCTTCATTATTCTTCTGTCTGCAGGACAAAATCCCCGCAAGGCAAAGTTAACACAGTCAGAGCCAAGGTGGAGCCAAGGTGGAGGTGGACTCGGCTATAGCAAGGTTACGTTCAAAAAGGTCAGTTTTTTCTGTTTTAAACAGGAAGGATAGTGTTGCGTCAAAATCCAAAATTCTGAAAATCAAAAGCGCACATCAGACAGATCAAAACAAGATTAAAGAACATTTCATAGAAATCAAAGGGTAAGGAGGTCTGATGTAAGGCAACATACAAGCTGTGTAGCTAGGTTAGGCCTGGCCTCCAAAAAGACAACCACAGCTGCTGATCAACCAGACCCAGCTGGTAGGAAGCAACTTTAAACGCAGGGCTGAAACCATTATTCCAGTAATTCAATTACTAAAAAGCTTCAATAAAAATTACTTGTGTGGAAACTTTGTTTAAATTCGAAGATGCAGTTAGCTTAGCATAATAGCACAATGCTGCTGAACCTCCAAAAGAAACATCCGACCGGAAACAGCCAGCTAAGCTAACGATAATTAGCAGCAATTAGCAGAAACCAGTGTGATCATGACAGAAGTCTGCTAGCTAACACGCTTTGTTTACAGCTCTGTGGAAACGCTGAGTCACTACTGTCATCAATGCGGCGGCTAATCTGCTAGCTAGCACGTTTCCACAACTCAGCTCAGTTTTTGCTAAAGATAATTATATTATAATAATAATCCAGGGAAAATAAAGTGCTGTAGTGAGTTTGTTAAAGCCTGAACTGGAGTTAGTTAAACTGTAAAAGTCAGTTTAATTAACTCTGCAACTGTTTGATATTGAGCAGGTTCAACGAAGAAGAAGGTTACGGAGGCTTTTCAATAAAGTTAGTGACGTAAAAAAAAAAGTCAGTGTGCACAGTGTAATAATTATCCCATTACTCGATTACTCGCCAGAATAATCGATAGAATACTGGATTACTAAAATGATGGATTGCTGCAGCCCTAGATTAACGTTTCAGATTAATTTAAGGTTAGCTGGTGTTCACTCATTCATACTCATGACTGCCTCGTGTTTGTACTGTCAGGTGTGGTGCAAACGGTTATCAACCTGTTCCTGTTCCTATTCCTGTTCCTGTTCTTATTCCTGTTCCTATTCCTGTTCCTATTCCTGTTCCTATTCCTGTTCCTATTCCTGTTCCTGTTCTTATTCCGTTACTCAATTAAACTGGTGAACAAGAGGAGTCGAGTTGTCCCCTTGCTTCAAGTTTGGGCAGAGCTGTGGTCACAAAACACGCAGCTTGACAGTTGACAACCAGCGTGGCAGTGAGGACAAGGATCAAAGACCAGAAGACGGGGGACAAGGATCAAAGACCAGAAGACGGGAGGACAAGGATCAAAGACCAGAAGACGGGGGACAAGGATCAAAGCCAGAGGTCAAGAGGACAAAGATCAAAGCCAGAAGTCAAACTGTCAAGCAACGGGAAAGTGACCAGAAAGGCTCACCATGGCGGAGGAAGCTCTTGGGAAAACAGTGAAGCAACTGAAACGAGAGCGAAGCTCGGCTAAAGCTGCCTTCAGCAGACGACCTCAGCCAGGCTGTGGATGGCGTAGTCAAGCTTGAGCTGCAGCAGGAGTTCAGCACGCTCCGCTCCCTGGCTAGGCAGCTCAGCGATGCAAACGAGGCTTACAGGACTGGTCTCCAGGCAGCAGGTTCCTTGAAGCAGAAGCAGCCTGTGACAGAGCCCATGAGAGCCCCATGGGCCCCAAGCACCTGGAGCAAGTAAGGAAGCTCCTCCAAGAGGCTAGCGCTAGCCTAGCACACGGGGAAACATGGATCCCGCACGAACAGATGGAGCACCTTAGAAGCAAAGTGGCGACCCTGACGTCAGCTAGCAACAAGCTAGAGGCCAGAGAGGCAGAGTTCCTCAGTGGGCAAAGGAGGAGCAGGTGAACCAGAGTCTCAACCTGCAGCGGCCCCGCAGGCGCTGCTTCCACAAGCAGTTGTTAGGCTAGAGCAACCACACTACCCAAGTTTAGCGGGTCCAAGAGGAATTTCTACAGTCGGAGGACGGACTGGGAAAGCCTGCAGAGGCTGGGAGAGCCGTCCGGCTCCCCAGAAGTAAAGAAGTACCAACTCCTTCACAGTGTGGACGAGAAGACCTGCAGAGACCTGCAGCTGTCATCATACACCACCACTGAAGACATCTTTAGGGTGCTCCAAAACAGGACCTGGAACGGCTCCCGCCTTTAAAGTCGTACCAGCCGAGGAAAGACCTAATCCAAAGTGTAGAGAAGGCCCTGGTCGACCTCAGAGCCTGGAAGCTCTGGAACCATCAAGAATGCCCTGGTGATCAGGTTCACGAGTGAACCTCTAAACCAGGTCACACCTGAAAACCACACTTACCTCTGCAGGAACGGAGACGCACCAGAGGGGGCCCCTCAGATCACCACTTCTTCCTCTGCCTGAGGGGGGTTCGAAAGGTAGAGAACCCAAGAAAGGGGGAGGACCCAGCGCCGGAAGACGAGTGCTGTGGGAGGAGCAAGAGGGAGTAATATCCACGCTAAGCCCAACATCGCTGGGCGCTGGAAAGAAGCCACCTGAAGCGATGAGTTCGAGTGCACCTGAGTGAGCAGTTGTCCTGCTGCTGCTGGAGGTAACTGCCAGCTCAGGACAGACAATAGGAACCCTCAAGGCGCTGGGGTCAGACCCCAGCTACATCACCCAGAAGACCAGGCCTGCGAGGGGGAAGGTCGAGACTGCCACCCAAGGGACTGGGGGCATGGCTATGGGAGTGAAGACCAAGAGATACTCACAAAAAGTGAGCGTCAAGACGCCCAAAGGCACCGTGGGAACTCGCCAGCTTATCTGCTATGGCCTGGACGAGATCGCAAACGTGGACAGAGAGTCAAAGCAGAAGAGCTCAGGAAGAGCTTCCCCGACACCGACCTGGAGGACCTGCAAAGACCCAGTCACAGAGCTTCTCATCAGTCTCCATGAGGGAGAACTGGCTCCACAGAGAGAAGGTAGTGGGAGACCCTGTCCTCTGGGACAGCCCTCTAGGGAGACCGCTGGTGGAGCACATCCAGACCTCCATGAAACAGTAAACATGGCCTTCCACAACTCAAGAAGACACTTCGCTACGGCAGTGAGGTATGAGGAAGCAGCTGGAATGGGGGAATTCAGAACCACCAGTGCTGTTAAAGGCACCCGAAGGCAGGGGGTTCCGTCCTCTAGCCGTATGAACCAAACGTGTTTGTAGGGTAGCAACCCAGTTTGTCAAAAGATCGTGAGATGAAAGGGGAC
Organism: Pao palembangensis; assembly: GCA_015343265.1. Taxonomy (NCBI): domain Eukaryota; kingdom Metazoa; phylum Chordata; class Actinopteri; order Tetraodontiformes; family Tetraodontidae; genus Pao; species Pao palembangensis. The sequence goes on along the minus strand of CM027090.1, from coordinate 14,917,604 downwards.
GTTTTCAGGCTCAGAGGACAGGAAGGATCTTTGGATCCACCCGTGTGGCTGACGGGAGGACTTTACAGGACCTTGGCTGACTGGTGTCAAAACGAGGGAAGCCACAGGAAGACGAGTGTCCCGACGTCAGCTTGTAGACTCTCTCTCCATTCCTGCACACACACAAGGGAACACACACACATGAGCACCCAAACAAACGTGGGGCGGCTGTCTTCACTCAACACCTTTGCTCGCAGCCGTGCACTCACAGCAGTCCAACAAAGTTGAGGACGTGCTCCTGGTTCCCTGAGAGCTTCACCACGGACGCCTCGTCGCTCTGGGGAAGCAAAAGCACAGCGGTGACCAGCAGGTTCCCTCAGACCTACCTGTCGCTAACAGGTGCAGGACAACAAGGCGGGGCTAGCTACCGTTCCCTGGTGAGCAGCGCTTGCACGGGCAGGTCTGGTCCACTGCGGCTCCGAACTCCGCTCCATTCCTGTCGCACACACAAAGACCTGTCCCACATGGATTCAAATCCACAGGCAACCCAGAGGCTACGCTAATCACGCTAGTCACACATCCAGGTCCCGTCCAAAGTGGATGCAGACGCTTGCGTGCGGCTCTGATTATACTACGCAGCGTCTGTGCTTGCTTTGCAGTTAGCAGGAACTCCAGCTAGCACAGCCTGCTAACCAGCTGGACGGTACCGGTCTACGCTTGTCCTCTGATTCCAAATATATCGTCCCATAAAGTCATCAGCTCCTTCCTACTGTGGGTTCCGGTTCTTATTGCAGCCCCAGAATATTTTGGACTTTATAGAACTTAGGACCAGGCTGTGCCCAGGGCTCACTCCCGACGTGGTGAAGCCAAACCAGTCCAGCGCTCAGAGGTGCGTTTGTGGCGATGCGATGACTAATTAGCGGTACTCATTTTGGCACCCTCAGGGACGTTTTTAAAGCTTAGATTCAGGTCTCTGGATTCAGAGCTGGCTGTGATTGGCTTTTACCTCGTGTACCTCGGGACTTTGTGGAGACTCTTCTTCTCTCTTCCTGATACAGCTTCCTACCCTAGAACCACAGTGAGGAGAGTGAGCAGGTGCGTTGGCAGGGTGCTTTGTCTCCTGCTCGCCTCCTGGGTGACTGGACTCACGTAGTTGTCCCCGTTGGACCACTCAGGATACAGCTGCTTGTGGAGCTGCCGTTGTCTCTCAGCCTCCTGGTAATAGATGGCCTGCTGCTCTTTGGTCATCATCTTCCACTGAGACAAACAGAGGCACACAGTCGCTTATTCTGACCGTTTCCTCCGGCTGGAAACGGGAGTGTTTACTTTGCAGGAGAGGAAACCTTAAAAACCTCACAGTAGAGTTATTCAATGAGGAAAACACCTTAGTCTATCACAGGGGTGGGCAACCTGAGGCCCGGGGGCCACAGGTGGCCCGCTGAACTGTTTAATCTGGCCCGCAGAGCCTTAACAATCATTCCTCCAGAAGCCAAATGAAGAGGGTTGTCAGCTTGATTGGTTAGAGACAGGTTCAGACCCCCCTTCAGCTAGCATGCTAACATGTCCTCTCAAGAAGGTGGGGCCAAACATCATTTGGAGCTAGTTGGACCAATTTACAGGCTCTTCAGAATATATTCTCAGTCACCAGTCCATCAAGCAGGATTTTCAGCTAACCCCTAAAAGGTAACAGGTAACAACAGCAGGCCTACCGTCTGGGCCAGGTGCATGTTCACCACGCCGTTGCCTTTGCGTTTGACCTCTTCATCAATGAAGGGCCGGTGCTCCCTCATGAACACCATGAATGCATTGAGGGGCTTCTTGATGTACGGCCGGTTCTCCTCCACTTGCTCCTGCACTTTGTTTCTTTTTCTACTGGGACACAAATAAAGGACAAACCTGTCACGACTGGACTTTATTCCCACTCCCAAGGTGGAGCCAGGGCAGTGGCAACATATTACATGAAATATTTAAACGATTTAGATTTAAATATTAATTTAGATAAAGATTCTAACAGGGACAGAGTTCAGGGTAAAAGTCTAGGTGGTTGTAATCCGTCAGGATTGATCGGAAAATCCAAACTTCTGCTCTGTCTGTAGCCTAAATTCATAGGAGATCAAGACCTCAGACAACTATTAGCTCAGATGAGTTAGCTTCCGACAACTATTACTCAGATGAGTTAGCTTCCGACAACTTTTAGCTCAGATCAGTTCGTTTCCGACAGCTCAGATGAGTTAGCTTCCGACAGCTCAGATGAGTTAGCTTCCGACAACTATTAGCTCAGATGAGTTAGCTTCCGACAACTATTACTCAGATGAGTTAGCTTCCTCGCAGGATTTCAAATGTTTGAAGTGGTTCACATGTGCTGGGTCCAGGTATCCAGGCCAGGAACTGATAATATGGTTCTATACTCACAGGAGAAACAGGAAAAGTAAAGAAAACCGTAGCATTAGTTTAATTTAGGACTAACCAACCCTTAGAAACGCATCAGGACCTAGTAACCAAGGTAAAAGCTAATTCTCATCCCTATTTGGCTTTTTTCCTCTTTTGTCTTTCTCCTCATCCCTTATTTTCAGCACACGAGAGCCAACAGAAGAGTTTGAGCCTGACTGCTTCCTGTTTCCTGGGCGTGGACCGAGGAGGCATGCTGGTGCCTCGTACAGACCGCGCCGCCAGCCTAGCTGTCCTACCAGCGTTTATGAGATGCACGCTGCAGTGGAACGTCAGCAAACGGTGAGAGAGCAGAAAGCGTGCAGTCTGTAGGAGCCGTTTCAGGATGCAGCCAACAACCTGAACCTGCATGTGCTGCAGCCGTGGTCCAGGAAGTAAAGGAGAAACGCCCGTATATAACGATCAAAATAACATTCTGGTTATTATTTTAGAAATACCTTTATTTTAATTCCTGACACAAAGTTCTAGAGGCCTTTACTTAAATCAGTGTGTCTCAGCCTTTTTCAGACCACCGAACCCTTAAACAAACCCTCACGGACCACCTGACTCTAAACAGCCCCCAAAACAACATGCTAAGTAACCATCAAGTGCTGGTCTGACAGATGCATCAGGAAATATACAATAAAGGGAATTCTTGAAATCTTGGGAGTTCCAGAAACTCTGATTTTACACTGAATTTGAAACAGACCACTAGGGGTCGCCCGCGGACCACCGGTGGTCCACAGACCACTCTTTGAGAAACACTGCCTTAAAGTAATGCACCTTATTTAAATAGATGTTGATCTGAGACGTAAAACAGTTTGTGCTTTAATCTTTTAGCAAATGTTGGAATGCTTTGATAATAGTTCAGTATCTTCATTTAAAGAGTCCAAACTGATTTTGGGGTTACTGTTTTAGTGTCAGCATGTATTTGGGTCCACGTTTGCTGACTGGTCTCTCCACGTTTGCTAACTGGTCTCTCCACGTTTGCTGACTGGTCTCTCCACGTTTGCTATCATTTAACCACCTTGGGAAGCAGAAATGATCGATTCTTTAAAAGACCGTTGTGGTGCGCCGCTGCTATTTCTTCACGCGACTGTTGTCTCCACATGTCACACAGGTCCTGGGCTAGCTGGTGCACCAGGAACCAGGAGAGAACTCTGAGGGAACTGACCTGGGTTGGCTGTTTTTAAGACGGGGGACATCAAAAGAACAGGCGCTGCCCCCTGCTGGCAGCTTGTACACTTTCTCTCCGTTCCTGCAAACAGGTGAAGGTGAGCACACAAACAGAAAGTGACGTAGCGCTCGTGCTAGCAGCCAGATACTTACAGCAGGCCCACAAAATGCACCATATGCTCCTGGTTTCCTGGCAGCGTCTCCGCAGAGGCGTCGCTGGTCTACGCAGCCCAGAAACACACAAACGGATTCACAATCCACCCTGGTGTCCAGGATGTTTGCGTCGGCCTGCTCCAACTAGTCCAGCATGCTACCTGCACCTCTACTTAGTCTGCTACATTTTATTAGCAGCTGAGCTTCCACAGCACAGGCGGATCCAACAAGGCTCTTGGCTCGCTAGTCAGCCCTGGAACGGCCCCGCGGTTAAAAGTCTTACCTGTTTGTGGTGATGGGTGCCCGTATGGCTGCTCACAGGACCAGGACTCTGGCATTCTTGTTTAATCTCAATTACTGGGACAAACAGGACAAGTGACAGAAAAATAAAGGCAAACCTGAGGTAACGGGAGTATTTTAACGCCACGTTTCCATGCCAATGATTTACCTTCGATAACATCAGTGTCTATGTCAAAGTCTGTTTCTGCTTCTTCTTCCTGAAAGCAACAACAAGCACATCAACACTTTAGCAGGACACTGCTAAGGACGAGTCTTCTGCAGTGAAGCCAACATCCGGGGACACGAAGCAGCCTGGCCTCCTTCAGGGCTAATCTGAAAACACAGCAACGTCTGCAAGTCCCACAGAAGAGCTTCCTGTCCACTCCACCAGCGTTTGGAGCCTCAGGAGCCCCTGGGAGGCCCTGGACCTGGTTCCAGACCCCGGCCACTTCTCCTCCACCCTCATCTCTCACACACACTATTATTATTATATACTATTCTTTCTGCTGAGTGCATGCATACTTGTCATTAACTCAGAGGCGTGAACAGTCCCTGCTCGTCTGCCCCAGGTACATATGTGAGGACAGGCTGTGGGTGAAGGTCCTACCTGTCCTCGGTGAGGAGCGCTTTGATACGCGAACCCGGGACTTGGGCTCCGTGACTGGTGCCTGAGCTCCTCTTCTGTAACACACACTGTTAGCAAAGCGCTTTTCAGGACACTGAAGGGAACGGTCATGTGATGGGCTAGGAGGTCAAAGGGTCCAGCTACACCTGGACAGTTCTAGAATGCATCATGCAGATCAGGACTCAGAGGTTAAAGTGGACCTTTCACACATCAGTGGGTCTCAACCGGTCAACCAGGACCACTGAACCCATACACAAACACTCACGGATCACCTGACTCTAAAATGTGATTTGATATGTGTCACCCTGCGGACCACTAGGGGTCACGCGTGGACCACTGGTGGCCCACGGACCTCTCTTTGAGAAACACTGCTCTACATTTAATGGTCAGTGTGGTGGTGGTGGATTAGGGACTAGGAGGCTCCTGGCAGACAGGCCTGGAGCCTGGGGCCTGTCCATTAGCAGTGGAACCGATGTCAACAGTTGTTGTAGCAGACCCAAAGTACTGTTTCCTCTATTCTAGGAGCTCTCCTGGCCAAAGGTCTGCTGTAAAGAGCCAGAGCACCAACGCCTGTCTGGGTAAACGTTAATGACTGTTCCTGCTGAAAGAAGGATGAGTGAAGCATCAGGATAGAAGGACCATAGCAGGGCCACTCTGATCTGTTTACTTCCTCCTGGATTGGTGCAGAGTGTGATCACCTTCAGTGACTTCGGTCTTTATGGCAGCCACACGTCTTGCTCCTCCTCCTCCTCCGTCTCCTTTCTAAGAGGACAAAGGCGGTGCAGTTTCAGGGGGCAGCTTTCTGACCTTTGACCTTTCCCTGTTAGCGCTGCAGCGAGTACTTACATGGCTGTCATGGCTGCAGCCCTCTGGCCTCGTCCACTGTGGAAGACACACACACACACACACTTCATCACTGCCTAAGAGAAGCTTTTACACCAGAGACATGTTAGCACCATAATCGTTAATAACGGCTAACCTCACATTTAGGGTGCTAACATGCACATGCAGTAATGTCTACCGGGACTCTTAATTCACAATCCGCCTGAAGATTGACTTATTAAGTCATGCAAATATACATTTGGGTGGGTTGGACTACTAGTTTGCGTGCTAAAAGGAACAGTTGAATGGTTGAACTATTTTCCTGTGTTGTTTGCAGATTAATAATAAAACGACATACACACGCACACGTCTATCATAACATTGCCCTGTTAGCATGTTTGCGCAGAGGTAATAACCGCAGCAAGGCTCCAGGGGCCAGTCTTGCAGAGCATGTCCGTATATTTGACGTTTCCTCTAAACTCCACATGGTTCCAGCTGGTTAGTTGTTACTGTTTTATCCGGTTGTCGGAAGGAAGTCCCCGTAGAATGGCCACCACTGGGCTCTTCTATAGCTGCAGCCCTGCCAGCGTGCACGTACATGGACGCGTTTATTTGCATTTTCACTGGTGAACGCTGGAAAAGCTTCCAAAGCTTTGTTGCTTCCTCTGAAGTATCAAACTGCTGGATGGTAGAAAAAAATACACCATCTAGGATGAAAGCTGCCAGCAGCCTGGAAGGGGCCCTTGATCCTCCGTGTGCCCCCGTGACCCCTGCACAGTTGTGGCCCTGGCTCCTGTGATCCTCTGCTGCTGCTCTTTGGTCTCTTTCTTCCTCTTTGTCCTTTGTCCTTTCTTCTTTGGGCTAAAAGGCGTCTTCGTTGCGTGTAAGCCTACAGCTGTGATCCACCTACTCCAAACGGAAAAAAGCTTTTTCATATTTTTATGGGGCACAAATGAGGCACTCTGGCCCCCTAGATGAATGACCCCTTTCAGGGGGAATTAACGTAAGCACGTTAGGGAGGTTAAGTATGTGGTAATTAAACCTCTTCAAGGTCGTTCTGGAGGTTAAGAGGGTTTGTGTGCACCTGACAGCACCACTGCTGCCACTCCACAGCTGTCTGACCATCATTTGATAATTAAACGTGCCCAGCGTTTCTAGTTGATGTGTGTGTGACTGGATGTTACCCTGAGGAGTGTGTGTGTGTGGAAAGGGCCAAACACAGGGTCAAAGTCCCCCTGGAACATCACCAATCATCTGTTCCTTGTCCCTTGATCAACGTTTGCAGAAAGGTTCACTCAAATCTGTTGACGTTCTTAGCCGTCTTGCTAACACACAGACAAAAGCCGGCGATCACATAACCTCCTTGGCAGAGGTCACGAGAACGCCGACCTCCCACAAGCAGCTGCTTGGCTTTGATCAGCGGAAGATCAATGGCCAAACTCACTGAGGCCCTTTGATCATCATATTTACCCCAGCCAAGGAGGCTACGCTAAGGCTGCCGTTGGTGTGCGTCAAGACTTTCATGAAATGTTGACATTAATGATTACATTCCAGTGGCGTTCCTGTTTCCGGAGGGACTTTGACCTTTGATCCTCAGGATCAAAGGCCAAGGGACTTTGATGATAAAGGCCCTACCATGTTATGTAACCTTGTATCCCTAATGCCCATATACGTATACGCGACACTACTGGTTCCGGTTAACTTAGTTATTTTTAAATTCAACAGCGTCCATTACAGGAAGCGAGGACGCTGAAACACCTGCTCCCCCCACATCAACACACACATCAACACACACATCTACACACACAAGGTCATTTTGGGTGTGTATGTGCTGAAATGAGCTGCTTGGCGGTCTGCAAGTGCACGCCTCGTTTCCCTTTGATCTTACTTCTGCGCGGCCCTGGAAATTCCTGGATCCAGATGGTAATCCGGAACATCACCCAAATTTAATCATCTCTTCCTTGTCCCATTTCTCAACATTTCCTGAAAACGTCGTTAAAATCCGTTCAGAACTTTGAGCTCATTTGCTAAGACGCTTAAACGCCTGCAACAAATACGGAATGCCCCAAGATATTCCCACGTAATCCAGATCGGATCGCGCGTAAATATAGGCAGGAGGACTACCAGGTGACATAAAATAGCAGGTTGCATTATGATCAAAGTCTCTTGGCCTTTGATCTGGAAGATCAAGGCACAAAGTCGCTCCTGAATCCGGAACATTACTAAAAAGTCATCATCAATGTTCCTTCTCCCGGTATCAACATTTCCTAACATTTTCATGAAGTCTGTCGACAGCGCTTTGAAAGGTTTTGCTCTGCCCTTTAATAGCCTCCTCGGCGGCGGTAACAACCAGTCCTACAGCGGGGTCCTCACCTGGACCTTGTCCTTGCTCGGGCCCTAGTAACATTTAACGGCAAAGTCTCAGCTCTGCGCTTTGGGAAGGACCAAATGATTCCGTGAATAATCTGTCTTTATCAAATCCCTCAGCTCCTGGGATGGAAACCCAAGACTGAAGAGTACAGGAACAGTCGTCATGGCTAAAGCCAACGCAGCACAGACGCAGCACACGTTGCTAAAAGGCAAACTCGGAATTAACAACATGCTTATTATGCTTCCACCCGTTCTGAGCCACAGCTAGAATCGGCAAAGCCCGAGAACTAGCTTCCAAGCAGCACTTTGATCTTTACTAGGCAGTCAGATGATCAAAGGACACTTTGAACTTCTCCAGACACACAGAAGATCTAAACAGCACTTTGATCAAAGCGCCACTTTGATCTTGTGACTGAAGACTGCAGCACAGTGGCACAAAGGCAGAAGCAGCAGAAGGCAAATTTAAATTCTCTTTCCAGTCCAGGATTTTAAAAATAATCACGATTGTTTCACCACAAACATAACGTCTGCATACGGCTGGCTTCATCGGAACCCTCTGATGAGAATTTCAGTCCAAACACGACTCGAGGTCTGTGACTTTTAACGTGTCACTTTTCCAGTTCCTAACGCCGATTTCTTGAGCGGAATCATCTGAAATAGCGTGTTTCGGTTTAGTTTTGTTTTTAACCGGTTCCGAGCTCAGATTGTGAGCCTAAGCTCCTTCAAGAGTGGTATTATTATTACCTCCACCACGGGGGGAGGGGACGCAAGCCCAACATTGGTCTGGCAGCACAGGCGCTCCAAAAGTTCTGAGCGGGTCCGGACGCACACCTTGGTCATGAGGCGAGGACCAGACTACATGTGGGCCATTTTCTGGAGGAACTTTGACCAATGAGCTTCCAAGGATCAAAGGCCAAGGGGCTTGAATCATAAAGCAACCTATGTTATGTAAGCCTGTATTATTACTGCTGTATTTATGTACGTTTACCTAAACTCAGAGCGAATCTGGGTCCAGCTTTGTTGTGTGAAGGACCATCTCTCGCTGATGACGGAGGTCTGCGCTGCCCAAGTGCTTTTCTGGTTGTTGCTGCTGTTGTTTTTAGTGTTATCCATTTATTTAGACCTTTAAACTACTTTTGAACCTTATCTGAAATAGGGGTGATCGGCACGCGCTTTCGGCTCCAGCGTGATCGCTTCCACGACTTTGTTTTCTTTGGTGAGGATCCGCGTCTCATCGGTAAACAATCTAGCTTGGATTACGGGATTACAATTCCGGCTTGGCGCTTTGTAGCGACCCTAATGAGCGAATTTAAAGCTGTTGCACACAACAAAGTGACCGGGGTCCTCGCGTAGCGACGGTAGAAGCGGCTCGAGTTCGCGGCTTTAGCCGGCTAGCTGGACCGACCTTGTCTCCGGCGGCTGGGGGGCGGCCGGGCTGTGCGAACGCCTCCATCTGTCGGCTTCCAGCGGGTTCGGGGATCCTCTGCTCGAGCCCGTACCCGACTCGCGGTGCTTTTCCTCCAGCTCCCCCCTTCGTCGAAACTGCGACAGAACGCGCGGAGACAAAGGCTCGTGTCCGAGATGCCGTACACGTGCTCCTCCCACGTACCACGGAAAGCGGCGAGGGTCAAATTTAGGATTGATCTGGGAATTAGAAAACACAAACCCAATTCTCCACCATTTGTTGTAGACCTTTATCGTTTCTGTGTGTCTTGAAGACGCCGTTTCCACTTTTAATTATTGCACAACCGCGAAGGGCCGATATTTAATATTTGGCCCCAGATGTTTACATTGTCCATCCAGCTTCGCAGGAACAGATTTTTTTCTTTTTTTTTTTTTTTCTCATGGCCTGAATAAGAAGATAACAGTGGCGCACCTGTCAGGCATTTTTCCTGGTAATTAAAATAAGTGTAAATCTTTCAAAATAAAATATAACTGGTGTCAGTGATGATGTCATTTCTCTTCTACTTCTTGCATCGTTTCATGGCGTTGAACTTGTGCTACTGCCACCCTCTGAATGGAGTTCGGAACAACGCGGTGGTTGTACTCACCCGTGTCCGTGTGAAGAGCCTAGTAGGCCCCTTTATGCACTAAAAAGACATTTTGAATTTGAAATTTAAAAAATCCCAAACACACATCCTCTTTTCTTTGTGTTGGAATAGACAGATTCTGCCTGTTTTCCACTTCTCTCCACTCCAAAACTACTGAATAATAAATGAGATAAATATATAAACAAGTTAGCTCTGATCGATAATATGGGTCCACACTAAACAGATCAGAATCTCCAGCGTTAGATGATTATTTTGTGTACATTATAATCGTTGTCTAGATTGCTAAAAAGCCTAGAGCGGAGTTGGGATTGGTCTAGAATAGAACAGAATATGCTTTATTGTCATTCTACAGTTGCTTGCACAATGTAATTAGGGGGCCAGATGGAGGCTCCATCCTGAGCTGCAGCTTCAGCCACGCTGATTTGTGGGATTAGCAGGATTCAGATCGGTCAGCACGCATCAGTAAGACGAGTCTTTAGATGGTGACTGACGGCTGGACTATCCCGCAGTCCTGTTGTAGGTCGTATCTCTGATTGAGGTTGAAGTTAATGGATACCAGTGGTGTAGATAGTAAAGATCTTTGACCTTTGATCCTTGAAAGATGAAGTGTGAAAGCGCCTTTGATCTGCTGATCTTTAGACTGGTTTGATCTTGTTTTGTACGTGGAGGCATGGGGGATGGGATACATCAACGCGCCTTTGAACAGAATTCATAGTACCAGTTGGAGAAACCCACTCTTAGTAGTGCTAGTATTAAAAATGTTTTAATATTGATGGAAAGGGTCTCATTTCAGGGTTTCATTAAAGCACTTTTCAGCCAAAGGACATTCAGCTGTTGTATCTCTGGAGCGAACCTGTGGAAAACACATCAAAAGCATCAGATGCATGTTTCCCCAAGGTATTAGGAAGAGTGGTTCTGAGCAGGATTAGCAACTTCAGTTTACTGACATGTTTTCTTTGTTGTCGTCGTGTGTGTATAATGTGAGAATTATAGCAATTTTAAGAATTAGAGTCACTAAACATTCCCTGGTGTTCACTCACATCTGTTCCATGACTCCACAGCTACAGATTGATCCTGTGTGCAGACACAAAAGGGAGACGCACGCCCGACCCACACTGACACGTGCGGCCCGAGGAGGCAGCCGTGTGACGTTTCAAGGCCCTCGGTCCAATGGGCCCCGAAAAATGCCCCCAAAAAAGTGAAAAAGTCTGGTTCTTGGTTCTCCTGGTGCGTATCTCTTCCTACAGCGTTTGTGAGCATACATCAAAATTCAAGTGTGCTAGGACTTTTCTTTTAATAAGGGGCGGGGTTCCAAAGTAGTGGGGTTTAAGCGCCCCCGAAAAACCCAGGTTATGCTGTGGGATAAACCCTTATTTTTTTTTCTATGGCACCCGCCATCATCTTTAATCATCCATGGAGACAGTTGTCAAAGATATCCCAGAGCAGGGGTGTCCAACCCATTCCACAAAGAGCCGTGTGGCTGCAGGTTTTTGTTCCAACCAAGCAACAGCACACCTGACTGAAGTTATTTAATCAGCTGATCTGAGTCTTCAGACAGCTGATTGGTCAAACTCTGTGTGTTTGATTGGTTGGAACAAAAACCTGCAGCCACACGGCTCTTTGTGGAATGGGTTGGACACCCCTGTCCCAGAGTAAAAAGCACAAGTATATATCATCTGTTATCTGTTAGCTACGGACGAGTGTTAGGGCAACCCATGAGGGAAAAAAATGACAGGAGGTGGGTTTTTCTTTCATCAGGCACTTTGGGGAAAAAAGTCGAAATACAAATACAACCAGCACACGTGACTTAGGGCCCATGAGGTTTGTCCGCTAATGGACAAATGCAAGGCCATCGCTGGCTGCATCTGCGCCCGCTTTACAGGGGATGCGCTGCACCCCAAGACTACAGTAAGACATTTAACCGACGACTTTGACCCCGACGGTGGGCGCGTGTGTCGTTGGAGATGCAGGCATTTCCGCATCAACGGTGGACTCCGTGCAAGCGCCATCATCAGTGGCTTCCCTGCGGCATCTGTCGCGCTCCTCGGTGGAGCAGCGATGGAGCAAAGGAGACATCGACTTTACTCTCAACATAGTTCAGCTTTATTCTCGACATTTTTTCTCAAACTACTCTTCTGTAGTTAGCGCTCAAAAAAACACTGAGAAGACGACTAATGGAAAGATCGCAAACAGAAAGATGGAATCATCCAAGGACACTTGATTTTGCCTGTTGTGATATATAGTTTAAATGGGCCTCGCTCGCCCCACCAGGACCGATTCTAGATTAACTAAATGTAAAAGGAAAAAAGGCATTTTGAGCATTGTATTTTTGCACAGTATGACCTCTAAAATATCATCATTATTGGTCAAACCACAGCAAACCTGCGTATCTTTATGTCCTGAGAGTGGGAAACAGTTTTATTTTACTCGAGTCCGCTGGTTCTTCACGGTGTGACTGGTAGCATGTTGGAATGTAAATCAGAAGAGCAGAGGGTTATCCAGCACTGCGACCCCTGCTGCAATCCCTCCGTCTGCATGCTCCAAGCTCTTGGTCCTCAGCAAGTGACCCGCGCACTCGTTCATCACCATTTCTGTTCCTTTTCTGCACAACATGGAGAAAATATCAGACCACAGGAAAGGCTCCATACCGCTGCGGAGACGAGACCAGAGCAGAGCCCACGGTGAGGGGTCCTTACCGGACATACGCCCCAAAGACTCCCAGCTCACAGACGCAGGTGCTGATGTGAAGCGGAGCGTCTCGCCTCAGGAGGATGTTGTGGACAGGAGCAGGCTGAATCTTCTCCATCAGAATGTAGGCCATCCTCTCTTCACTCCCCTTCACCTCCTGCAAGACCCGCAGGAGGTCGGCTCCATAGAGGTTGTTGCCTGGAGAAAGAGGAGAAAGAATGACGTGTGTGTGCGCTTCTCTCCTGTCCGTCCCCCTCCTGTCCCTGAACTTCCCTTCTGACCAACACAACTTTGATTGTCAGACGCTGTCTAAATAGAGTTGAATCAAAGACCTTTCAAGGTGCAGAGAGGACTGCAAACGACCCCCAGTAAAACATCACAGATTAAAACATTACAGATCTAGGGTTTCTTTCCATCAGCTGCGCTAATGTTACCAACATTTTAAGAGTTTCAAAATGTCTCCCAGTCCGAGCGTAAACAACCTTGACAGACATCAAAGTAAAAGACACAGCGTGGATGGAAGGAAGCCCTACAAGCCCCGTCTCACGCAGGAACAGGATGAAAGGCAGTGCAGGATTAAGAGGACCTGCGGGGCTTTGATCTTTTATCTTCAAGGGATCAGGGCCAAAGGGCTTTGATCACAAGGCCCTTTGATGCTTGATCTTCAAGGGGTCAGGGCCAAGAGGCTTTGGGCACAAAGGCCCGCCTACACGGGAACCTGCAGCGCCATCCAGAAGGGTCTTGGTTCCAGTCCCTCGGAAGTGCTTACCTCCTCCCTCTCTCTGGGGCTTCAGCACAAAGTTGTGTGGAGCAGCCAAAGCCATGTCTATGCTTCTGTCCCCCTCCGGGCCCTGCAGACCACAGCAAACAACAGCTGACTCTGAGCAGAAGGGCACAACCTGGGAGGGGGTGTGGGTTGGTGGTTACCATATCAAGGGTGTAGAGGCCGGCAAACGCTGCTCTGATCTGCTCCACCACCTGGGGTTGGTCAGGGAAGAACTTCTCCAGAATTCCAGGCTGGGCAAGAACCTGCTGGACCTTCTTGGTTCCAGCCAGGTGAGTTCTGATATCAGGACACTTCACAGCCAGAGAGCGCTCCATCAGGAGACGAGCTTCCCAAGCCTACGAGGGGGAGACGGAACCAACAAAGTGGGCACCCCACCGGAATCTTCAAGTAAAAGTAGAAGAAAAGCAAGTGAGAGGTGCCTCCTCGCTCTGGTAGTTCTCTGGCATGTAGCCATTCCTGAAGTACACCACTGCAACCTCCTGGCCATCCCTGAAATGAGACGCACACGGGATTATTCCTCCGGGAACGCGCGCACACACACACGCACACACACACAGCGGCTTACACAAAGAGCTTCCTGTCTGGATTCAGAGAGCCGCTCTGGAAAACCTCCCCAAACTTCTTTCTTTTGGTGGAAATGTTTCTGCAAGAGTTGAAAGGCAGCCAGCGGTCACCATTCTCCATCCTCTCAGGATGTCCTGGATTACAAGCTGAGGAACAGGAAGTGGCCTCCCTGTCAAGCTGACCTCTTCCACAGCTCGTTCTCGATGCATCTGTGGTCAAAGATGTTGGTTTGCCTCTCCTCCACCAGGAACATGACCACGGCCCTGCAGCGACACACACCCACTCAGAAGCGCCTCCACTTGCTGCTGGTGGAGCTCCAAAGGCCCGTGTCGGGTGAGGGCGCTGCAGCGTTACCTCTGGGATCCGTACAGCTCCCAGGCTTTGGCGATAGCTCGGGCCACAGCGGAAGCACTGTCGTTGTCTAGGATACGCCGACTTTCCTCCAAGCACCCAGCCACCTTCAGGACGTGTCTGTCAGATAAAGACTGCACGTGACAGGACCCGGGAGCACACGCGGGCCGTCCACGTGGCAGGACGGCCCGCCAGGTGACTTATTTGTGTGCTACGCTGCTGCGGGCTGGGCTCTTCCTTCTCTCTCTCTCATTCTTTGCACGTTTCCGGCTCAGCTCTAAACAGGATTCCTGTCTACATACAGCCCTGCTTCACCGCTTCTGATGCTTTCAGCCACGCTAGCCGAGCTCACGCTGGCGGCGAGGACCGGTTGAGGGCTTCACCTACCGGTGGACCTCTGCTATGCGGGGGGCCAGGCCCCCGAAACTGGCAGCAAAAGTGTTGATTTCGATTTGCTTCACAGCTGGAGGTCCATCCTGCTTCTGGTCCAGCATGTAGTCAGAGCGGTTGAGGCCCAGCACGATGGACTGGGGAGAAGGAGGAGACAACTGGAAGTCATGGAAACAGGCGGGCTCATTTCCAAAGCTGGACCGTGGGCCCAGTTTGTGCTCAGACTGCCCACTGCTGGATGCCTGCATAGAGGCTAACTGCATCCTGGATACACAAGGGCTGCTCCCCCACTGAGCAGCCTGTCCAAGCAGCTGACTCACACCTGGAATGTCTGCTCAGTCTGAGACCTGACCGGTCCACAGCAACAACAGGGCCTCAGGGTGCCGACAGCAGCTTGGGGGCCACGGAGACAGACACAGACTAATCAGCCTGGCGTGTGCGCCTTTGAGCGTGCACAAACAGACATACACACATTCATTGTGTTAGAACGACTTTTTTGACTCTAATGATTGATTAATATAAACACATTTTCATTCCCAGGACAAGGATTAGAGACAACCAGACATTATTCCGCTTTACCTGCAAAGCTGGAAGCACCTTTGATATTACTGAAACCAAGCAACAGTAAATGACCCCAAGGGGTCACGTGCTTCATACCTGAGCATTTCCTTCTTCTAGGATTTGCTGATGGATCTTGAACAACCTCGCAGTAAAAGTGTCCACTGTGATGGTGCTGCAAGCAGAACATCAGCCATTAAGCTTCGGAAAAGCAGCTCTTACTTGAACTGGTCCAGTGTCTGCCTGCTGGGCGGGGGCCAAGCCGCTTCTTACACACCCAGCCAGGGCCGTCTGCAGAAAGTCTGCATCCTGGCTGATCTTATCCACCAGCGTGTTGCAGTGGACCTGCAGGTCCAGGGCCTGCTGGAAGGCCCTCTTTGGTACAGGCGAAGGGAAGAGCGTGAACGGAGTGTATGTGATCAGCTGAAACGGCACAAGAAGAAAGAAACGAGAGAATTCCCCTTCACTCTTTTCAGGAAAGGTGATTAATGACAAGCAGAGCAAATGGCTCACTGTGTTTAATAAGCAAGCAAAGCGTGAATAATTGCATTCCTAAGCGGACGTGAGGCGTAAAAGAGGTATTAGAACCATCCCTGACGGCCTGTCCCAGAGAGAGCGGCCTCCGGACATGACTGCACAAGCCTGCGCTTTTGTCTGCTCTCCTTTAGCAAAGTGGAAACAAACGCCTGGTCTCTGCTGGGTTCGGGTCATTAAAGTGCTGGTGTGTGAGGAACGTCTCTTCAAAGGGCCACAAAATGTGCTACAACCACAAAACGATGCTGACTTGGTTCCTAGATGTTATTTGTATAACATGCTGTATGTACAGGGCAGTGCAACACTTCATTGAAGGCTGGCAGGTTATTTTTGTTCTCTATGTGACACAAAAGCACTTTGACCGAATAGAAATGTATGTCAGAACTGTCCAGTCCATTAGACACAACCATTATTAACCCCACTAGCATCAGTCAAGACGGGGATGCGTGATGGCTGCGAGGAGACGCAAACATAAGCAAGCGCTAACTGTTGTCACCTCTGAAGAGTTGGGGCTTTCCTGGGTCCTCGTCTGGACTCCGTGCAGCAGCGCTGTATCCTTTGCCACCTCGGCCAGCTCTTTGACCAGCGCGGCATCCGCCATCATGTCCAGCGGTATTCCCTGTGCCATCCTGACGAAAGCCTGGTGAGAAAGAGTCCACAACAACAACGTGTGTGACCACTCGCTCGGTTAATGACCGTCCGTCCTGCCCCGGGTCTTTTGTAGACCGGCGGTAAAGGTTGATCGTTACCAAGACAACAGTGCAACCTGAATCAGCAGTTCAAAGACGATAATCAAGCCAGAGACTGGTTTTAGCGCTGTGGGCTGAGCCCGGCTGTCGTAATAAACAGCAATGCTGCTTAAAATGGTTGGAACTCATGGGTCAAACCCCTGAGACTGGGAGGGCTCCCACACCAGTCATGGTCACCATGGTGGGATCTCACCTGTGGAACAGGGCGGAAGTGACGCACCTACGGCAGGAAGTGGTGGGTGGGGAAGAGCACTGGGGCCACTGGGCATGGTCTGGGAAGTCTTTTAGTCATTTAACAAGTCAAGTATTCATTTAGTCATACACAGACGGACAGACGGACACAGCCAAGCTTGTCCTCTGCTGTCACACGTCCATCCATCTTGTCTTCACCTCTCCCCTAAATGCAAGTCATTGGACTGTGGGAGGAAGCCTAGCTAGACACGCGGAGATGTAAACTGCCCACAGAAAGGCCCCTGGCCCCTCGCAAATGCGCCCAATAAATGTAGGAAGAGCAGCAACGGAGAAACGTCAACAAGCAGATGAGCTGTGTTCTCCACAAATGTAGATACGGTCGTAGTAGCTTACCTTAGGGTAACACGCAGCTCCTCGACAGTCCGTTCAGGCTCTCTACCCACAGCCAGTCTAGTTAGTTACACTCAGGAGGTCGCGGATAAAGTGACAGTATACACGCGGAGCTTCCCTAAATTCCACGGCGCCGACAGGGCTGCGAATGCTGCCGGAAGAGGCTCAGCGACCTCAGCCAACGTTGTTTACCAGAGCGAGACTTTGAAGAACCACGTGATCCCATAAACCAACAAAATTATCGCGAGATCGTTTCGCCCCGAGAGCTTCCTTTTAGATACTTCCGTTTGTTTAATAAATATCCTGACGTTAGTTTAAGCGTCAACTCAAATATTTTGAGAATCCTGAGGTCATATTAATGTAAAATCATGTGATTTTGCATTATACCCTTGATATATTCGAGCTTATTTGAATTATTAAAATAATCAACCATTCCTTTAAACTTAAACAAATACAGCCTGGGTTACATAACAGGCTCGTAGACATTGAAACGGTATAAAAGCGATCAACTGTATTTAAAAAAGGATGTAGTAAGCGTTAACTCAGATGTTTTGCTGGGTGGTCTAAATCTTTTATTAAAGTTTGAGCTATAAAAGTTTCTGAATAATCAGAACAGTCAGATTTTAAGAAAAAGTGTTTCACAATATTCTTATTGAGCAATTGCTGCCCAATAACCTGGGTGGATGAATATTCCAGTTAAATTAATATAAAATTTTGTTTCTCTTGTATAATTGACAAGAAGAAAAAGAAGAACAAAGTCGTCAGGAGAGAACCACCACAGCTCAAAAACTCTAGACCAAGCTGAGTGAACCAGAAAGAAAGAAAGAAAGAAAGAAAGAAAGAAAGTTGTTGCACGGACAGAAGTAAACCGCGCTTTAATGATCCAGCCAGCAGAGGGCGCTATTGGCCTTGTTGAATCCAAAAAGCCGTGTTTGTTGTTTAATTAGTCGTGCAACTCCTGCAAACAGCAGAAGAGAAGGAAGGCGAACAATGATTCCTCCATCACTAACTTTTTAATGAAATCCCCATCACTAATTAGTTCAAGGCTTTTCCTTCTAACACCCATTTTAATAGAAAAATTAAACTAAAATAAGTTGTGGTGAATAGAGTAAATAGATCAATGTATGGTGTATATGTATTTATATATTTTTTCAAATATTTATGTTATACATTTCATCGCTTGCAAACATTTGCAGCGGCGCCTCGTCAGCGTGGTCGCGACCGCTTTGCGACGTCTGACCTTCAGTTTACGGCAGACGCGTCAGAATCAAACTAAACAAGCGTTTTCAGAGGTTGGACCTCGCCTACGCCACTAACTAACCTTAACTGCACGTAGTTTGCAGTTTGCCCACGGTGGGTTTACAGCAAGGCGACAACTTTTGGTATTATTATTATTATTATTATTATTATTATTATTATTAATATTATTATTATTATTGGCTTTGTTGTGTGTTTAGGACCCACATTCTTTGTGGTGGCTCATTCAAATAGTCATCGTGTGGCCGATCTGGCACGTCTAACTAGGCATCACTTGTCGCCTTATTCTAATACTTGTCAAACTAGAATAACCTTTGCCTGCACTTTTCTTGATATCTCATCCACAGATAACAGATTCATTGTTGCTGACTCGTGCAGGAAGCTGCCGCCTCTCGCGCGAAGGCTCCTGCACCAAGTATAAACGTTATTTGCAGCCTAAAGTCCAGTAACGATCATTCTCCTCCTCAGCTCGGACCCGAGGAGAAGTCCTCGGCAGGAATTCCGTCCTGCCAGCAGGGGGAGACAAAGCGCTGAGATCGGTTCCTGCACAGCCGGCTTCCCCGGAAGCTTCCGGCTCCTGCAGAGGCTTCCACAGCATCACAGCGGCCTGGCTCTTCCTCCTGGGCTGCTCACACACGCACCCAAGAGGAGGTGAGAGGAGTTGAGTCAGTGCTGGCCTCCTTTTGGAGGAGCTCGAATGAGAGTAGCAAACTGTTGTGCTGTTGCTAGCGCTCTTTGGGGTGTGTGTCCTGTAGATGGCGAGCGGGCAGCTGTCAAGGGCAGAAGCGCTGGCCTGCTCTGGGTGCAGACACGCGTGTCACGTGATGCTCTACTCCACCACCCGCGCCCGGCTGTTTGGGAGGATTCCCATCAGATATGTCATACTGGTGAGGCGTTGACGCCCTTCAGTCGTGCACGTGTTGACACTGGACTGTCTAATGTGCAGGTGCGTGCGTGCGTGCGTGCGTGCGTGCGTGCGTGCCTGCTGTATGGGCTTCGCCTGCACATCTGTGGTGTTTGCAGCCTTTGGGTGGCTCAGAGGGGCGAACAAGCGCCTCTCCCCACAGATGCAGCTGCGCTTTGACGGCCTCCTGGGCTTCCCTGGTGGGTGAGTCTGCCTCCGTCCGCACCAGCAGGCCGCTCCGCTGGCCGATGGTGTGTGTGTGCTTGCTTAGACCTGTGGTCCAGAGCTGTAAAACAGGAAGACTGGGGCCTGGGGGCCCAGACTGGAGGCTGCCCACAGAGCCCACCGTGGCGGTGGGACCTTCCTGGCTTTCCAGCTAATCTGAGCAGCCTGATCACTTTAGCCAACTCACCGCGTGGAAGCCATCAAATCCCAGCATCTATTTACATTTTCTGCTCAGTGAAGCGTCCAGCTAGCCTCAAACCAAGTGTGTGGGGTTGGTAGTTCTAGTTCCAGTCAGTCCTCGCTGCTACAGCTAGCATAGGCTCGTCAAACCTTTACCGTCCAGTCGTTAGCACAGCTCTGCTGCTACAGGCTACGCTGCTGGGCACAAACCTGACCCACTGAGGAGGTCCCCACCTCCTGAACACCAACCAGCATCTCTCCTCCTCTTCTTTCCTTCTCACCAGGATTATCAGTGTCCAGTCTCCCTGGCCGTTCGGTGTCTCTCTCTCTCTTATTCTCTCCGTCCTGTCTCCCTCTTCTCCTCTTTATCCAGCCAGCTTTCAGCAGGGTGGCTCCTCCTTGTGAGCCTGGTCCTGCTCAGGGTTTCTCCCTGTTAAAGGCACTTTTTCCTGGGGGTTCCGGCTCTGGGTTTCCGCCTCTGTAAAGCACCTAGAGACCATTGTGATTGTAAAAGGCGCCACAGAAATAAAACTGAACTGTACATCTGCACCATCTTCTTTTGCACCTCCTCTTGACCTTTGACCCCCCCCCCCCTTTAGGCTGGTTGACCCATCGAGGGAGACGCTGGAGGCTGGTCTCAGCAGGGAGCTGCTGGAGGAGCTGGGCGTCCCTCTTTCGGTCTCAGTAGAAGATCACGTGAGCTCCTGCTACGCCCCTCCTGCCCCCACCTCCTCCTCCTCCCCCCCTCCTCTCATCACACACTTCTACGTGAAGAAGATGGAGGAGAAGCAGGTTGAAGAGGTGGAGAGAGCCGCTGCCTCCACCGCCGCAGACCACGGACTGGAGGTGACGGTTGCGGGTGCGATCCACCGTGACCTCCGCCCTCGATCAGGCTGCTCACCACTTCCTGTCTCCTGCAGGTTCTTGGAATGGTCAGAGTCCCGCTCTACACCTTAAAAAAGGGCGGCGGCCTCTCGTGCTTCCTGTCGCACTCCTTCATCGGCAGCGCTCGCTCCCAGCTGCTCAGCTCCATGCTCCGCCTCAGGATGGTCACGCCGCTGGAGCTGCAGCAAGGCCTCGCAGGCGCGGTGGCGACGCAGCAGCGCACCGCCCAAGAGCTGGAGACAGCCCTCAGCGCGCTGTGACACGTGCACGCCACGCTGCCACACACGTAGCGGTCAGCAGGTCGCCTCCCGGCCTCAGCGACCCGTCCTGATAACTGTATGATCAACGGCTGTGATGTGAAATAAATCAGGGTGATGATGGATGATGACGCTCCAAATGATGCTTGGCCCCGCCTTCTTGAGAGGACATGTTAGCGTGCTAGCTGAAGGGGGGTTAGCGTGTTAGCATGCTAGCTGGAAAAATGATTGTGGGCTCTGTGGGCCGGATTCAATAGTTCACCGGGCCACCTGTGGCCCCCGGGCCTCAGGTTGCCCAGCTCTGCTAAATGATGGCTGGGCTGCAGACGTGATCTTAAACGTGATTGGTTCGATCAAAGCGCAGGGCTAAGGGTTGGCCGTGGGGCTCAGCTGCGTCGGTGACGTCATCGGCCACACGAAGGTGGAAAACCTGGAAGTCTGGACCTCCATCCGTGCTGCGCCTGTGCTGAGGTTCCTGCTTCGGATGTGATCAGTTGGCACACCATGTGATTGCTGCGTACGTGCACCCTCGTGCACATCACCGGCTCTTCCTGAACGCCATCCCAGACGAACACAGCCCCGCCCACTGTCCGTGCTGGTGATGAGGAAGCAGACGGGCTCCAGAAAGCACCTGACGCGACTCCCGTGGCGCACCTTCCCCAGCCAGGATCAGCTGATCACAGGCTCCTCCCACCAGCTCCAGCAGAGACTCGCTGGCCGTTGACGGTGGAGTCGTGCTGCTGCTGTCTTTCTCAACCTGAGCTCTTTCTCTTCCTCCGCTCTGACCACATCCGTCACAACTGACAGGAAGCGTGACAGACGCCTCCGTCTGCAAGAAAACGCGCGTGTGCAAACATGCAACGCGGCGCTGTCACGCCACGATGCTGAGAGGACGAACGCCAAGGTCATGAGGGAGGAAGGCGCTTGGGAAGAGAGAGGGATGAGGCAGGGATGCTGAGGGAAGAACACGGTGTATTCATAGCAGCAGAGGTATTTATAGCTGCCCGGAGGAGAGGGGGGCGTGGGGGCGGGGCTTGCGCCGCGGCGTTCACACTGCGAGGCCGAGAGGGAGGAAATGGGAGGCGAGAGGCAGAGCTGATGTGAGGGAGAGAGGAGAGGCTTGGTTTTGAATGTGTGTGTGTGTGTGTGTGTGTGTGAGAGAGATATCGGAGGCGAGAGCACTAAGGGAGGAGGGTACTGAGCTGGGAGAAATCTGTCAGATTTAAACACACACTCACACACTCTCTGGTGAGAGAGAGAGAGACAGAAAAGAGGAGTAGAGCTGATGAGCCAACAGAAGGGACAGAGCACAACGTGAGGTACGTACGCCTGCCGGGCGGCTCGCCCAGCACCCTGTCTGCTGTGGAGGAAGCGTCCGCATGCTGCTTCTGCTCCTGACGTGTCCTTACATGTGTCCTTACATGTGTCCTTACGTGTGTCCTTACGTGTGTCCTTACGTGTGTTAAAGGGACGCTTTTCTCTCGGGGCTCCCTGAGTAAACGAATGGCGTAGGCTTCTCTCAGGGATGTCAATTATGTAATATTCACACACCATCTTCTGTGTGTGTGTGTGAGTGTGTGGTGAGTGTGTGTGTGAGTGTGTGTGTGAGTGTGTGTGTGTGTGTGTGTGTGTGTGTGTGTGTGTGTGTGTGGCCATTGAAGCCTTGAGCAAACAGGCTGATTTCCAGCTGTTGTGAAGCACGATATCAGTTCTGTTAGCAGCTGTCCACATCAAGCCAGAGCATCACTGGAAGCGCCTGTGTGTGTGTGTGTGTGTGTGTGTGTGTGTGTGTGTGTGTGTGTGTGAGAGCTTCACCCTTGGACCACCATTGTGAGACGTATGTGCCTGAGCTTGTATTTATGTAAAAGCACCACACACTCGGGCATTACTGTGTGTTGACAGCTGTCTGATGCCAAATTATCGAGCCTGAACTCTTTTGTTTCCATAAACATTGTTTTTGTATCATTAATAACCGATTAATAACTGATTAATAACTGATTAATAACCGATTAATAACTGATTAATAACTGATTAATAACTGATTAATAACTGATTAATAACTGATTGGCTCAGCAGTTCTGTTCTTAGTCTCTGGAGCCTGCAGTCATTGGTTTGCTGGTTTCCAGTGCCAACCTCAAACCAGTCCACAGCCGTCCTCTGCTGCTACCGTTGGCAACAGGAAACTGAGGCCCATGAGCAAGAACAGGCAGAGGGGCGGAGCAGTAGCGGTCCACCTGGGTTCTAAGTGGGGCTTCTGCTGGAACCCTGCTGTAGCTGCCCCCTTCAGGCCCCGTATCCCTACGCCTGCTCAGGCCCCGTGTCCCTACGCCTGCTCAGGCCCCGTGTCCCTACGCCTGCTCAGGCCCCGTATCCCTACGCCTGCTCAGGCTCCGTGTCCCTACGCCTGCTCAGGCCCCGTGTCCCTACCCCCTTCAGGCCCCGTATCCCTACGCCTGCTCAGGCCCCGTGTCCCTACGCCTGCTCAGGCCCCGTGTCCCTACCCCCTTCAGGCCCCGTGTCCCTACGCCTGCTCAGGCCCCGTATCCCTACGCCTGCTCAGGCCCCGTGTCCCTACCCCCTTCAGGCCCCGTGTCCCTACCCCCTTCAGGCCCCGTGTCCCTACGCCGGCCTGAGCACTGCTGTACCCGACCGGCTGCTTCTTCTGGCTACGTCTGAATCTCATCGGTGCTGGACAGAAGGTTGGTCATGCTACTTTCCCAGCGCGGCGGTTGTGGGCTGCAGGGACCAGTGGAATGGTCAGCCAGTACGCTCCATCTGTCTTCCTGTTCCGACTGAAGGCCTGGGCCCCACAGACACATCGATGTGTTCAGGCGTAGATGTTAGCGTCCGTAGATGTTAGCATCCATTTCAGTCAGTGATCGACAACAAATCACAGCTGGACAGTTGTTGGTTCCAGACTCCAAAGCTTAGTTTGATCTCAGCAGACTTGTAGCCCCCCCAGTCCCCCCAGTCCCCCCAGTCCCCCAGCCCAAAACAAAAACCATCTCTCGAGCAGGCTTCCTTTTACAAAGAGACGTCCCCTCACAACCTCCTTTTGGACACTTTTCTTCGTTGCTCTACAACATCAGGCTCATGATGTCTCAGGATCAAAGAGCTAAGACCTGACCCCCCTCGTGGGGCAGCAGCAGGACCCAGGACAAAGTGAAACAGGTCGACTCCCCACAGCAGAACCAGCAAGGCTGTTAGCCAGGTAGCATCATCCACTGGCAGTGACAGCAGGAAGTTCCCTGTGTGGTAATAAGGACATCACATATGTCCAGTCTGCACACACACACACACACACACACACACACACACACACACACACACACACACACACACACACACACACGCACACACACACACACACACACCCCTCAGAGATCATTCACATTCCGTTTGCTCGGTGCAGGGTCACATGCTGGTGAAGGCCTCCAGAGCCTCCGGGTCTTGGGGCCCTTCCAGTCTTACCTTCATGTGTTCTCTACTTGTGTGAAACCTCCACTGTTCCACCGTTGAGAGGTTACAGGAAACGAGAGCTTTCACGTCTGAAACCACATGATGTGACCGTCTGACCACTGGAACAGCCATAAATGAGGGACGACTGATAAAGAGAGAGTTGTCTCTTCCACCCATCTACCCATCCACCCATCCATCCACCCATCAGGGTCACGTTCATCAGAGACAAGCATCACCGTGGGTCCCAGCCTGGGTTTGATGGGACAAATGATGACTGCAGTCGTGTTTGGGATGAAGACCTTCACGTCCACTGCTGCTGAGGACTGTCCGTGCTAGCAGACCTTCACGTCCACTGCTGCTGAGGACTGTCCGTGCTAGCAGACCTTCACGTCCACTGCTGCTGAGGACTGTCCGTGCTAGCAGACCTTCACGTCCACTGCTGCTGAGGACTGTCCGTGCTAGCAGACCTTCACGTCCACTGCTGCTGAGGACTGTCCGTGCTAGCAGACCTTCACGTCCACTGCTGCTGAGGACTGTCCGTGCTAGCAGACCTTCACGTCCACTGCTGCTGAGGACTGTCCGTGCTAGCAGACCTTCACGTCCACTGCTGCTGAGGACTGTCCGTGCTAGCAGACCTTCACGTCCACTGCTGCTGAGGACTGTCCGTGCTAGCAGACCTTCACGTCCACTGCTGCTGAGGACTGTCCGTGCTAGCAGACCTTCACGTCCACTGCTGCTGAGGACTGTCCGTGCTAGCAGACCTTCACGTCCACTGCTGCTGAGGACTGTCCGTGCTAGCAGACCTTCACGTCCACTGCTGCTGAGGACTGTCCGTGCTAGCAGACCTTCACGTCCACTGCTGCTGAGGACTGTCCGTGCTAGCAGACCTTCACGTCCACTGCTGCTGAGGACTGTCCGTGCTAGCAGACCTTCACGTCCACTGCGTCTGAAAGAGTGTGTCTGGGTGTGTGTCTGAGTGTGTGTCTGAAAAGTGTGTGTCTGAAAGTGTGTGTCTGAAAGAGTGTGTGTCTGAAAAGTGTGTGTCTGAAAGTGTGTGTGTCTGAGTGTGTGTGTCTGAGTGTGTGTCTGAAAGAGTGTGTGTCTGAAAGTGTGTGTGTCTGAAAGTGTGTGTGTCTGAAAGTGTGTGTCTTTTTATGTCGCAGCCGTCTTTGTGAGCTTCACATCCTGCGCAGGAAACCCAGCCGGCCATACAGGCGGAAGGAACATTCTGGAAGGCAGCGAGGTTCGAATAGGCCAGTTTGGGTTCAGCTTGTTCTCTGAGGTCGTCACACATGCAGCTTTCGTTGAGCTGCAACAGCTTCACACTTCCTGTCCTGACCACTCTTGAAACCCTGATAAACTCCTTCAAACGCAGCACAACCAGTTTCTGAAAGTTGTTTTTCTGACTTTGCCTTTGATTTGTTGGGGTGAAGACACACACACACACACACACACACACACACACACACACACACTCTGAAGCTGCGTTGAAACTGAGACACTCGTTTCATGCGAGTCTCTGACCTCTGGCTTCACGCTGTCGGGTTCATCATCACCCTTGCTCATCACTCTTCTTTCCATCCCCTCTTCCTTGTCCTCTCTCAGGTTCCTGTCATCCTCTTCCTTCTATTGCCCCAACCCTCGGCCCTGCACCTCCCGGCCACTCCTGCTGCCCTGTGGAGCCTTTCCTGCTCCTTTTCTTCTTCCCGGGCTGCTTCTTTACGTCCTGTGGTCCTCTTGTCGTCCGTTTCCGCTCTGATTCTTTCTTTTTCTCCACCAGGTGTCCGACCTGCTCACCTATGGGTCAGCATTTGCCCCGGGGCTCTCACACACACGGCCACAGCTGATCTGCCGCGGCAGCAGTCTGGGGACGAGCGGCGTGCGTGATCCAACATGATGACGTCACACGGGAAGCTGCGCAGGGAGAAAGGCAGCCTGGCTGAGTATGAGTCCCAGACGAAGGTGGGCACGTGCACCTGGCGTGTCCTCGTGCATCCCAGCCTTCTCATGCAGGTGTCCTCAGCGCCCGTGGTCGCCTGCACGTGCACACGCGCACGTGCAAAATAGCTTCAAGTTGGGCTCAGTTGCAACGTCTGAAAATGTCAGTGAAAACTAGCCTGGAAAAGCATCATTTGGTTAAAAAAAGAAGCTTGACCTGAGTCTAGGACGTTCTGACATGTCAACATGTGTGTGTGTGTGTGTGTGTGTGTGTGTGTGTGTGTGTGTGTGTGTGGTGCTGTGTGTTACCACCTTGACGCTGTACTGTACTCCAGAGTGTATTTATAGCCAGTATTAGTGACATGCTCCCAACATCCCATCAGCCCTGGGCTACGGACTCTCTAAAGACGGAGATAACACTTGGAGAGAGAGAGAGAGAGAGAGAGAGAGAGAGAGAGAGAGGGAGAGAGAGAGAGAGAGAGAGAGAGGGAGAGAGAGAGACAGTGAGGGGGGCTGTTGGGGTTTCACCCCGACCACATGGATATCCTGGGTGCAGACACCAGAGTGATCACTGTCTCATTGTGGAAATGGGCCAAGCTCGCGGGCCCCGAGGCCCCACAGGGAGCTGGGTAGCGGTAGGAGCCTCTGAGCAGGCTCAGGGCCGATGATCGGGGCTCGCGCATCCCTAATTCACGCTACGCTAAACATCACAGGAGCTTTTCTTCCGTCTCTACCAAACTGAACCCACGAAGCCCGACGGGCTAATCATGAGCAGGGGTAGAAGAGTTGCTCTACCCAGGGCTGGTAGTCATGTAGCCTGAAGGGCCACATTGGGTGTTGGATCTTGATGAAGGGGCAGCTAACCAATGAGGATCAGAGGTTAGCTAAAAATCCTGCTTGATGGACTATTGACTGAGAAAATATGTTGAAGAGCCTCTAAATTGGTGCAACTAGAGATGGATGATGAAACTCCAAATGATGTTTTAGCCCCACCTTCTTGAGAGGACATGTTAGCATGCTAGCTGAAGGGGGGGTCTGAACCTTTTCCTAACCAATCAAGCTGACAACCCTCTTCATTTGGCTGTTGGAGGAACGATTGTGGAGGCTCTGTGGGCCGGATGAAAGAGTTCACCGGGCCACATGTGGCCCGGGCCTCAGTTTGCCCACCGCTGGTCTACAGCATCCAACCTCCAGGAGACCATAAAGGTTTTGGGGCCTTTGGGGGCCTGTCAAGCTGTTCATCGTGATCGCGTATACAAACGTGCTTTTGTCTCGTCTTCCTGACGCCCAGCCAGACTGTGGGCCCAGCTCACTGACCAGATCAGATCTTGGACTCTCAGGTGGAGGTGAAACAGCAGCGTCGGACCTCTCCGAGTTTCTGCGGCGCCGAGGCGACATTGAGGCCGAGTACGCGCGAGCCCTCGACAAGCTGACCGAGAGGTTCACCCACAAGACTAAAAAGTACGGCTGCACAGGCGTGGCCCCCCGCTGGGCTGGCCTCCGCTCCTTCTCATGCGTGTTTCTCCTCAGGAAGGAGCAGTGGGGGGTCGAGTCCGTGTGCAGAGTCTGGTCCGTTCTCTGCTGACCCAGGCGCGCCTGGAGAGCCGTGGGCACACGCAGCGCTGGGGACACCTGCTGCACGCTCTGCCAACGACTGGTGCCTTCGAGAGACACACACCGCCTACACAAGCGGGTGGGGAAATGACATCACACACACCAGAAACACACCGGAAAGGCCCTTTTCCTTCCTGCTAAAAGAGGGTTTCGACCTAGTAGAGTTTTCACTGGCTGTTGTTGGGACCCTCGAGCAGGAAAAGACGGCGTCTAATTGTTTGTTATGCCAAACAGCGGTCAGTTTAGATGGCACTCCTGGCTTCGTGTGACGTTAATCTACCCCAGGGCTGGGCAGTTCTTTAGCCTGCAGGGCCACACTGGGTTGTAGGGGGCCGGCCAGGTGGTGGGAAGCTAGGCCCCAATGAGGATCAGAGTTAGCTAACAATCCTGCTTGATGGACTATTGACTGAGAATATGTTGAAGAGCCTGTAGCTGGTCAACTAGAGATGGATGATGAAGCCCCAGATGATGTTTTGTACCTTCTTGAGAGAGGACATGTTAGCATGCTAGCTGAAGGAAGTCTGAGCCTACAACCAATCAAGCTGACAACCCTCTTCATTTGGCTTCTGGAGAAAGGCTCTGCAGGCCGGGTTAGATAGTTCACCGGGCCACACGTGGCCCCCGGGCCTCAGTTTGCCCCCCTCTGGTCTACGGTAAAGAAAAGCCCTAACGTGTCACGCTTTCTTCTTCCACTTTGATATGACTTGCAGAGCAAAGAAGTTGGGATCCAGATGCAGGGAAGAGCTGCTCAAGAAAGTCTGCAGGCTGCAGGCGGTGAGCAGTTTGCGTCTGTGTGACTCAACAAGTCTTTCCCAAGCACGCACTGAAGGAGATGTTCTGTGCCCTGAAGGCTCCCTGAAGACCTACAACCAGTACCACACAGACTGTCTCATCGCCGAAGGCAAGCTGAAGGAAGCCGAGCGGCTGGAGGAGAGGCACACGGGCAAATCAGCTGACCTGGGCCTCAGCCAATCAGGAGGCCAGAGGCGGAGCTCCGTCAAGAAGATGGAGGGTGTGGAGAAGGTGTGTGGTCTTAGAGATGAAGT
>CM027090.1:14816254-14883754 GCA_015343265.1 Pao palembangensis | reverse complement strand
TCCTAACCAATCAAACTGGTAACCCTCTTCATTTGGCTTCTGGAGAGTGATTGTGGCTGCGGGCCGGATTGAAGAGTTCATCGACACATGGCCCCGGCCTCAGGTTGCCCATCCCTGTTTTAGAAAGACACTGGAATCTATACTTAATTATTAAAGATTTTGCTGACAGGATGGCGTTATTTTTACTATTAAGCGTTGAGTGAAAATATGAAAAGCTCTACTCATCACTCCTCAGCGCTCACAGCTTGTGTGTTTTTAAGATGCGGTGGGGCAGATTTCCCACCAGCGGTCATGTGATTAGTGCACACTTTTACTGCCCCTGAGTCGAAAGGTTGTATTTTGGCATTTTGAGCTGATGTTGGAGGAAGAGAGGAAGGCTAAAATCACTTCCAACTACTCTTCCTCCCTTTGCTGCAGTGAACCAATAACAGAGGAGGGGGAGGGAGGCTGAGCATCTGCCAGTGAGGATGAGTCCAGTGCAACACACACACACACACACTGCAACTCAGCCCAGCTCTAACCCGCCATGAGTGAACAAGATGGGCGTAACCTTTCGTCGAAAAAAGTAGAATGATGACTTTACCTGCAATACCACTGGGATCCACTGGGAGAAACCAGCTCAATCCATGGCCTTCATTCATACTCATCCAAGATGGTTTAACGCAACAACTAAACCCACAATCCTCAGATATGACCTGGAGGTCCCTCCAAAAAGAACTGGGCGTTAATCCTTAAAACTAGCAACCAGTTAACGATCCTCACTTCCCAGTATCTCACAACGTCCCTGGTAGAATGTGAATGTCTGGCCCATGTGTGCAGAGACGGAGGCGGTGGCGCTCTTTGACTACGTGGCGAGGTCTCCGGCGGAGCTGTCCTTCAGGTGGGAGCTGCTCGTCCTCCTGGCAAGGCCTCACTGTGACTGGTGGAGGGAATTTGATGGGGAGGGTCAAAGGGCTCATCCTCACAAATACATCAGCGTGCTGGAGGGTGAAGTGACCTTTCAACCATGGTGGACCCCACACACACACACACACACACACACACACACACCTGCTGCTGCCAACGCCCTTTCTCTACGACTTCTGACTGATTAAGCATGCAGCTGCCCCCTCATGGGAGGGAAGAAGTAAAGAGTCTGGGATCGTCTCCATTTGGGGTCAGGCGTCCAAAACGAGAGGAAGGAGGGAGGAGGAGGAGGAGGAGGAGGGAGGGAGGAGGGAGGAGGGAGGGGAGGGGAGGCAGCACCAGGCTCCCTGGCCCTTGAAGATCCACAGGCCGAGAGCACCACCGGTAGGTGGAGCCAGCACGTGTGCGGGAGCCTGCTGGCCTTCCTGTAAGCTGACGGGGCTCTGCTCTGACAGGATGCGGGTCAACAGCGACAGCGCCTCGTTACCTGGGGAGACAGAGAAGTGAGGCCTTGAGCCAGCGCCAACTTCCCCCGCCACACGCCACCTGCCCGCGTAAGGACGACAGCTTCCTGTCAACGGGAGCGTAAATACCAGACGTCAACAGCTGTGACCTTTCTGACCTCTGAGTCACATCAGGATGTATGGTCTTCTAGGACTCAGAGGCGGAGACACGCTGGGCGGCAGAGACAGGAGGACTGGCCCCAGACGGGCCCCACTGGGCCCGGGAGAGCAGGAGTCGACAAGGTGGGTGGGGAGGGGGAGGAGAGAGAGGGGAGGGGAGGAGGAGGGAGGGGAGGAGGAGGAGGGAGGGAGGGAGAGGGAGGAGAGGAGGGTGGAGAGGGAGGGGAGGAGGATGGGGAGGAGGGAGGGGGGAGAGGGGAGGGGAGGGGGAGGAAGGAGGAGGAGGGGGAGGAGGGGAGGAGGAAGGATGGGGAGGAGAGGAGGAGAGGAGGAGGGAGAGGGGAGGAGAGGGAGAGAGGAGGAGAGAGGGAGAGGGGAGGAGGAAGGGAGAGGAGGGAAGGAGGAGGAAGAGGGTGGGGAGGAGAGGGAGGGGGAGAGAGGGGGAGGAAGAGAGGAGGAGGGGAGGAGGGAGGGTGGAGGAGGAGGAGAGAGGGAGGGGAGGAGGAGAAGAGGGAGGAGGGGAGGAGGGAGAGGAGTGGAGGGGAGGGGAGGAGAGAGAGGGGAGGGGAGGGGAGGTAGAGGAGGGGAGGGGAGGGAGGAGGGGAGGAGGAGGGGAGAGGGGAGAGGGGAGGGGAGGAGGGCCTCTACATCAACCTTTGACCTTTTGATTGATGCTTCTTGCTGGTTTGCACCTAAATGGGCTTTAGAAGCTCCAGCCAGGAAGAGGAACTGTGGCCTGACTGTGTCTGTGTCTCTGCCCCCCGTCTCTACCCTGTCTCTACCCTGTCTCTACCCTGTCTCTGCCCCCCGTCTCTACGCCGTCTCTACCTCGTCTCTACCTCGTCTCTACCTCGTCTCTACCCTGTCTCTACCTCGTCTCTACCTCGTCTCTACCCTGTCTCTGCCCCCCGTCTCTAGCCTGTCTCTACCCTGTCTCTACCCCGTCTCTACCTCGTCTCTACCTCGTCTCTACCTCGTCTCTACCCTGTCTCTACCTCGTCTCTACCTCGTCTCTACCCTGTCTCTGCCCCCCGTCTCTACCCTGTCTCTACCCTGTCTCTACCCCGTCTCTACCTCGTCTCTACCTCGTCTCTACCCTGTCTCTACCTCGTCTCTACCTCGTCTCTACTGTCTCTACCTCGTCTCTACCCTGTCTCTCTGCCTCGTCTCTGCCTCGTCTCTGCCCTGTCTCCTGTCTCTACCCCGTCTCTACCCCGTCTCTACCTCGTCTCTACCCTGTCTCTACCCTGTCTCTACCCCGTCTCTACCTCGTCTCTACCTGAGTCTCTGCCACCCTGTCTCTACCTCGTCTCTCCTCGTCTCTCACCCCTGTCTCTACCTCGTCTCTACCCTGTCTCTACCTCGTCTCTACCTCGTCTCTACCCTGTCTCTACCCTGTCTCTACCCCGTCTCTACCCCGTCTCTACCTCGTCTCTACCCTGTCTCTGCCCCCCGTCTCTACCCTGTCTCTACCCTGTCTCTACCCCGTCTCTACCCCGTCTCTACTTCGTCTCTACCCTGTCTCTACCCCCCCCCCCCATCTCCCCTCCCTCAGGAGCTGATCAGCCGTCAGATGAACTCCGTCTTCAAGGAGCTGCTGTCCCGTCAGTCTCCGGGGCAACCGTCCTCTTCCCCTGCGGCTCCTGCCCCGTCTTCATCCGCCTCCTCTTCCTCGCTTCCTCCGGTGGGCCCCACTGCCAAAAAAGTGGGCTTTGGCCTGAAGGGCCGCGCCCTGTTCCGAGCGGTGGACTGACTTCGGGGGCAGGACGGCTGGAAAAGTGGTTTCTACGGCGATGGTGTGAAGATCTGGACTGTGTCGGTCCCACCTCCCATCTCTAGAGCCGCTCGTCTCCGTGTTCCTGTGTGTCCGCTAGGTCAGGTGTTTGGCCTCCTTCACCTTCTTCAGGCTTTCGTAATCTTTGGAAAATCAGGGACGCAGTGTCATCAGTCTTCATTGTCACTGGTTGCCACGGGCAACCAGCAGTTGGGCTGCCCAGTGGGGGCCCATATTTAATATGTTGGGTTGATCTTTTAAAGACAGCAGTTATGGGGTCTGTGTGCCCGTTTACTCTTTAGTAACAAACACATAAACAAGCCAGCTGCTTGCAAGCCTCCACATGATGGTGGTGGCTCCAGGACGGGGTTGGTGGAGTATTCAGCTTCTCCTCAGAAACGTGCAGGGTTAGGGCCAAACATTCGCTGGAGCGGTGGACTAGAAAGCTGTTTTTCAGAGGATATGGACGGGTTTGGTGCTGCCAGGCTAGGCTAGGCTAGGCTAGGCGAGGGTAAATGGCTGAAGGGCTGGGCTCAGTTTAGCTTGCTAGCTTTGTAGCGTTGCACCTGCGCGATCGAAAGATTCTACAAAATAAAAGGTTGAGTCTGAGACTACAAATGTGATGGTGGATATCAAGTGTTTCTTAAATGACTGTTTGGTCTCTACAACACAGTTTTTCAGATTAATGTGTGATTATCATTTGGAATTTGACGGTAAACATTCTGGGATTCCCTCGGGTGAATCAGCGGACCTTTAAATGCATGCACACACACACACACACACACACACACACACACACACACACACACACACACGCCGTGGATGGAACAAGCCTTTCCCTCATCTGTGATTCAGTGCCTGGCACACGGGCCAGAGCTCAGGGCTTGTGCAGTTAGACTCAGGCTAACTCACGTTTAGCTTTGACAAGAACACGCCAGTTTCTTTCTCAGGGTTTGGTTGGTTTACTAAAGACGGAGCCCGTAGCCGTCAGAGCCCAGCGGCCCCGAGGGGATTCCCCCTTCTCCTCTGAAATAAGCTGTGAATGATCCAGGAAGCGTGAAGGAGCATTTTGGAAGCCTGTGTTTGTATTTAGCTTCCATTAGCCCAGGCTTTGCTTGGTTTTGATGAGCTGTGGGAAAGAACTTTGACTCCACACGCATTTGAAACATTTCTAGGTGTTTGCCCTTTCTTTCTCTTCCAGTATGTGTTGGTAACAGAAGCCAGCCTGTCCCTCGGCTCACTTTGGCTCCATCCCGATGACCTAAAATCACATTTGATTGTGTCACTGAAGGTGTCGTGTCCAGTTGTACGTGTAGCTAAAAAGAATAAAGATGAGTGATCAACACTGGTGTGGTTGCTGAAAGTGGGGCTCAGCAGAAGGAAAAATGAAGGCTCGTCCGTGCTGTTTTCATTGTGCTTTTGGCATGACGCGCTCTTCTGTGGTCTCCCGGAGACTATTTGTGGTAATTACCGACAATAAAAACCAGAATAACTGGATATAGACGGCACTGGCGCTCACTGGAACTAGCCGGTCTCCAGCTCAGATCCCAAACGTTACTACATTTCTCTTGACGGGAACTACAATAACTGAGATGAAAACTGATTTGGAGTTTGTATTTAGGTGCCAAACACAAAAGACATGTTGTTAAAAGGCGTCTTTCAGCCACCAGCTCAGATCTTTAACATTGCAAACGGCTCCATGTTCAAACGTGGATCTTCCTGACCTAATAACCACGTCACACCAGGACATTCCCGCTAACTCAAAGGTACATTTTTATTAAGTGGAGAAGCTCCAACAGGTTTTCAGCTTTTATACAACCACAATTCTACGGGCGCAAACTCGTCCCAGAGCTTTCACCGCAGCGTTTTGTGTTTTTACAATAAAACTGCATCTGTCTGTCAGCGATCGGGGAGGGAGGCGCCTTTTCACCGGATCTGAAACACACAGAGGAGAGGCAGGCGTGAGCTGGCCACCGCCCAGCTGGACACCGCCCAGCTGGATGCCGCCCAGCTGGACGCCGCCCAGCTGGACGCCCCGCATGCAGCGTCCCTGCCTGCAGCTGGCTTCCACCCTGCTCCTCACCGTGTACTTGTCCCATTTCTTCTCAGGGTCGTACGGTTCCCAGCGACTGGCAGGGAAGATGTGCTTGTTCTTCTCGTACCAGCTCCTCAGCACCACTTTACCTGCATGAGACTGTAGGGGGCGACAAAAACAAGCGGGACTGGCTTCCCTTCAGGGCAGTGCCAAGCCAGCGAGCGGCGCTGCGTACAGACCAAGGCCTCACCTCGTCTTTTTCCACCGTAGCATCGTTCACAAGTCGGATGTCGTCGTGCACGTCGAAGCTGAAGAGAGGCCCTGAAGGCAAACGCAAGAGCAACGGTCAAGAGCGGGCGGAGAAGGTAGCAGCTTTCAGCTTCTCCTGGGTAGAGAGCCTCACCAGATTTGCCTCTGGCTTTGGTCACGATGAAGTCGTAAAAGCTGTGGTGCTGAAAAACGACCGACAGGGTTAGAAAAAGGGGCCTCTTCATCCAACGCCACACACACGTGCACGGACGTGGCCCTCTGGGCCCTCTGGGCCCTGCTGCAGCACTTACATGTGGGATGATCAAATCCTCCTTGATGTACATCAGCTGCTCGACCCCAGCAGACCTGCAGAGAGGAAGCAGCCGCGCTCACCGCTAGCTACTCACCACATCACAAAGGCAAACGGGACTGGACAAGTCCTGACCGCAGCTCGCTGAAGTCCTTCCTCAGCACCTCCAGAGCCTTCTGCAGGAAGTTCTGGATGGTGTTGCCCTTCTTCATCTGCAGGACGGACGCAGGCACACGCACACATCACGGAGGAGGAATAGTATCCTCAATAAGGTGCTAACAGCGGTGCAGAGTTGGTCCCAGGCAGAAGGGAAGAAAACGCTAAGCTAAACGTGCTCCAGAAGAAGCAGGAAGGCTGGAGCTGCTGGCGCCTTACCTTGACGGTTTTACGATGTCCAGAACCGTCCCAGTAGCTGAAGGTAATTTCAATCTCCTCGCCTGAAGACAAAGGCAGGCACTGCTCAGATGAAGGCCCCAGCGTGGGCTCATGTCCACGCCGCTTTCAGACACTCACTCTTGATTTTCTCCTGCTTCAGCTCCCACTCCTGCCTCAGTTCCTCTCTGAGACGGTTCTCCTCCTCCTACAGTCCCACAAAAACACAACTTTAGCTCGTTGCTGGGCTTACAGGACACAATTAACCGAGTTTGTGAGGCAGATCAGACGTCACCTCTCTGTCTCGATCAGGAAGAAAACTGGTGTCTACATCTGGATTCTTGCCCAGTTTCTTTTTCTTCACAGGGCCGTCTGCGCACAGGAAAGCTCCGTTTCACACACCCGGCTAGCTTCGCTTAGCCTGCGTTCCATTTTTAATGCTAGCACAAACATGTGCGTGCAGTAAAGCTGATAAACGCGGGTAACAGGTTACGCTTCTGCGCTGCACACGCTGACTCCTTACTTACCATCTGCTTCTTCCTCTTCGTTCTCTTCGGCGTCTCCATCAGATGTAAACGACAAACAAGCGATTTTCCTTTTCTGCTCCTCCTTTCTCTTCTTTTCTTTCTGCTTCTCCAATTTGCTGCAAAACAGTAAGCGCTGGAGATCAACCCAAAGGCGATAAAAGGAGGAGAGAAGCGTCGTCTTCTCGGCTACGTGAAGGCCTGCCATCAAAGCTGACATTCTGTAGCGCATCAGCAGCGCTTAGCCAACTACTAGAGCCCCGACTGTAGCACAAAGAGCAAAAGGTGCTGGAAACGATGGTGGAGACGACAGGGTTGGAGGCAGCCTCCTTAAGGAGATCCACAACCGCCCTGCCAAAAATACACCAACGACGCCAGCGTGCCAGAGGGAAGCTAAGTAGGAAACAGCGTGTGGACCCATAAAAGGACCCCGAGCTGGGGTGGGGAGAAGCCAGAACACGCTGGCGTAGACCCAGTGTTGGAATGCACCCTGACGAGAGCGCCGACTCACAGCAGGAGCTCCTTGGACTGCTCCTTCTTGGCCAGCTGCTTCTCTCTCTCCTTCACCAGCGCCTCCTGCTTGGCCTTCATGTCGTTCAGCGTCACCAGACCTGAATGAGCAAGCAGGAGCAGGTCAGCACCGCCCGGGGACCAGCAGCACCGCCCGGGGACCAGCAGCACCGCCCGGGGACCAGCAGCACCGTTGCAGTCCACTTACCCACGGTGCTGGACTTCAGCTCTGCCTCCACGGCGTCGTAGTGGGCTGAAAACTTCTTATCGATGTTGGACTTGACCATGTTGTCCTGTCAACCAACCAGAGACCAGACAGCCAATAATCACGTGCAGTTGCTCCACAGACTTTATATTATATTATTAATATTCACACCAAGACCAGAGCACTTTCTAATACTAACGTCAGTCTTGCTAAAACTAACTTCTTGACGGGCACGTCGGTTGTCATCACTAATATTTGCAGGTTTTATTCATCACAACTTTCTGAGAATGGGTTTGTAGAAAGAGCAGTAGGTTTGTTTTTAATGTTAAAACCGCACAGATCTGCCCGCAAAGACTCCTGACAATAATGTGGGATAAAGGCTGCAAACCTCAGCAATCTTCTGCTTGAGTTGTTCAAGTTGCTCTCTTTCTTTCTCTCGTTTTTTCATGAGTTGCATGGCTCTGCCAGCCTCGCTGGCAGCCCCTTTGTACTGCGCCATCTTCCCGTTTTTCTTTTAGGAGCCTTCTTCGAAAAGAAATGTAAACGTTCAACGAAAAAAACAGCTAAACCTGATAATAATAAGAATATATTTCAGGATGTTGGATAATACGAAGGCTTCCAGCCTTTCACACGCATCACAACAAGCAAAATGGCGGCCACCAAGTGCATGCTGGGTAGGCGATGTCCACGATGCCTTCACGCGCCTCGGATTTTTTCGTGATTTCATTCGTTTTCTGAAAGAGGGACATATTAGCATTACTGGTGTAGAAATGGTGTTCAAACTAACAGCGATTGGTAGATAATTAATAACCAGAGTGTGGGTGTGGGACATGACGTTTGCACACTTAGATTTCAGGGGGTGGAGGAGGTAAAACCGTTGAGACGAGGTGGCGATCGGGAGAGATTGCTACCGCAAAGGGAGGCGTCCCGAATTCCTACCCTAGGAACTGAGCATCCGCGCGTGTGGAATGAAGAACTGCTACTCGGTGTTTGCTGTAAACTCTGTAAATGATGCAAAAACAACAATAATGACGTATTGCGTTATCGGTTTGTTTTTGTTTGTAGCAGTTTATTGGTGTGAGAAAAACATGTTCTAGGGCCTCAGATGAAGGCGTGTGGTAGGGAGATGAGGTTCCTGCTCGGAGGGTTTCTGTAGTTTTTGGCTTTAGTGGCCAACTTTTATCTCAATTTTGCTCCAACATCAAATGTATTCTTCGATTAATTTATGTATTATTGTTTTACTGCTGTTTCAAGGCTTTTGATGGCTTAGTTATTAGCACACCTGCTGTTAATCTGCACACAGGTGTTTGTGAAGTCTTCCTGCACATACAAACGTGTGTTTAAATCTTAGTTAGTGATTAAAAAATAATTTTGAAGGACCCTTGAGTGTTGCTGGCTGATTTCCATTTTTTCGAGTCTTTTCAAAATGTGATATTAAAATGTTTACGTTAACTTTGACTTATTAACGTTTCCATTTTGAAGGATTGTGGATTTAAGGTGGTCAAGGTTAATGACAAAAGACTCCCGCCGGCGAGCATTCTCCCCTCGTTGTGGAAGAGTTGGCGCAAAGTGGGAGAATGTTGGCCCGTCCTGAGCCGACGGTGAAACTTTAACTTGGCTCTCCTGAGGAGACGGCAGCGAGTCCATTCCACCTTAAAGGTCTGGTCTAGTCTGCCTGTGTTAAAGCACGCTGCTGTAGCCTGGAGACATGCACCACTCCTCTCTGTCTTGCACGTCTTCTCCCTGTTCTCTCTCTCCAGTCGTGCTGTGACCTCGCACCAGCGTTTCCTTCAGCTAGTGAGCGAGAAGCGAGAGAGAGAGAGAGAGAGAGAGTAACCTGACGTGTGGGTGCTGGTGGGCAGCATGTGGTGGGCAGCTCTAGGGCTCTACCACCTGTGGGCCCTGCAGGACCTGGTCTGGGCTCAAGACCACCTGGCAGCCATCGCCCCCCAGAACTGCAGCCTGGGCTGTGTCCAGAAGGTAAGCCGTGCCTGCGCGTGCACGTGGCTCAGCTTCTCCGTCAGCGTTTATGTTTGAACGGCCAAACACAGCTGGAATGATTGTGTCCTCTTCAAAGCGACACCAGGATCCAGCGGCCCACCTCGCCACGGGTTCAGACGCGCGTTCGCTGCTGCCTGTGCTGCGGCTCCAAGCGGCCGTGCGAAGGGCCCGCTCTCTAGCTGCACGCAAGCAGGCTCCACACCGGCCGGAACAATCTCTGAGTGGGCTGAGCGGCCCTCAGAACTCTGCTGTTCAGCACACAAACCTCCCCAGCAACAAACACCACCTTTTTCCCCCAAAAGCTGATGTTTCTCTTTGACTTCAGATAACGTTTACGCGTTTCAAAGGGTGATAACTATAAACCTGAGAATGTGAAAGGATGATTTTAGCTTTCAGATTCTCGTTTTTGAAGTTAAAATCATTTGTTTGCTAGGAAAACAGACTGATCCATATCAAACTCAGGTTTTTTTTATGTTTTTTAAATTTCAGAAAAAGTGCCTTGTCCTTTAAGACTTTTTCATTAATTACACAATTTTACTGGAGTATCTTTTTTTTGCTCAACTTATTTGCACTATTAAAAATTGGTTTATTCTCCCAAATTTTCCTTTTTAAAAATATTATAATTAGCTTTATTTAAGGAAATGATATGAAAGTAGAGCGTGTGTGTCAGACACCTGTTTGCGGCGTGTTTATGTGTTTTTAGGACCTGACATGGCCGCTCCAGGTGTCTGTCAGGACCTGTACATCCACACGGATAATAAAACAACATTTAGACGCTGCCCCTCGGTTCCTCCAGGTAGTCCTGGAATCACGTGGGAGTGTCAGAGGAACTAGGTCCAGACCCTGTGGTGGGTTTCGGAACTGCTTCATGTGTTTTCTGGTGTTTAAGATGTCGTTGACCACATGTTGCGCGTGAGTAGCTTCTTTTAAGACCAGAGTGTCAAGCAGGAGGCTGCAGCTCCAGCTGACAGCTCAGGTCCCATCCTGCTCCTGTATACGTTCCTAAAACTAGCACGCTGCTGGAGACCCCTGCTGACCCCTCCTGCTGACCCCTCCTGCTGGCCCCTCCTGCTGGCCCCTCCTGCTGACCCCTCCTGCTGGCCCCTCCTGCTGGCCCCTCCTGCTGGCTTACGAGTCGTCGTTGTGGCTAATACGAGCCAAAACTGCGCTAAAGGTTTGAATTTCCCAACTGAAGTTTCTGCTGTGCTGTTTAGAGAACAGCTTCATAACCTGTTTTGACCCCCAGGCTTTATTTTGATATTTTTGCGACCGCGCCCCAAACTTATTCTCCCTAGACGGAACGTAACAAACCTTCACTGGGTGGAAACCTGATTTTTAAAGACCAGCTTTTATGTAACTGGATTGGTTGCGCTCCTACATGCTATCTTTGCTAAAAACAAAACAAAAAACAGCACTTTCTGATTCCGTCTATACCAGGGGGAGCAGTTCTTTAGCCTGAAGGGCCACACTGGGTTGTAGATCTTGATGAA
Organism: Pao palembangensis; assembly: GCA_015343265.1. Classification (NCBI taxonomy): domain Eukaryota; kingdom Metazoa; phylum Chordata; class Actinopteri; order Tetraodontiformes; family Tetraodontidae; genus Pao; species Pao palembangensis. The sequence continues at coordinate 14,872,755 of CM027090.1, read as the reverse complement.
GGGGCCGGCCAGGTGGTGCAGGAAGCTAACCCCCCAATGAGGATCAGAGGTTAGCTAAAAATCCTGCTTGAGGGACTATTGACTGAGAAAATATGTAGAAGAGCCTGTAAACTGGTCCAACTAGAGATGGATGATGAAGCTCCAGATGATGTTTGGCCCCACCTTCTTGAGAGGACATGTTAGCATGCTAGCTGAAGGGGGGGTCTGAACCTTTTTCTAACCAATCAAGCTGACAACCCTCTTCATTTGGCTGTTGGAGGAATGATTGTGGAGGCTCTGCGGGCCGGATTAAATAGTTTATCGGGCCACATGTGGCCCCCGGGCCTCCGTTTGTCCACCTCTGGTGTAGACCATGCTCTGTTGGCTAAATAAATTTCTTCAATAAAACAGTCAAAAGAAAGACGACAGATGAGAATTTATGGGCCACGTTATTAACAAAGCCATTCTGACACCTTTGGCACTCCAGCAAACCACAGCAAGAGCCATTAACCACAGTCAAAACACTAGCGAATCCTGTTGGAACACCGGGAAACTCTGTCGGAACACTAGCTAACTATCATAACACCAGTAAACCGTGTTGGAACACCAGGAAACTCTGTCGGAACACTACCCACCCACCCACCCACCCACATACCTACCTACCGTGAAACCCGTCACTGCGTTTAAATTGCGGCGTTTCGGGTAACTGTGCCTGTCTGACTGGAATTCTTTCTCTCTCTTTCCTGTCTCCATGGCAGGGAGGACCTGGATGTGATTACTGCAGAATAACCAGAGCCGACATTAAGACCGCTCTGGGGTTCAACACCTTCGCTGCGTTTGGAAGTAAGTCTGAGCAGCAGAGCCACGCTGGAGGCTGAGAAGCTGCAGGCGCACCTTCACGGCTGAGCACAGCTGCTGAAACCCTCCTCCTGTTTGTGGGTTGGAAGCACAAAAACAGCTGCTGAGGAGCAGAGGCAGTGTTTGCGCTTTGGCAGTAAACGCCGAGCGTCCTACGCAGCAAACATGCACGTCCGTCGTGAAACGTGTCGAGAAGAACGCGCGTGAAAGCCTGTTGGTTCACGTACAACACATGCCTGCTAACCCGTCTGAACATGTACCTCCTGAATTCCTACCCAGATGCTAATAAAGACACCTGCTGGTTGTCCCAAGTCATTTTCTCCTCATTTCTCCAGGTTGCGTTCCGCGGCCGTGCTTTCACTTCCTGGGAACACAAGACCCTGACATCTGCCACCATTACGTTCACGCACCCACGGATGTGAAAATTGAGCTGTTGGACGACCCCAATCCCTCATTTGACACCGTCGTGGTGTCCTGGAGGCCCAGTTATTATGGTATGTTGAAAGGGGTTAGAGCAGAATATTCCAGCCAGGATTCAGGACATTTTAATCCCATATTTATCACGCTGATGTAAATGGTGAGTGAAACCAGCGATAAAGGTCAGTACCCCCAAACTCCTTCGCTATCATTGTAGCGTTTGCACGGCACCAACAGGGGAAATAATCCCGTGTTTAAGACGCTCCACAGAGCTGGCCTTCACCCTATTTGTGTGTTTCCTTCAGGGATCGCCTTCCTTCGAGGCTTCCAGGTTTCCCTGCAGCGTTTGGGGGGGTCGGGAATGGCCTGCCAGCTCTTCCTCTTCCACCGGAATCTCACTCTCCAAGCCTCCCACGCTAACACGGTGAGAAGGACTCTGACCAGGTGGCTTCTTTTGCCATGACAACGGCAGGAGACGGTGTCACTAATGCGCCATCTCGATGAGATCGTTAGGATGGAGCAGCCAGTGATTAAAGAGCAACCGTGGTGGACGAGAGCAGGGCGCAAGATTCAGTCACGCAGCCGTTGCTAATAAACACGCTAACAAGCGTGGACAAGGAAAGCTAGCTAAAAAAATCACCAACAGGAACGAGAATATGGAGGATCTGTGTGTGTGTGTTTATGTACTCCCGTGAACTTCTAAAGGTTCCAGGCGGATGCTTTTATTTTGTGTGTTTTTAGTTCAGTTTCCTGTTTTACTTTGTGCATCGCGGACTACTTGGCGCAGCCCTGAATCCAGTCCAGTCATTGCCTGCGTTTAAATCCGGGTTTTTCAGGCTCCTTTGCGGTTCCTCCATCGTGTTTCTTCATGTTCCCTGAGGTTTTTCCTCCTTTTGAATCTTGGGTTTTAGTTTGTGTTCTGAAGTAGTCTAACCTGGAGAATCTAGTGCTTTTAGTTTGTTGGTCTTCTCCAAGTGCATTAGTGATTTTTAGTTAGCTTCTCTAGTCAGTTTTTGGTTACTAAAGACTTTACAGCAACTGTTGGGACCTCTGCTTCTGCTTGTGGGTCCAGACTCAATATCTAAGTTTCAGACTTTTCAAAAGAGAGACGCTGAAATCACGCTAGCTATCCCACATATGCGTTTAGCTTCTTTCAGCTGCGGCTGTGAGTGATAATAGCCGATGGTGCTGCTACTTGTCTCCCCACGCTGCCTCCTGCCCCCATGAGGGTGGAAATACCCTGCACAACCAAGCGTCTGTTTTCTCTTCTTCCCTCTTTTCTGGAGCAGGTGTACAGGTCCGACCCGTTCGGCGAGCTCTCCCTTGGAGCCCAGTACGCCGTCACAGTCCTCGCCTTGCCGGTGCCCGAGCAGTGGGAGAGGTTCTACCACAGCCAGATCTTCTCCACACGCTGTAAGAGCCAGCGGTCACGCACGCACGCACGCACGCACGCACGGAGGGACGGACAGAGTCGGATTACAGATGTTAACCGTGACCTTTTTCTTTCCAGCATGTGCAGAGAAGAATGGCCTGGACCAGTGCCACCAAGGTCCAGCAGGGAGCTTGTGGGAGGAGCCTTCCAGTGCTGTGGACTGGTTTCTTCATGTTCTTTGCTGTGTTTGCAGACTGGTACCCCACACTTACCGAGGCCACACAGGAAGGGAGCAACATCACAGTGACCTTCAACCTGGCTCCACCACACTTGGGCATCAGCAGCTACTTCCTGCAGTGTTATGGAAACGGGAAGAAGATCTACGCTGAGATAACACCCGTGACTTCTGCTCTTCTAATGTTTGGAATCCCAAGAATTCAGGATTGATTGACATTCTGGTATTTGCTCTGGTATTTTTCCTCAGAATTTGTCCCAAAATGAAACCCGCCACAGCCTCCAGCTGAGGGACCTCGTAGAAGCGGTCAATTACACTTGTGAGGTAAAATAAACATGATCACGTCAGAGTGACTCACACTTAAATGATTCCACAAAGAATAAAACCATCAGGTGTGTTCTGGATGCTGAAGCGAAACTAATCTTTGACACAATGTGACGTCTCCCAAATCTGACAGCAGCGTAAACAGAAGCCAGGGAGCCGGTCTGAAACGCCGTTACTGGAGCTGAAGTTTTAAAGCATCAGATTAAAGCAGCAGCTCACTGGACACACTTTTGATTTCAGTTCAATAACGGGAACGTTTCCATCACAGATCGCAGCAAACAAGGAGGATGCAGTGAGGAAAACCTTCAGCATCTACGTCCAGCAGAGAGGTGCACGAGGCTGCTTCACACGTTAGCACAATCACTGATCACTGGCACACACGCACCAGCAGAGGTGTTCAAACTGAGGCCCGCGGGCCACGTGTGGCCCGATGAACTCTATCATCCGGCCTCCAGAGCCTTCACAATCAGTCCTCCAGCTTGATTGGTTAGAAAGAGGTCCAGACCCCCCCCTTCAGCTAGCATGCTAACATGCCACCACAGAAAGACTGAATCACCTCCAAATGCTGAGCTAAAGGTTGTACTTTTGGGGTTCTCTGTTGTCGTTCCAGCGGCTCAGGCCAACTCTGTCGCACCGTCCCTGGCGCTGACGCTTCCACTCTGTCTGCTCCTGCTGGTCCTGCTTACAGTCTTACTGGCTGCCTGCGTCAGAAAGGGGCTCGTGCTGCAAATCAGGAGGCTTTTCGTGAAACCAGGTGGGAGCAGAGAGCCACGACGGATGGCGGATGTCACAGAGAGCCTGCTAACCATCCGCCTTCAACACTTTCTCCTGCCTCAGGGCCCTTCCCGCCATCGCTGTCTGAGATGGAGCAGCAGCATCCAGAGGAAGTGGTGCCCCTGCCCACCGACAGGGCGGCCCCCCCTCGTCTGCTCCTGTGCTACAGCAGCAGCGACGGGCCCGCGCACGTCAACGCCGTCATGCAGCTGGGGGCCTTCATCCAGCAGCACATGGGCGCCCAGGTGCAGTTTGCCGGCTTGCTGCGCCGTCAGGTTTGTGTGGAACCAACAGAAGACTGCTGGTTGTGTGTCCAGGTGTGCGTGGACCTGTGGGACTCTCTGAGCGTGGCTCGGGACGGGAGCCTGTCCTGGCACTGCCAGCGCATGCGGCAAAGTGACTTCGTCCTCGTCGTCTGTTCTCGAGGCCTGCGTCGCCGAGCAGAGGCTGCGGACTTGGAGGAGGTGGAGGATGAAGAGGCAGACGTGGGGCTGAACTGCGCTTCGGGTGCAGCCGTGCAGCTGATTGGAGAGGAGGTGGGCCGAGCCAAAGCCAGGGGGCAGGACCTGTCCAAATACATGGCCGCCATCTTTGAGTACTCTGATGAAAGAGACATCCCCGCTGAGCTGAGGCTAGTGTCTAATTACACCCTCCCAAAGGACCTGCTGCTCCTCTTCTCACACCTCCATGGCGTGGCTCTGTACCGACCTGGAGGTTACCTGAAGGTCCACAACATTTCTGTGGAAGCTTTCACGCAGCTGCCCGCTGGAGCAGCTCTGCAGCAGGCCATCTGTGAGGCTGGCACGGCCACGGCCCTGAGGAGCCACCAGTGCCCGCAGGGAGAGGCCTAAAACCTCACTTATGTTTTAAGCATCACTTTCTACTTCCTGGATGCTCATCAGAAGCGCTCTACTTAAAATCCCAGGAGGGCGAGGGAACCCCCAGAAGGAGCACGCTCCAGTGCTCCCCCTGACCCCGGGTTCCCAGCGGAGGCGTCTGGAAGGACGGAGAACGCTGCAACAACCTGGCACCATCCAGCGCGTGCCGGACAGGAAGTCAGGTGCAAAGAGAAAATAAAACATCAGGGAAACTGTCAGAATAAAAGCTCCGTGTTTAGAGCGAACTTTGTCAACAGGAGCTGAAAACCAAATCACGTACGACCGCGAGAGATTAGCACTTTGTAGTTTTTAAAGGAGCCACAGAAGAAGACGCTCTTTGTTCCTGGAGGAGGAAAATTTCCCCTTTCTTCAGATTCTGGTAACTCTACCATGGGGAATTCTGTTAATGCTTCCTGAACTGTCTAACAGATTATTTCTTGTAAATTCTGGTTATTTACGTTATTTAATATATTTGTAGATCTGCTGCAAACAACAAGTTAACTTGTGATGTTGTTTCACACACACAAACAAGAGATAAAACGGCCCCAGAAAAAGATGATTCACACATGTAATAACGTAAAAAAGATGATTCACACATGTAATAATGTAAAAAAAGATTATTCACACATGTAATAACGTAAAAAAGATGATTCGTACATGTAATAATGTAAAAAAAACATGATTCACACATGTAATAACGTAAAAAAGATGATTCATACATGTAATAATGTAAAAAATGATGATTCACACATGTAATAACAAAAAAAGATGATTCGTACATGTAATAATGTAAAAAAAGATGATTCACACATGTAATAACGTAAAAAAGATGATTCACACATGTAATAACGTAAAGAAAGATGATTCACACATGTAATAACGTAAAAAAAGATGATTCACACATGTAATAACAGAAAAAAAGATGATTCGTACATGTAATAACGTAAAAAAAAGATGATTCACACATGTAATGTAAATAAAGATGATTCACACATGTAATAACGTAAAAAAGATGATTCACACATGTAATAACGTAAAGAAAGCTGACTCACACATGTAATAACGTAAAAAAAGATGATTCACACATGTAATAACGTAAAAAAAGATGATTCGTACATGTAATAATGTAAAAAAAGATGATTCACACATGTAATAACGTAAAAAAGATGATTCACACATGTAATAACTTAAAAAAAGATTATTCAAACATGTAATAACGTAAAAAAGATGAATCACACATGCAATAACGTAAAAAAGATGATTCACACATGTAATAACGTAAAAAAAGATGATTCAAACATGTAATAACGTAAAAAAGATTAACACACGTGTAATGTAAAAAAGATGATTCACACATGTAATAACGTAAAATAGATGATTCAGACATGTAATAACATGAAAACCATCGCTCCAAGTACGCTAGCTTTTATTTTGATTTAATTCCCGGATGTTTTATTTTTTCTTCTCACCCAACTTCCTGTGCCGCACGCGATGCCTTGCCCAACAGCTTGTTGGGGCGTGCTCCGTCCCTCTGTCCAAAATAGAAGCCATGCCTATTTTTCTGGAGGGCGACGGAGCCTCCAGCCCTGCCGTGGGCGGAGCCCCCAGCCCTGCCGTGGGCGGAGCCACAGCCAGTGGAAACTGATGCATTGACTTGACTGGAATCTAATCAGGACGGACGGAGGCGCCTCCGGTGGAAACAGGGGGTTAGGACTCCAAAAAGGGGGGATAGACTGAACTGCCATTTGGGCCTTAGGCACAAACAACAGTCAGGATCCGCCCCCCCACCCGGTGGCGGCAGGAGGCTACCCTCTCGCTCACGGTGGAAGGAGTCTTTATTGTCCCCGGGGGGCAGATGGCCGTGCAGGGAGCAGTAACCACAAGAGTCAACAGCAATCACAGAGTAACAACAACATGCAACACAAAACAGCACCAAACAGAACAGGCAGATGAATCAGTCAAACACTTGTTTAGAAGACCTGTGGCAGCAGGGACAAACGAATGCTTTGATCTATTTGTCCTTGTACCTGCGGCCAACCAACCAACCAACCTCACCGACCAAGGGGCGGCTCAGGTCAGGGAGGAGCGAGGGGCCTTCTGAGCTTGTACACGTCACAAAAATGTTAGTGCCAAGATATTTACAGTTGTGGACCAGCGCGACGGCCTGAGGAGGGGCGGCGGACAGATGTTTGCCAAAGTCTGTCAACATTTCTTTAGTCTTTGACACGTTGATGCACATAAAGGATGAGGAACAGCAGTCTGTGAATCCCTTCACTACAGGGCCACGCTCAGGGTGGTCACTGCTCAGCACGGACACCATCACCGAGTCATCTGCTAATTCAAGATGCCACGCCCCACGTGTTGGCTACGACACTCGTTTGTGTGCAAAACAAACAATAGAGGTGCAAGGACGCAGCCCTGAGGTGTTCCAGTGGAGGAGACCAAACACCGTTGACCCTCACAGGTGGCGGTCTTTGTGTTCAAAAGTCCATGAGCCAGGCTGTTAGACCCGGATGGATGCTGTGGAAGTCCCTCTATCGTTCTGCTAAAATGTGCGACTGCATGCAGATAAAAGCAGATGAAAAGTCAATAACTAAGAGACGGGCGAAAGTCTTGGCTCCCTCAAGACGAGTCAGGACAAGCTTTAAAGGGTGGCTAATGCATCTTGGACGCCCCTGCCTGGCCTGGAAGTGAACTGCCGTGGCTCCAGGTTACCTTGCCCACGGGTCACAAGTGTTTCCTGGACAATGTCCTCAAATGACTTCATAACTTCATAACTATATTAATGCCACAGGTCTAAAGTCGTTTAGTGATATGGGGGATGCAGACTTGGCAACCGGAACGATAATGGAATCCTTCCAAAGTGAGGGGACCTCGTGAAGCTGGAGGGCCACTGAAAAAATAAAAGTGAATATGTCTGCCAGCTGGTCAGCACAGTTCTTAAGAACACGCCCTCCAAAGCCATCCGGGCCAGGGCTTTTCCTTTCCTTGACTCCACGGAAAAGTTTACACACCTTGCTCCTGTCAACAACACTGATCAGTGCGGAGACGGCGTTCTGAAACACTGACGTTACAATGTTGTTAAAACAGTTGAAAAATGTTGTTAAAACAGTTGTAAAAATGTTGTTAAAACAGTTGTAAAAATTGTTCCCAAACACATCCCAGTCCGTGTTGTGGAAGCAGTCCTGGAGGCAGCAGATTGAGTCCAAACCAGAACCCGGTGAGAGTCCACCGTACTCCAACGTACAGGCACCGAGCCGGGGGGGCGACAAGAATTGCCACGCCTGCCTGCCCGCCGCCTCTCCCCATCAGCAACTCCAGAGTGGAAGAGAGTCCAGCCCCTCTGGAGGAGGCTGGTTCCGGAGCCCTTGCTCTCTTCGGGCTGTGCCCAGTCGGACCCCATGGGCAAAGGCCCGGCCACCAGGCGCTCCCCGTTGTGTCCTGTCCCTAGGCCTGGCTCCAGGAGGGGGCCCCGGTGACCTGCGTCTGGGCAAGGGAAACTTGGAACCATTTATGTTCATCATCATAAGAGGTCTTGGGCTACGCTTTGTCTGGTCCCTCACCTAGGACCTGTTTGCCCGACCAGGGGCATAAAGCCCCAGACAACTGAGCTCCCAGGATCATAGGGACACGCAAACCCCTCCACCATGATAAGATGGCAGCCCAGGAGGGGCCCGAACATGCCAGAAAAAACAGAAAGGTCATCTCCTCACAGGTGGACAGTGACCTGAAACCACCATTATGAACTGTAGTCAAACTGGTCAGGCATTCAAGCTGTCTTTTAATCATCTGATTTATAGTCTATGGCGCTTTTGACAGCAGCCTAGTCAACACTGCAAAACATTAAGATGCGAAATAATGTGCCGATTGTGTTTATATGGTCAAATAAACAAAAGGTGGAGGTTGTTTGTTTTTACAAACAAATGTATGTTGCCAATTGCTGCCAAATATACCCTAAATTATTTTTTGAAAATGATTCAAATAAGTGCTTCCAAAGTGTTTTTATGTGAGCGCGTGCTTTAGCGACGTTTTTGCAGTGCGCGGCTGGCGGTCCACCCAGATCTGGCAACCCCGGTCCACCCAGATCTGGCAACCCCGGTCCGCGCCGACACTCGCCCACCAGCGACGCTCTCAAGCCAACGGGGAAGCATGGTGCTCGACTTGGATCTGTTTCGCACCGACAAGGGCGGCGACCCAGAGATTGTCCGCGAATGTCAAAGGAAGCGGTTTAAAGACGTGACATTGGTCGATAAACTGGTCGCTGCTGATACAGAATGGAGAAAGTGTAAGACGCTTTTTATCGCAGCGGCAGTAATCGCTCAATGAGCTAACGTTAGCATCGGCTAATAATAGTGAAACTCCTCCGTGGTGTCTGTATTCTCCACCGTACAGGTTTTGCAGTGTATCTCACAACAATGCTACTTTATATTTCACTTTGTTTGTGTGGGTAGTTTACGCAGAGGTCCATATTCGGAACTGTACATCGCTCAAATCATTCTTGAAATAAATTCGCAGACAGACGTGAGCATACGTCTGAAGATGTTCATTTGAAAAGGAATATGTTCTTAATAAAATACTCTTAGGATGACTTAAAGGGCATCACATATGGTACGTTGAAGTTGTGTAAATTTACTGTGGATTTTCAGTAGATTGGCTTCATTTAGCCAAAGAAGCGAATAGTGTGCTAATGCTAATGACAACCCAGCAACATTTTACAGCAAATCCAAAACAACCTTGTGAGAAATCTTCACAGTTTAAAAGGTGGCAGCGCTGCGTTTCTATTCGGTGCATTCCAAGTTGTCACATTTCTTAAAGTCGTACTAAAAATCCCGATTAGTGCCGCATTAGCTTAGCGGTGCCGGGTAACAGCGTGCATCTGATGCAATCAACACGTCACGTCAGCGCAGCTCGTGCAGGGCTGCGCTGACGTGATCCCAGCTGATAAAGCAGATCACCTTGATGCCTCTGTGTGACATTCTTTTCATTGTTTGGTAAATGTCATCCCTTTGCTCATGAGAGCAGGGTGGAGCTGAACTCGGTCATGTTTCCCTGCACAGGCCGCTTCACTGCAGACACCCTCAACAAAGCCAAGAACCTCTGCAGCAAGAGCATCGGGGAGAAGATGAAGGTAGAGGAGCACCGGCACTGGGCAGCGCTTCAGAAGAGTTTTCCACCTGTTCCTCATGGCTTGCTTCTTCCTGCAGAAAAAGGAGGCGGTTGGGGAGGACGAGTCTGTGCCCGAAGCAGCTCAGGACCTGGAAGCGCTGACGGCTGAAACCTTATCGGTACGACCGTCTCCAGGATTTAGGATGGTTGTGGTCAGCGGGCTGCTGTTAGCAGTTTGAAACCAGCTTGTTGTTGGTGTTTGTGCATGGAAGACCCTGACGGTAACCCAGATCAAGAAGATCCGGCTCTTGGTGGACGAGGCCATTGGGAAAACTGACGGTGAAAGGATAAAGCTGGAGGCGGAGCGCTTCGAGCACCTTCGGGAGATCGGAAACCTTCTGCACCCGTCTGTGCCCATCAGCAACGACGAGGTGAGAGGAAGCAGCTGGCAGCTGGGGGCTAGGGCTGCAGCGGTCCATGACTTCAGTCAGCCAGGGTTCCAGCCATTGTTCTGGCCATTCAGCGACTAATCGGATAAGAAGTACACCTCGCACACCGCCACTCTTCTTATGTGACTGACTTTGTTGAAAAGCCTCCGTAACCTTGTTGTTCCGTTGAACGCACTCAAAATAACATCAAACTTAGATACGGAGTTAATTAAACTGGCTGCTTTTACAGTTTAACTAACTCAAGTTCAGGCTTTAACAAACTCACTACAGCTCTTTATTTTCCCTGGATTATTATTATAATTAAACAAAAACTTGGCTAGCAGATTAGCCGCCGCATTGATGACAGTAGTGACTCAGCGTTTCCACAGAGCTGTAAACAAAGCGTGTTAGCTAGCAGACTTCTGTCATGATCACACTGGTTTCTGCTAATTGCTGCTAATTATCGTTAGCTTAGCTGGCTGTTTCCGGTCGGATGTTTCCTTTGGAGGTGCTGCAGCAGCAGCGTTGTGCTACTATGCTAAGCTAACTGCATCTTCCAGCAGACACGCTGCTCTACTTTTCTTTTTAATGTTAAATTCCTTCACTCCGCCCTCACTTGGATCTTCAGAGACGCATCAGCAGCCGAAGCAGCACATCTGTTTGTTTTACACCTACAGGATGCAGACAACAAGGTTGAGCGGACCTGGGGGGACTGCTCTGTCCAGAAGAAGTACTCCCACGTTGACCTGGTGGTGATGATCGATGGCTTTGATGGAGAGAAGGGAGCGATCGTGGCTGGAAGCAGAGGTTATTTCCTGAAGGTGAGCTCAGATCCGGCAGACTTGTCCCCACTGCCTTCTCAGCGTTCTCACCCTGTCTTTGCTGTGTCAGGGGCCCTTGGTGTTCCTGGAGCAAGCTCTCATCAATTATGCCCTCAGGATGCTGCATGGGAAGAACTACAGCATGCTCTACACGCCCTTCTTCATGAGGAAGGAGGTCATGCAGGAAGTGGCCCAGCTCAGCCAGTTTGATGAGGAACTTTACAAGGTAGGTTGGCCCTTAATGCAGCCCCCAGCTTTCCTCTCAGGTTCTTTTAGCTCTATTTCAGGTGCAAAGGTCCCTGCTTGGCTAGTTTTGGCCACAATAGTCCTTCAAAGTTACACAAATGTCTTCTTTTCCCAGGCTGAATATGTCCTGTATTCTTCGGACTCTAAGTCTCACTGGGCTGTTGCAACAGTCAAAAAATGCGTCATGAAGGAGAAAAAAAACACGGTATAAAAGACGCACGGACTATAAGTCGCATTTATAGGAAATTTAAAATCTGAGACCAAGAACAGAGATTTCATCTTGAAAGGCAGGTTATAACAACAACAACAGAATAGAGACCACCAGGCTGATCAGGTGTACGGTATGCTAACGTATGCTAACCTAGCACGGTGATGCTCATTCTGCTACATGAAGCACCGAAAACAACCTGAATCTGCGTCTGCTAGGTTAACCTAACATTAACAGTTATTCAGAAAACGACAGCATAAAGAACCAAACTAAAATCCACTGAATTCTCCATCCTCGGTGCTTCTGAACAACTCCACCAGGACCGGAGGTGGAGAAGCGCTGCTTCCTCTTCTTCCCATTTTCGGATGCATATTTCTCTACTTTCATTTTTGTTCAGTCTTTCTCAGATGTCTTTAGAAGTTAGCGGTAATAAAGCGTAGATGCCCTCTCACGGTTGTCAGTGTGGACGTAACAAAGCTGTGAGATTACCGTAAATATGGTAATAATTTCACATTATAAGTTGCACCTTGGCCCAACTATGAAAAAAAGTGCAACTTATAGTCCAGAAAATGCGCTACTTGCTTGTTTCTACGAAGAAGTCGATCTGAATTCCTCCGTCTTTAGAACAAAGATGGGGTAGAGGGCTTGAGTTGCCTTCATTTTCACACCCCTGAGGAACTGGTGCAAGTGGTCCAACGGACTAGCATGATAGCATCTTTATGCTAAATATGAACAAAAATGCAGCCCTTTGCTCATGAAGACACAAACAGGCCAGATATCTCATTTCTGTGACAATAAACCAAGAAATTGCTGAATGTTTCAGTTAATAACTATGAAATGAATTGTACTTCCAGCTTTTCTGATTGGTTCTTTTTCATTTCTCTGGTGGAATCTGTGATTGCCATGGTCACGTACGTCCACCAGGTCATCGGTAAGGGCAGCGAGAAGTCCGACGACAGCTCCATCGACGAGAAGTACCTGATTGCAACTTCGGAGCAGCCCATCGCAGCCTTCCTGAGAGACGAATGGCTCAAACCCGAGGAGCTTCCCATCCGCTACGCCGGCTTCTCCACCTGCTTCAGGCAGGAAGTGGGCTCCCACGGCAGAGACACCCGGGGCATCTTCAGGGTGCACCAGTTTGAGAAGGTCAGCCACCGTTTGCCTTTCAACACCAATGACCTGTCACCCCCGTTTCCACCGGAGGCGCTGCATCTCCGTCCGTCCTGATTAGATTCCAGTCAAGTCAATGAGTCAGTTTCCGCTGGCTGGAGGCTCCGCCCCCGGCAGGGCTGGAGGCTCCGTCGCCCTCCGGAAAGATCCGCATGGCTTCTCTTTTGGATGGACGGACGGACAGAGCACGCCACAACAAGCTAGCACAAGGCATCGCGTGCGGCACAGGAAGTCGGGTGAGAAGAAAAAATAAAACATCCGGGAATTTGTCAAAATAAAAGCTCCCGTATGTGGAGTGATGGTTTTACGTTATTACATGTATGAATCATCTTTTTTATGTTATTACATGTATGAATCCTCTTTTTTACATTATTACATGTATGAATCCTCTTTTTTACGTTATTACATGTATGAATCCTCTTTTTTATGTTATTACATGTTTGAATCATCCCTTTCATGTTATTACATGTTTGAATCATCCCTTTTATGTTATTACATGTGTGATTCATCTTTTTCTTGGGCTGTTTTATCTCTTATTTGTGGGTGTGTGAAACAACATCACAAGTTAACTTTTAACACATTTCAGGAAGCATTAACAGAATTCCTCATGGTGGAGTCACCACGATCTGAAGAAAGGGGAGATTTTCCTCCTCCAGGAACAAAGAGCGTCTTCTTCTGTGGCTCCTTTAAAAACTACAAAGTGCTAATCTCTCGCGGTTGTACGTGATTTCGTTTTCAGCTCCTGTTGACAAAGATCGCTCTGAATACGGGAGCTTTTATTTTGACAGTTTCCCGGATGTTTTATTTTCTCTTCTCATCTGACTTCCTGTCCGGCACGCGCTGGATGGTGCTAGCTTGAGCGGCGTGCTCCGTCCGTGCAGACGCCTCCGGTGGGAACCGGGGGTCAACGCAGCTACCTGGACGTCCAGGTGCAGTTTGAGTGAGCTGGCTGTTGGGGGAGCCATAACGGGGTTTCTTTGCTTTTCTCCTAGATTGAACAGTTTGTCTACGCCTCTCCACACGACGGCAAATCATGGCAGATGTTTGATGAAATGATCGGGACAGCAGAGGAGTTCTACCAGGCCCTGGGAATTCCCTATCGCATCGTCAACATTGTCTCCGGTGAGTTACCCACGTATCAGGTAAATCCCAATAACCCAGAATAATCTCCTGAGATGTGATGATGATTCTCCTCACCACCTTGTGCTTTTCTAAATCTGCCCGGACAGGTGCCTTGAATCATGCAGCCAGTAAGAAGCTGGACCTGGAGGCCTGGTTCCCTGGCTCTGGGGCGTTTAGAGAGCTGGTCTCCTGCTCAAACTGCACCGATTACCAGGCTAGACGCCTGCGCATTCGCTATGGACAGACCAAAAAGATGATGGACAAGGTGAGCCGTCTCTGGCCTCGCTGTGCGTCGCAGCAAAGATCCTGAGAACGTCTGATGGTTGGATCACCTGTTATATCTTGTTCACGCGATTGGGCTGTAACCGTGTTTTATCCTTTCTGCTTTTTCACGCTGTCTAGGCAGAGTTTGTGCACATGTTAAATGCCACTATGTGTGCCACGACACGCGTGATGTGTGCCATCCTGGAGAATTACCAAACCGAAGAGGGCATCGTTATTCCAGAGAAGCTGAGGGAGTTCATGCCTCCTGGTAAGATCTGCTTTATTTCTGTAACGTCCTTAATTTAAGTGAAAGTGTATTTTAGAGGTCAAGCTCTCATCTTTAGTCACAAAAGTCTTACGGTCATCCACTAGGCGTCGCCATTTCGCCGCTCGTCCCTGCTGTTATGTATTTCATCCACTAGGCGTCGCCATTTCGCCGCTCGTCCCTGCTCAGTTATGTATTTCATCCACTAGGCGTCGCCATTTCGCCGCTTGTCCCTGCTCAATTTAACAGGCGTTGCGTTATCAATGTTATGGAAATCCATCCATCCAATCCATGTATGAGATTACATGTTATGAAGGCCAAACCTGATTAAAAGATGAAGTTTCTGAAATTTGTAACCAACGTCCGAGTGACCATAAGAAACTCCTGAAGCTAACCCCAGCATGCCTTGCACGCCACATTGTCTGAGGACTGCGTACACACAGCAGAGAAATAAGGTCTGCAAAGCGTCGCGAGTTAAGTGCTAATCATTTGTCCGTACGCTTTGATCTTCCAGGTATGACGGAAATCATTCGATTTGTCAAGCCTGCTCCTATTGATCAGGAGGCTACTAAGAAAGCTAAGAAACAGCAGGCTGGAGGGAAGAAGAAGAAGCAGGAGGGAGCAGAGCCGAACCTGCCTGGCGCCATGGAGAGCATGTGTGTCCACGACTCGTAGATCCTGCTGACTGTTGCAGCTCCGTCAGCCACGCAAGCCAGACGCTGGAGGAGCAGAGCTTCGTGTGTCATGTGGCTATTTCACTTTCTGAAAAAGGGATCTTGATCTGTTCTCCCCACGTGTGTCTGTCTGTCCGTGTCTCACGTCGCCCTAAAACAGGACGATTCCAGCTTCTTCCGCTCCAGATTTCCATAAATAAAGCTGTCAGAAAAGCTTCTTTTCCAGTTCTTTGCAGAGACCAAATCTGTTGCACTTTTCCACCCGTTGCTGCCTGCGTCTGAGCTGCTTTTGGTTTGATCTGTCGGCTGGATTTCTGGACTTTCTGGTCAGGAATCCTGCTGTTTTAGGCTGCAAGCTGGTCATCACCTGATCTCTGGTCTCGTTAAGCTGCTCGCGAGCTTTTGATTGAGGCGTAGACATCGTGCATATGCACATATACGGATTATATAGGACCGTGCACTGATGTTTACGCCCTGTGAACAAACAATAAATCCCAGTTTCTATGGAAACTATCCTGTATTTGAATTTTTTATGCTGGTGCGTTTGCTTGTGCTGCATCAGAAAGGAGCCAATGGCAACAAAAACCGGTTTGAAAAGCCCAAACCTGAGTTTGCTACTTGTGTGTATGATGGATGACGATATTAAATATAACTGCCTCGCACTCATCACACCGGTCCCTTCCAGTGGGTAATGTCTTTGAATTTTGACGAGCACGGCTCCAATCACAGCCAATAAACAACATTTACTGTCTCAGAAAATTGGAATATTGTGGGAAAAGAAGCGCATCAGTCAGAGACCAAAACCATAAAGAAGCTGCTGTTTTCAGACATCCGGGCACAAACGGAAAAGTGAATGGAAGGAAAAAGGTGCGAAAGAAGAGGGATAACCACAGCCCAGACATAAAGCCCGTTCATTAACAATTCGGGAGATTATGCCGAATTTAAAAGCAACCGAAAACTACGCGTTATTAAAATAACTGGAAACTACGTCACTTCCGGGTCTCCGCGCGCTGCAGCCCTGTCATTGGAGGAGCGGATCCGGTGTTTTGCTCCTAATGTGATGCAGATGTTTTTGCCCGTGTGCCCGCAGCAGCCCGCGCAGCTCCCGCACACGTAGACCCGCCGGGTCGCTGCGTTTGACGCTCAGGATCGCGGCTGCGTCCACCGGAAGAAGACGGGCGGAAAAATGCGGACGAGCGCCTAGCATGGCTGCGGGGGGGGCCGACAGGTACGCTTCTGCCCGCGACCAGCGCCTCTGGAGCAGACAGGGGACGCGCCTTTGCTGTTGCTTGTTTGTTTGTTTGTTTGTTTGTTTGTTTGTTTGTTGGTGGGTTGGTTTTATCCCACGTGCAGCCGCTTCCTGTTCGTTTGTTCAGATGTAACGCACGCGTGCGCCTTCTACAGCATCAGCGTCGGAGCAGTGTGTGCGCGCGTGTGTGTGTGTGTGTGTGTGTGATGTGCAGCGCGCACGCAGCAGAGTCGTGACAGATCAGTTTGACCTTGCAGCATTTTCAGCGTGGAGGACAGGAGGACTGTCCCAGCCAGGGACGAGGCAGGGACAGCTCTCACGCACCTCTTCACCATCCCCATCACCACCACCATCACCACCATCACCATCACCACCACCACCATCACCACCATCATCACCACCACCATCCCCATCACCACCACCATCATCATCACCACCACCACCATCACCACCACCATCACCACCACCATCACCACCACCATCCCCATCACCACCACCATCACCACCATCACCACCACCATCCCCATCACCACCACCATCATCATCACCACCACCACCATCACCACCACCATCACCACCACCATCACCACCACCATCCCCATCACCACCACCATCACCACCATCACCACCACCATCCCCATCACCACCACCATCATCATCACCACCACCACCATCACCACCACCATCACCACCACCATCACCACCACCATCCCCATCACCACCACCATCACCACCATCACCACCACCATCCCCATCACCACCACCATCATCATCACCACCACCACCATCACCACCACCATCACCACCACCATCACCACCACCATCCCCATCACCACCACCATCACCACCATCACCACCACCATCCCCATCACCACCACCATCATCATCACCACCACCACCATCACCACCACCATCACCACCACCATCACCACCACCATCCCCATCACCACCACCATCACCACCATCACCACCACCATCCCCATCACCACCACCATCATCATCACCACCACCACCATCACCACCACCATCACCACCACCATCCCCATCACCACCACCATCATCACCATCACCACCACCATCACCATCACCACCATCACCACCACCATCACCACCATCACCACCACCATCATCACCATCACCACCATCATCACCATCATCATCACCACCACCACCACCACCATCACCACCATCACCACCACCACCACCATCACCACCACCACCATCACCACCATCACCACCACCGCTAAAGATGTGCAGAAGTGACTGGCAGGTGGGGGAGGGGAGCGTGCTGCTGCAGCCCTTAGCAGGAGGGTTCGGATCCCCCCCAGGCTCAGGGGCTGAGCTGTGTGTCCCCGCTGTGTCTGCAGCTTCTCTGAATTAGGTGTGTGTGTGTGCGTGTGTGTGCGCGTGTGTGAACATCAGAGAGTGACTGCAGAAGAGCGGATCCCGTCTCTGAGGGACCTGCTCATGATCCTGAGCTGAAACCCCGAGTCTCTGGATCCTCTGCTGGCCTCACAGACCCAAAGCCAGACCTGCGCCTGCCAGAAGACCTCCAGCTCTCAGGGCTTCTCTAACAGTGTCCAGCCAGGCAACGGTTGGTCCTGGTCGGCTCTTTCTTCAGGGCCAGTGTGTCTGCGGAGGTGGAGGCTGCTGAACGGGTGTTCCAGGCCAGAGGACGGCGCAGGAAGGTTCCTCGGCTGCTACCAAAGCCTGATGGATGCGTCCCCACGTCCCGCAGAGCTGGTTTCTGCTCTCCAGAACGTGGAGAGACGCGCTCTTCTCCTGGCTGACCGACTGACCGACTGATTTCAAAACTCCTCCGCGCTTACAAGGTTCTCGTTAATGGCATGAAACGTTCAGGTCTGCGGCTCTACTGCGGAGCTCTGCCACAGATACGCAACGCTGGTGGGTGCTGGAGGGTGGGATCCGGGTCAGACCCTCTCTCTCTCTCTCTCTCTCTCTGGGCTGGGAGCTGTGAGACGGTAGCAGCTGATGTGGCAGGAAGTGAGGGAAGTCAGCTCTGAGCTGTGTCTGAAGGTGCTCTTGGAGCTCTGGGCATCAGCCAAAGGTTGAAAGGCAGAAGGCCTGCACCAGCGGCCCCCAACCACCCACCGCTTTGATGTCAGACAGTATTCTCAGACGTGGCGGGTAAATACAAGAAAAGACCGTGATAAGACCGTCATGACAACTGTGCTGTTTTCTAAATGTAATAATAAACGTGCGTCACACGTTGTAACAAAGGGAATCCGGTCATTTTTCAAAATAAAACAATCGGTTTCAGATAATAAATGAAAAAAGTAATGTAAGTTATTTATTCTTTATGTGCGGCCCGGTACCAAATGACCCGCGGACCAGTACCGGTCCACGCCCCGGGGGTTGGGGACCGCTGGCCCCGAGAACCTTTACTAAGTTCAGACAGACGGACGGACAGATGACTTTATTCATCCCAGCGGGACGACTGACTATAGCAGGTTTAAAGCCGAGTCAGGAGACTTTAAAGAGGAAATAAGGTTGCAAACATCCTCACAAAAACGAGCAGCTGATGTTGGAAGGGGAACTGTGCCAGGTCAGGGCGCGCACGCACGCACACACACACACACACACACACACACACACACACACACACTCCATCATTCTTGGAAGTGTTTTTTTTTGCAGGTTGGTGTTTTTGGCTCACGTTAGACTGATTCTGGTCCAGATGGTCACAAGCTCTAACCCCGGTGTTTCCCGGCAGCTCCGGGCCCTGACCTGAGCCAGCAGGGTGGGGCGGTGACGCCCTGGCTGTGCTTCCACTCTCCTGTCTTTTCTTCTGTGTTTCTGATGCTGAGGCTCCTGTGCTGAGCACGTTCCTGTGCACAGAGATGTGAACCCGTCCCAGAGATGTGCAGCACCGCTTGCATCTGGTGTTGATCTACGATCCTCTCTCTCTCTGCCAGATTTGATTACTGCAAGTTTGTGGAGCTCGACTACGTTCCCATGGAGACGGGCTGCATGGTCTCAATGCGTCCAACCAAAGGCTATGGGTCTAGATCCTCCAGTAAAGGACTGTCCTCCAGCAGGTCTCCAGAGCGCCGCGGCCACTCAGGAAGCGCGCCCTCCACCCCTCGTTCTCGGTTGGTGTTATGGCATGCGAGCAACCCCTGGCATTCTCTGTCAGCGTGATTTCAGATACAAGTTTTCCTTCCACAGTCAGGAGGCTTGCTGAGAGAAACGCTTGTGTTGTCACATGTTCCACCTTAGCCGCTAACTCAGAGGTGGGCAACCTGAGGCCCGGGGGCCACATGTGGCGCGATGAACTACCTAATCCGGCCCGCAGAGCTTCACAATCATTTCTCCAGCTTGATTGGTTAGAAAAAGGTCCAGAACCCCCCTCACTTGGCATGCTAACATGCTAACCATGTTTGCTGGGGCCAAACATCATTTGGAGTTTTAGATCTAAAACCCAATGTGGCCCTTCAGGCAACATAACTGCCCATCCCTGCGCTAACCGCTAGCAGCAGCTTTAAACTTGCTGACTGCTGTTTCCAGCTTTGTCAGGCTCTCTTCGCCTGTGCTGAATCTTCTTCGTGTTGTGGCCAGTGCAGAAACATACATTTATATGTACCGTTTGTCCAGGAAAGGTCACATTCAGTCTCCAAAGTCAGATCTCTGTGTCAGCTGGACTGAAAGGTTTCCTCTCTCCAGAAGGCTTCTTCAGTTCTACAGTCCAGCTGCTCAGAGATCTAACGCTGCATAACTCTGACCTGGATGAGCGAGAAGCCACACAGACGTCACATTCAGTGACTACCATGGTAACACAGCCGTGAGATGTAAGAGTAGAGGCTGAGCTGATCGTCAGCGTCGGGTGGTGGCTGGAGGGTGGCGCCAGCGTCCCCCCGCTGCTGTCGCGTGTTCTCTCGCTGAACCTGGGCCACGGTAACGTGTTGCTTGTCGCTGTGACCCAGGCGAACGCCAGCCGCGAACAGAGAGGTGTGTGGCAACGCTTCGGTCAGCAGCAGCACCTCCAGCTCCTGTAGAGGCAGCGACTGCAGCCCTACCAAACGGTAAGGCCTTCAGCAGCCGGGGGGCGGGCACCCACGCAAAGCTAGCGCTGTTTGGACGCTTACTGACCATTTCACTGCTCCTCCTCCTCCTCCTCCTCCTCTTCTTCTTCTTCTCGGTGCTTTTTTGGGACTTGCGTTTCTGTCCCAGGCAACATCAGCGGTACGCGACCTGCACGGATAACCACGGTATCCGGCCGCCACCGCCGGAGCAGTACCTCACGCCCCTGCAGCAGAAGGAGGTGTGTATCAGACACCTGCGAGCCAGGTTAAAGGACACGGTCAACACCCTCCAGGACAGGTGAGACGCAGCCAGCGGCTGCTTCAGGGTGCGAGCTCGCCTGCGTCTAACCATCGCTCTTTGCTTTGATGTGCTTTGATGGTTTAGAGACAGCGAGATCGATGAGCTGAGGAGCCAGCTGTACAGGATGCAGGAGGAGTGGGTGGAGGAGGAATGTCACCGTGTGGAGGCTCAGCTGGCCCTGAAGGAGGCCCGCCTGGAGATCCAGCAGCTCAAGCTAGCTGTGGACAGCGTCCGCGCCAGGCTCAGCGATGCTGACGGCGCAGACGTGGACGTCCAGAACTACTTCAAGGACATCAACGCTCAGAACCACAAGTTGGAGAACTTCCTGGTCAACATGGAGCTGGCTCAGGCTCGGCTGGCCCGGGACAGGGAGGCCACGCCGGGGTGCAGGACCTACGTCGGGGGTTCGGCCCCTGCATCTGTGTCGGGCGAGAGTCCAGGGGGGCTCCCCAGAGCTAGCGGAGCGGGGAAGCTGTCCTGCTCCTGTGGGAATTCCCCAGCCCGCTCGCTGACTCGGAGCTCCACCTACACCAAACTCAGCGAGCAAACGCTGCCCGACCGCAACGGGGACGGCGCCCAGGACAGCGGCTTCGTCTGCTCCGGAGAGAGCATCCCCAGCAGGGCCGAGCTGCTTCTGGAGGCCGCCTTTCTCTCCGAGGAAACCGCCTCTTTACTCAGCTCCTACACACAAACTCTGTCCCACTCGCTGCCCAGCGCTCAGACCGTCTCCCAGACCTTCCCGCCTGCTTTTCCTCAGTCTGCCCCCCAACGGCTGCCCTGCTCCTGCACCTGCGAGCGGCTGGCTACTGGTGAGCAGCCAGCGCCGTTCCTTTGTGCCCTGGCTGGAAGCAGTCATCCGTACCTGTCCCACCATCACCTGTGTGTCCATCCTCTGCGGGAGATGGGCATCCAGACTGAAGGTTCTAGCCTAGCAACCACAGGAGGTTGCTCCCATGATCTGGATACCATCGCAGAGCAGCGCACCTTCCGCTCGCAGGCCTGCAGTCCCACCTCCGCCTGGGTGTCTGACGAGGGCGAGGAGGAGCTGGACTCCATCGCTGCCACCGCACGCTCCGCGGTGGCGTGCACGGAGGAAAGTCCTCTCGGTGGATCAAAAGAGGGGACGGAGGAAGAAACCGATGTGGAGAATCTGGACGGAGGACAGAAAGAATATCTGGATCCACAAAATAGGTGTGAAACAACAGAAGTTCCAAGACCTTCAGATGAGGAGACACCGGTGGCCTCAGCAGCAGGAGAAGAGGCGACGTTTTGGGCGGAGGCAAGAGAAAGTGTAGAAGGTAGAGAGGAAGAATTCGGTCTGTCCGCAGTAGCAAGCCTGGAACAGCCTCACACCTCCCAGCCAAGAAGGTCCGCTTCCCCTGAAGCCGTGGTCACTGTTGTCCACGAGAACAGCCAGGGAAGTGAAGGTCACGCAGGCGGCAGCGCAGCAACGCCTGGAGACGCGCCCGGCTGTGGTAAGATCCAGAGAAGCTACTGGAGTCGTCACTTCTGGGTGGATCTACTAGCAGTGGCCATCCCCATGGTACCAACCGTGGCGTGGCTCTGTCGCAGCCCAGCCCGGGGGGCACAGCCCATGTACCACTTTGGGTCGCTGCTGCGGGGCTGCTGCACTGTTGCGCTGCATTCGCTGCGGAGAGGAGGTGGGCTTAGGCATTACCCTGCAGGGGGAGGAGACCCGGGAGGATCAATAATATAGCGCATCTGCGCAGCAGATTTGTGTAAAAACATTGGTCTACCCCAGGGGTGGGCAGTTATGTAGCCTGAAGGGCCACGTTGGGTCTGAGATCTTGATGAAGGGGCCGGCCAGGTGGTGCAGGAAGCTAACCCCCCAATGAGATCAGCGGTTAGCTAACAATCCTGCTTGACGGACTATTGACTGAGGAAATATGTTGAAGAGCCTGTAAACTGGTCCAACTAGAGATGGATGACGAAGCTCCAGATGATGTTTGGCCTCACCTTCTTGAGAGGACATGTTAGCATGCTAGCTGAAGGGAGGTCTGAGCCTTTTTCTAACCAATCAAGCTGACAACCCTCTTCATTTGGCTTTTGGAGAAATGACTGTGAAGGCTCTGCAGGCCGGATTAAATAGTTCATCAGGCCACACGTGGCCCCCAGGCCTCAGTTTGCCCACCTCTGGGTTAGCGTCTGTTTTTGTCCGGTAGAGTTTGCTGGGACTGATCAGGTGGAAGTTAATCTGTCAAATGCCTTCTGGCTTTTCTGAATCAGAGAGGAGGAGAGGCGTTCCCAGTGAGGTCTCCAAGTATCTGGTTTGCTTGTGCTGTTGTGCTCACTAGTATATGTCATTGCTGTTGCTAGGAAGATGTAAGCTAATACTAATAACACTGTCGATGGCGATGCCTCGTCTCTACATTTAAATGATACATGTTGTTTATTTTTGTATTTGTCATTAGAGCGCCATTGTGTTAATTTTGGGCGACGCATACACTTAGACGCACAAGTGTGAGCTTAAACACAAACTGTCAATAAAAGTTAACAGAATAGCAAAAACAAATAACAGGATGTGGTACATTAGGTCCAGAAACTGCAGCTTTTTCTGTTTTACAGAGAAAACCTCTGGAATTCATCAAACCATACTGCTACATACACACACACATAGAAGAAACACACGCATCAGTGAATTCATGGGACGTCTGTCAGCATCTGTGTGTAGCAGAATAATCTAGCTCGTGTTCGTAGCCAACATTTCACAAGTACCACACCGTCTGGAAGATGTGGGAAGGTATTTGATGAGGGAGAATGATGATGAATGAATAACACACACACACCAATATGTGTCCGTTTGTGTGTGTGTGTGGATTCGTGAATGTAACAGGCTGAAAAACAATCTGCCTTGAAGTCCATATTTTGCACTGTTTCACTTTATGAATTTTCAGAATTTACTTGAAGTTTGTGTGTGTTTGCAGTTTCAGATTTGTCTTTGACGGCTTCTAGATGAGGAATTATGTATTCCTGAGCAAGTCTGGACTTCTGTGTTGACAATATGCATCTTTGTAAAGCTTTGCTTAGATCGCCTGCTGGTGTCAGGTCTTTCCATGTGGCCATAAGTAGAGAAGCAATGAAAATATCAGGTTAAACTTCTGCTTTAAGAGGGTCAGAACGACACGGAGAATCATGACAATCACTCTTGTTTGCCTTCCATCTAGGGATGAAACCATTATTCCAATAATTCCAGTAATTCAATGACTAAAAAGCGTCGATAAAAATTAGGAATAGGAATAAATAAGGAAACATCCGCTAGCTGCTAAGCTAACGATAATTAGCAGCAATTAGCAGAAACCAGTGTGATCATGACAGAAGTCTGCTAGCTAACACGCTTTGTTTACAGCTCTGTGGAAACGCTGAGTCACTACTGTCATCAATGCGGCGGCTAATCTGCTAGCTAGCACGTTTCCACAACTCAGCTCAGTTTTTGCTAAAGATAATTATATTATAATAATAATCCAGGGAAAATAAAGTGCTGTAGTGAGTTTGTTAAAGCCTGAACTGGAGTTAGTTAAACTGTAAAAGTCAGTTTAATTAACTCTGCAACTGTTTGATATTGAGCAGGTTCAACGAAGAAGAAGGTTACGGAGGCTTTTCAATAAAGTTAGTGACGTAAAAAAAAAAGTCGCAGTGTGTGCAGCATACTTCTTACCCGATTACTCGCCAGAATAATCAACAGAATACTGGATTACTAAAATGATGGATTGCTGCAGCCCTACTTCCATCTGGGTGGAGGAGTCTCATCAGTGCTTCTAAGCTGGAGGAAAGGTTTGCCTTCAAGAGACACTGTTCACCTTTCGGTACACTCATGGTGCACGCACCCGCCTCTGTGATGTGGAAAATAACAAAAAATTGGTTTAAAAAAAACAAAAACAGAATTACTGAGCTTCTGCATTCATCACAATAGTGTGCAGGTTTTTTCTTTACTTTTTCCCACAAAGATGAAGGCATCGGACAGCCAGCTTGTGTCAATGCTCCAGAAGCATGGTGGTTTATTCCTCAGGACTTCAGCAGCTCCAACACGTCTCTGGAGAAGGCTTGGATTTCATTTTCCTTTAGGTCCCAACTACAGAATGGCTGACGTCATTTTAAGGGAACATGTGACGTGATAGTGCATGAAGTCAACTGTCTCCTCTGCGCTCGCCATCGTGTAAACCGCCATCGCTTCGATATTAAACCACATCCATGAAATGACTCGTTTCTGTGTGTGACTTTCTTCTTTGTAGCCATCCGTGCAAGTGTGTGTTGTATATATGTCCCCATATTTATCTTTATTTAGTGTCTGTGCAGTGAACAGGAAGGAAAACATGGCCCCGGGCTAAAATGAACATAAAGAACGTTTAATTGTTTTAACAGTATTATCTGGATTACACTGGTATATAAACATTTTCTATCATTTTCGTTAAGAATGAAAGTCATGTTAGTGAGATTGCACATACGTTAGAGACATGCGTCCAGAGAGGAAGAGAATTCAAAGCGATAACTGTAAATGGTTCCCATCTTTGCAGAAAAGAATATTACCGAGGACAAAACGAGAGCCCAGTCATCAGAAGAAGCTCCCATTCTTTCAATGCTAACTAGTTACCTGTATGTTTGTACCCACGTGTCTTATCAGCACAGGAACGTTAACGAAGTAAGAGAAGTGAAATGCTTGCAGGAAGGACAACCTCTTCACAAGGTTCTGGAAAGTGCACTTACTAGGTTTGCGCATCGTGCGAGGCCTTGACCTCAGCCATCCCCCTACGAGGGCCATGAAAGCCCGACCCAGATGTAACCCGGCGCTTCCGCCTACTGGCCGGAACTAACGATGCTTCAGCTTGTGCTTCCTGACGTCTCAGAGCTCACCAGGGCCGGATCCACCAGCTGGACGGAGCTCTACCTGGAGCCGCCCTGGAATGTGAACGCGCTTCCACACTACACAGGCTCCCGAACGCAGCATCTGACATAGAAACAGCAACTGTTGTACAGCCGTGATACGGGGCGAGAACAGTAGAAAAGAACGCGAACGTCCTGACAGCATTGATGTCCACCATTGTTCTCACCGTCTTTTTGAATGACAGTACAGCAAATATCACCTGGTCTGAAGCCACCTCATTATGTACACGTTCCAGTCGCAGCATTTGGAGAAGCCCGAGGCGATAATGACTACAGCATTCTGACGAGATAACAGCTTAGATGCTAAAGGTTCATCTCTGAAACGAAGGGGAAGCTCTGGATCTGTGATAACGTGCACGACTTAGAAAGAAATAGCAACACTGCTTCACTACTCATAAAAGAAAAACAGCCAGAGAAATATAAAAGAACAAGTAAACAACAGAATAGAAAACGGCAAAATAAAGTGGGTGAGAATGGCTTAAGTATCGATTATGAAGGACAGAGGAGTGATGAAGGACGCTCTGCAGCCTTCCTGGGACCTTCACACTTCTGGGACAGAGTGATCCATGACTGAGCGCATGAGTCCAGTCGACATCCTGGGTTAAAGAACAACAGCAGTCAGGAAAGCAGTCCTCCTTACAGCTGAATCACAAGCTTGTGTGTGCAAACAGCCGTGGATTCAGCAGCCTTAAAGCCACTCGGTCAACGCTGGCGCGCTCCGCTGGAGAGCCTCACAGCTCTGAGAGTACTTGTGGAACAAAGGTAAACCATAGGAGCAACAAGGACTCTCAGAGTTTGCCTTTTCTGTTTCTTTGCACTTAAAATGATCCAGTATTCTTTCCAAACTGAAAGATTTGTCAAATCAGTGTTTTACTTAAATGTTAAATCTGCAGAAATCAATTATTTCTGTACTCTACATTCTGTATTCTAGCGATTATTCTGTTCTTGTTCCATTGAACCTGCTCAAAATAATATCAAACGTAGATACGGACTTAATTAAACTGGCTGCTTTAAAGTTTAACTAACTCAAGTTCAGGCTTTAACAAACTCACTACAGCACTTTATTTTCCCTGGATTATTATTATAATATAATTATCTTTAGCAAAAACTGAGCTGAGTTGTGGAAACGTGCTAGCTAGCAGATTAGCCGCCGCATTGATGACAGTAGTGACTCAGCGTTTCCACAGAGCTGTAAACAAAGTGTGTTAGCTAGCAGACTTCTCTCACTCATGATCACACTGGTTTCTGTTAATTGCTGCTAATTATCATTAGCTTAGCTGGCTGTTTCCAACCGGATGTTTCCTTTGGAGGTGCAGCAGCAGCAGCGTTGTGCTGTTATGCTAAGCTAACTGCGTCTTCCAGTAGACACGTTGCTGTATGTTTTCTTTTCTTTTTAATGTTAAATTCTTTCACTCCGCCCTCACTTGGATCTTCAGTGACGTGTCTAAGCAGCAACAGAAAAGAGGATCCGTGTGAAACTGTAGTTTTGAAATTACAGTAATTCAATTATGGAACTATTGGAATAATCGTTTCAGCCCTAGTTAATTCCTGAGTTCAATGAAACCAGAACTGGACACACACCAAAACCACCAGGAAACATTAACCACGGTTTTAGAATGAAATTCCAGTTTGGAACAGCTTCCAGCGTCTGCGCTGGTGACTGGCCCGTGCAGCTTCCTGCCAGGTTCGTTACAGGTGATGCAGGTGAACCACCAACGTTTGCCTCCACGCTACAACAAACAAACACGAGCACGAGCCCAAAGGCTGCAGTCTTACCTCTTGATCATGTGTTCGTAGATGAACTTGGGCATGATGGTGACGGTCATGGCGGTGGGGGAGGTGGCCAGAATGTCCTTGATCTGGGAATCCTGAAAAAAAACAAACGACCTTGGTGGTGTTGATGGTGTTCCAGCAGACCGCCTTGGGTTGACGTGTCCAGGAAGTCGAGCTCTCACCTTGAGTCCGATCACGTTCTGTCCGTTGATCTCGCAGAGGTAGTGCTCGGTCAGCAGGCCGTTGCGGGCGGCCGAGCTGTCCTTCACCAGCGAGGAGATCTTCCCAGACTTGTAGATGAAGCCCACGTGGCCGCTGCTGTCTTTGTGCATGGTGACGGTGCGCTGGAACGGCCTGAGGACACACACGGAGGTTAGATCCTACACAGAAGGTTCACTCGTTCTGTTACTGAGACGCTGCTCACCTGTCCCGGACCACAAGCTCGATGCGGCTCTCGCCCGCACTTTTCAGGGCCTTGTGGGCCTTGTCTGTGCTCCAGCCAGCACAGGTCTGCCCGTTGATCTGCAGGACCTGGTCCCCAAAGCGGAGGCCAGCCAGGGCTGAAGGAGAGTTGGCCTGCACCAGCTGGACAAAGACTCCCTGGGCCAGAGAGAGACAGGGTGAGCGTCCAGGTGTGGACCTCAGAGGAGTCAAGGTGAGAGTCAGGCTGAGAGTCCAGGTGTGGAACTCAGAGGAGTCAGGGTGAGAGTCGGTGTGGGACCTCAGAGGAGCCAGGCTGAGAGTCCAGGTGGGGACCCCAGAGGAGTCAGGTGAGAGTCCAGGTGTGGACCTCAGAGGAGTCAAGGTGAGAGTCAGGCTGAGAGTCCAGGTGTGGAACTCAGAGGAGTCAGGGTGAGAGTCAGGGTGAGAGTCCAGGTGTGGACTCAGAGAGCCAGGGTGAGAGTTCAGGTGGGGGACCTCAGAGGAGTCAGGTGAGAGTCAGGTGAGAGCCCAGGTATGGACCTCAGAGGAGTCAGGCTGAGTCCAGGTGTGGGGGACTTCAGAGGAGTCAGGGGTGAGAGTCTCAGGTGGGGACCTCAGGAGTGAGAGTCAGGTGAGAGTCAGGGTGAGAGTCCAGGTGGGGACCTCAGAGGAGCTGGGTGGTGAGTCAGGGTGAGAGTCCAGGTATGACCTCAGAGGAGCCAGGTGAGAGTCCAGGAGTGGACTCAGAGGAGCTTGTGGGTGAGAGTCCAGGTGAGGACCAGAGGAGCTGTGAGAGCCAGGGTGAGGTCCAGGGACTCAGAGGTGTCAGGGTGAGAGTCTCAGGTGAGGACCCCAGAGGAGCCAGGTGAGAGTCAGGGTGAGAGTCCAGTATGGACTCAGAGGAGTCAGGTGAGAGTCAGGTGAGAGTTCCAGGTGTGACCTCAGAGGAGTCAGGCCGAGAGTCAGGGTGAGAGTCAAGGTGTGGAACTCAGAGGAGTCAGGGTGAGAGTCCAGGTGTGGACCTCAGAGAGTCAGGTGAGAGTCAGGAGTGAGAGTCCAGGTGGGGACCTCAGAGGAGCCAGGTGAGAGTCAGGTGAGAGTCCAGGTGTGGAACTCAGAGTCAGGGTGAGAGTCCGGGTGTGGGGACCTCAGAGGAGTCAGGGTGAGAGTCAGGGTGAGAGTCCAGGTGTGGGGACCTCAGAGGAGTCAGGGTGAGAGTCAGGGTGAGAGTCCAGGTGTGGGGACCTCAGAGGAGTCAGGTGAGAGTCAGGTGAGAGTGTCCAGGTGGGGACCTCAGAGGAGTCAGGGTGAGTCAGAGGAGTCCAGGTAAGGACCTCAGAGGAGCCAGGCTGAGAGTCCAGGTGGGACTCAGAGGAGTCAGGGTGAGAGTCCAGGTGTGGAACTCAGAGGAGTCAGGGTGAGAGTCCAGGTGTGGGGACCTCAAAGGAGTCAGGGTGAGAGTCCAGGTGGGGACCTCAGAAGAGTCAGGGTGAGAGTCCAGGTGGGGACCCCAGAGGAGTCAGGTGAGAACCAGGTGGGGACCTCAGAGGAGTCAGGTGAGCGTCCAGGTGGGGACCCCAGAGGAGTCAGAGAGTCAGGGTGAGAGTCCGTGTGTGGAACTCAGAGGAGTCAGGTGAGAGTCCAGGTGTGGGGACCCCTAGAGGAGTCAGGCTGAGAGTCCAGGTGTGGGGGACCTCAGAGAGTCAGGGTGAGTCCAGGTGGGGACTCCTCAGAGGAGCCAGGTGGGAGAGTCAGGTGAGAGTCCAGGTGGGGACCTCAGAGGAGTCAGGGTGAGACAGGGAGTGAGAGTCCAGGTGGACTCTCAGAGGAGCCAGGCTGAGAGTCCAGGTGTGGGACCAGAGGAGTCAGGTGAGATTCAGGTGTGGGACCCTCGATGCAGATCCAGGTGACCCTCACACAGTATCGTTGACCCCAGACATTGTGGAAAGAGTCAGGCAGAGATCCAGTAACTCCAGGAGTCAAAGCATATCCAGTGGAACTCAGAGGAGTCAGGTGAGAGTCCAGGTGTGGGGACCTCAAAGGAGTCAGGGTGAGAGTCCAGGTGGGGACCTCAGAAGAGTCAGGGTGAGAGTCCAGGTAGGGACCCCTGAGGAGTCAGGTGAGAGTCCAGGTGGGGACCTCAGAGGAGTCAGGTGAGCGCCCAGGTGGGGACTCAGAGGAGTCAGGTGAGTCAGGTGAGAGTCCAGGTGTGGAAATCCCAGAGGAGTCAGGGTGAGAGTCCAGGTGTGGGGACCTCAAAGGAGTCAGGGTGAGAGTCCAGGTGGGGACCTCAGAAGAGTCAGGGTGAGAGTCCAGGTAATTCCTAGAGGAGTCAGGGTGAGAGTCCAGGTGGGGACCCTGAAGAGTCAGGGTGAGAGTCCAGGTGGGGACCTCAGAGGAGTCAGGGTGAGAGTCCAGGTGGGGACCTCAGAGGAGTCAGGGTGAGAGTCCAGGTGGGGACCTCAGAGGAGTCAGGGTGAGCGTCCAGGTGGGGACCTCAGAAGAGTCAGGGTGAGAGTCCAGGTGGGGACCTCAGAGGAGTCAGGGTGAGAGTCCAGGTGTGGGGACCTGAGGAGCTCAGTGAGCGCCCAGGTGTGGAACTCAGAGGAGCCAGGTGAGAGTCCAGGTGGGGACCTCAAAGGAGTCAGGTGAGAGTCCAGGTGTGGACCTCAGAGTGAGCCAGGTGAGAGTCAGGCAGGAGAGTCCAGGTGTGGAACCCAGAGGAGTCAGGTGAGAGTCCAGGTGTGGGGGACCTCAAAGGAGTCAGGGTGAGAGTCCGTGGGACCTCAGAAGAGTCAGGGTGAGAGTCCAGGGGACCCCAGAGGAGTCAGGGTGAGAGTCCAGGTGGGGACCTCAGAGGAGTCAGGGTGAGAGTCTAGGTGTGGGGACCTCAGAAGGAGTCAGGGTGAGAGTCCAGGTGGGGACCTCAGAGGAGTCAGGGTGAGAGTCCAGGTGGGGACCTCAGAGGAGTAACCAACATAACAGGGAGACGGCGGTGCTACAGAAGGGCTTTCAGCAGGGGGTTTGGACCAGGTCTGAGGGCTGAACCAGGCTGGTTCCAGCCCCAGTGGGGGCGTGTCTTTGCTGCTACCAGACCTGCTGCTTCACCTTCATCTCTGCTGATGAACTCCACCCTTGCAGCCCACTCAACTCCACCAACTCCACACCATGTTGACGGGGCAGTCCACGTATGTATGGACATCCATCCACCCACCCACCCATCCATCCATCATCCACCCATCCATCCACCCATCCATCATCCACCCACCCACCCACCCATCCATCCTTCCATCCACCCACATTGTTCCCAGCTGTTTCCAGCTGGGGTTGAGCATCCGGGACAGAGGATAGCTGTGGCTTACGTTGTCGATGGCCCTCAGTCGGAGTCCCACTTTTCCATCCTGGTCCTTGCAGAGGATAATCTCCCGCAGCCCTGGGCGGATCTCTGCTCTCCTGATGCCAACATCAGCTCCCGTCACCGGCCGCACCATCCCCATCACGGCCGAGCTGGAGGACACTGCTACCTGCTGAAATGGTGGAAGCCAAGGGAAGGAAAAAGAAAAGGGTAACTAGTGAAAGAAAGGCTTCAGAGCCATGTGACATCATCTATCATTTCTAAAAGTTAAACATGTTAGAAAAGTAGATAAACGGTCTAGGTCAGAGGTGGGCAAACTAAGGCCCGGGGCCACATGTGGCCCGATGAACTATTTAATCCGGCCCGCATCATCATTTGGAGCTCCATCATCCATCTCTAGTTGGACCAACCTACAGGCTCTGGGCTTCGCTACTGAAGCTGCAGCTCCTGAAACCCGGACCGCTACCTTGAAAACCAGGGGCGAGTCCACACACTTACGTTGGCAGCTACAGGCAGCAGAGCCAGGTTCTGCTGCACTTCTTCGCTGTTCAAGGACAGACCCATGTAGTCTCCAAGCTCCTCCAAGTTTGGGTACAAGCCTGGAAGAAAGGTGGCAGCTCAGGTAGATTTGGAAATGTTAAACAAATGGTGCCTTCAAGCCCCTCTTGAGCCCCCCCTCTTCCTCACTTGCCTCCGCTCTCATTGGATTAGTAATATCTACATCGTTGCCTCTTTCACAGCCAGGCAGCTCAGATTAACTCAACAGAACAACCCTCTTCCAATCCAATCTAATCCAGCCCAAACCAATTAAGACCTACTCAACCGAAGCTTATTTCTATATCGCTTTAATAACACAGCCGGGCTAGACAAGCTGCTGTGCAAGGCTGAAGAGAAATACACTAACTTACATCACTAATTAGATCATTCAAGACAGGACTCAACACAAAAGATCATTAGGCCAAAGCAGAAAACAGACATTTGTCATACATGGTCTGAAAAGGCAAGAGAATCAGGATCTATCAGGGTTTTTAAAAGAGATTTGAACTTGTGGGGCTAAATCTAATCACTAAGAACTCCAGCCCTCAAGAATGTCATGTTTATTTAAAAAGGACTACAAGTGGCAATGAAAAGAATCAAGAGACAGACCTCTGTGTTTGGGGACGAGTCTAGTCTACGGATGAGGAAACATTCAGGAAGTTATTATTAGTGGGGTTACGACACTTAAATCATCTTAAATCATCTGATCCTGATGGCTGTGCTTCCATAAATGACCTTGGAGCAGAAAATCCAAAACAACAGGAAAGTGGCTTGCATGTTAAAACCACAACCTGTTGACCCGGCCAGTCAGCAGAGGTGAAAATCCTCCACAAACAGCACCGGGCCGGGCGGTTCCAACAAGCACACAGATCACGAGGCACAAACAGCTTCCCGTGGACACGTTTCGCTTGAGTGAATTCACAGAATAAACCGATCGATAACGTTAAGGACAAATCAGAGAAGGACAGTTCTCGTCACCAGCAGGGGGGCGTAACTTCTACTTCACCTGCTTTTTCATTCTCATGTATTTGTCTTTTAAAAAAATAGTGTGTGTGATACTCACTGGATGCAGGCATCTCAGCGGGGGCATCCTGAGGCTGATAGGACCCCTCAGTGATGGCTGGCATGGGGGTGCTGGTCTGGGCAAACTGGGCCTGGGCCTGTGGGAAAGGCATCATTAAAATGGAGCTTTTCACCTTAGAACTCATGATTTCCACATAAACGTTACAGTAATGCATACTTTTACCTACTCTGTTGTTAATTGTTTCGTTCTAAATATTTTTTTACTATATTTTTCTTAATCAAGGTCATCGAGGGGTTAACAAACTGGCTATCTGCTGGTTCTTCCGATATTATCATCATCACATTATCGTGATCACGTGAAGACTTGCAACGGGAATATTTCACTCCTTCCAGTCTGGGCAGTGTGTAAGCGTTTGCTCCGAGCAGTTGGTTCACAGAATTAGTATGCAACAGGCACGTTAACACACTCCTTCCCCGACTGTGTTTCTCCACAGGAGCTGAGAAGGAGCTGGAGACCTGTGTTCAATGTTTCAAACAAATCTGTGTGTACCTCTGCCAGCGTGTGTGTTCTGCAGAAACACAGACCTGGCTGCGAACAGGAAGTCTATGTTTATTTTCACATTAATAGAACATTTTAAGTGATACAAGTTACAAAGCAAACATGAAGGCATCAGAAGCATGACATGGAACTAGGCTTACCCGGATTACTTTGTCGACCTTGAGGTCCTCCAGAGATGGATACAGGGACATTCTGAGGAGGAAGCACAGCAGCTTTGAGTGGAAGATGGTGAGAGGACAACAACACAAGCCTCACCAGAGACCTGATACATCTGGCTACAGACATATTTGAAAACACACACATTTTTGTCATTTTTCACATATAACAGAAGAGGTTTGGGATCCACTCCAAAGGGAGGCTGTTCCCTCAACCTTCTCTGCTGCATTTGGGCAGAATCCTTGAATGTTTTGTCCAAACATTTCCCTTCACTCCTGATGAGTCTTCGCACTCGTTCCCTAACTCATCTTTTCCTGTGTCAATTTCCAGCGTAAAAACAGAAGAATCACTGATTACTAAACGTTTTTCCTTCGTGTGGAGATGTGACACAATCACGAGACAGAGCGAGGACCAGAAAACTCTTAAAAAAAAAAAACAGACATTACAAATGCCACATTCAATGCCAGGTAAAAACAGCATAAAATATAGCACCATTGACAGGTACAGATAAATATTACACAGTAATAAATGTTACAATTCGCTGTTAACTGTGCAAATAATTAACAACATTCCATCTGTTATCATTTAGCTATGGTAAGAATGGTGGATAATAAAACAAAAGCCACTAGTAAAAATGGTTCATTAAGCGTATTTATGTGACATATTACTATTTATGTGACACGTCTGCATCAGCCAGCTGGTAGAAGAAAGAATGCGCACGATTGGTGCCAGAGAAAACAGTTTCAGGAGGGATTCTGGGGCAATTCCAAAAGTAGTTCGCAGGCTTTGCCCATCCCGCAAAGCGGTTATGTGCAGCTTATTTGGGTCTTCTTACATACTGAGAAACAATCAGTGAGAAACAGGAGACTCAAGGACATGAAAAACACTTAAAACACGCCTTGTTTTGTCGTTTTAGCTCGGACCTCATTGTCCGCTAGCAGACCAGACCTCTGCGTCTTTAGGAGTCATGGCAGAAATATGCCATTTCTCGGATAATACTCATATTTAGATGACAATGGACACATTAAAAATAGTCTCTTCCATTATAGTTTTGTCCTGACGTGTATAAATATATTAATTTACTCCCGTTTAATGTCGGTCACATGATCCTTACATTGCGCACGTAATATTGCTCAACAGCGTTCTGGAGTTCTCAATTGTACAAAAAAATCTAATAATAATAAATACAAAGTTCTTGATGTTGTTATTTGGAAATATAAGGAAGAAAGTATTTGTATGAATACAAGACGGATAACACGCCGACTGTTTTTGTTCCGATATAACGTTACACAAGCAGGCAAAGACCGAAGCCGGAACGCTAGCTTGCTGGGTAATCGCAAATCGGATATATAAACTACTAAGAGGAAAGACTCATTACCATCACAACAGCTTGATGAAACTGTACTCACCTTTATTAATTTTGTTGAAAGAGATGTTTTGGCGTCGCTTAATCGATGAAAAAGCACTGAGGGGGGATTTCTGGAAAGTGACGTCACCACTTCCCGATGGCGGAAAAAAACAAGAAGCTCGTTGTTGACGTCACAAGACACGCCCCCTATCGATCACGCGCCTATGCCAGTCATTTTTACGTGCAGGTTTTGTACATATTTATGTACGTGGAAAAGCCGAGAGTGAGCTGCTCTTACATTTATGCAGAGATTGTCAGAAATATCCCAGTAACTGATCACCGCCTTTTTGCTCCTGCAGTTGTGTACATAAAACATGAATTTTTAATAAAGGCCTTTGGTTGTGTT
This sequence comes from Pao palembangensis, assembly GCA_015343265.1. Classification (NCBI taxonomy): domain Eukaryota; kingdom Metazoa; phylum Chordata; class Actinopteri; order Tetraodontiformes; family Tetraodontidae; genus Pao; species Pao palembangensis. The sequence continues at coordinate 14,837,542 of CM027090.1, read as the reverse complement.
CCAGTGATAATTCTGATAATAATTCAATGTGCCTCTGCATGAAATGAAAGGTGCACATACTGCAATTCTACAATCCCAGCGAGGCTGCTTTTTCTTGACAAGAACTTACAGGATGGTTGTATTTTCTTCTGCTGTCTAACTGGCCTCATTCTTTGAAGACATGGCTGCTCGGAAAATAATGCAGTCATTTAAATCAGACATCCCATATCTTTAGAAATGGAGTATTTCTTTATTAGTGTGAATCATTCTTGTTGATAAGACTAATATTAATGCAAATAGGGTTCACCTTGTAATAGTCCAATAATACATATATATTTTTTAAGTCAAAGGCAAATGTTCTAATATTCTATGACACATCTTGTGTACAATAAACAGTGTAAAAATGGTAAATTCTTGTCTGGGACTTAGTGTGCAGTTATTCTGGGGGATTTTTCCCATTAACATTAGCCTGTGTTATTAATTATTCAGAAACCATGGCTGTGTGAGCATTTTTAAATTCACCTTTGATTCATTTATAGTATTCATTTTTAGTAATTTGAAGTAATTTGCATCGGAATTATTTTTATGAGACTCTTTTATGTTCATACTTGTAGTAAAGTAACATTTTGAGCATAAATAATAGAAGAGGAGAAATCATTTTGCATGACAAAATATGTTAATCAAGTGTAACCTAATATAATGAGTGAAAGGCACTCTTGAGAGCCACGTAGGCCTAATAATGACCATTAAACGAAATATGACTATATGCGATAATTTTGTACCTACATTTGGAATTGTTTGAGGTCTTTAATTGGGTGCTAAATTATATATGAATATACTGCTACATACATACTTGTGGAATTTATTCATTTAATTTGCAAAACGTCAATCGATCACAAATAATATTGTGCTTTGAATCTACATTTATTTATTTATTTATTTATTTATTTATTTTAGAATAGTCAATTTCCCATGTCTGGGATCAATAAAGTACTTCTATTCTATTCTATTCTATTCTATTCTATTCTATTCTATTCTATTCTATTATTTATTTAGTTAGTTAGTTAGTTAGTATTACATTTAGAAACTACGTAGGAACCATTATTTGTGACTTGTTTCTCAGGTGGCGGAGGACTGTGTCAGGAGGACTAGTGGTTGAGTGGTCAGATCAAAATGGCGAGCCAGGAACAGTCGGTGAGGGAGTTTGTCGCTGTTACTGGCGTGGATGAGGAGAGGGCCCGATTTTTTCTGGAGTCAGCTGGTTGGAGTTTGCATGTGCGTTTTTTTGTACTTTCTCATTGTTTTGAATTGGAATATAGGACGTGAAATCAAAAAATAAAAAGCAGTGTTATGTCGTTTCAGCCCTTTAGCCTACCGCTAATGTTAGCCGGTATTTCCCAGTGATTTCTGCAAGTCACCAGTTCACAATAGCCTGATTGCCTTATGTCGTATAACAGCATTTGTAAACATAGAAAACGAACAATTACTTGCGTTCTCCCAGGGAGGAGAGCAGGGAGCAGGGAAACAATGTAGCTCAGTCTAATGTTACTCTACAACAATTTCAGTGAAATATCCGAAGTAGCGTTAGCATAAAACTAGCACATTGACTTAGCAATGTACATTGATAAGTGTGTAATCATCCACTGTCAGTTTTTTTTTTTTTTTTTTTGCTGTATTATGATGATTGTTGGTAGGTGAGACGCGAAAGTGGCTGCTGAGTTGGAGCCCAGGTTATATATTGTTTATGAGATGTCTGGAAAAGCCAAAGAGAACGACTGCTTACTAGATAGTGAGGTTCATTCATTTATTTTCCATCGGCAGTTAGCCGCTTATTTATCGTTAAATTGTATAAATACAGTACCTATCCTTCATTCAAATTCATATAGATAGGAAAAACTAATTTTTAAGCTCTTAACGAGCTACTTTCTGTTGGAATTCATAGTGACTGACTGTTTTATTTTTTATCTTTTTAACTTCTAGCTTGCACTTGGAAGTTTCTTTGAAGATGAAGGTGATGAAGACATAGTAACCCTTCCTCAACCTGATAGTGGCTCATCAGGGTCCTGGTCTGTAGGCCCGAGGTAATCCTGCTTATTCATAGAGCACAGTATCAGTATTTGTTCACCAGTGAACTGTTCAAACAGCAGTTTCTAAAGCAATAGGGACAACATACGACAAACCCCCCCATAATCCTGAGTCCGTTGTGGTAAAATACGTGTGAATGATGAATGAACAAGGACCCTGCGTGGACGCCTCTGACTTCTGCTGCATGTCTTTATCAGCAGCTCTCAGCCCAGAGTGACGTCTTTCAGAGATCTGATGCACGAGGCTAAGGAGGAGAGTGATGAGGAGGAAGGCCAAAGGTACGTTTTACATGTACATTTTAAAACCACATTAGATATACAGCTTGGGTTCAGTATATTTGGATCTATTATCCAAGGTTAGACTTTTCAACTGAGGTTCCTTAATGTTATGCTGAGAGCAAGAGAACTTTTCATACTTCTTAATAGTGTTTTCATTTTCCCTGATTTCCCTGAGGCTCTGATGAGTTTAAAATACCTGTAATGTTTAATTGAAATATGATGCTTCCTTTATCAAATTCTTAATGTTGTATTATTACGTTAAATTATATAAATAGTCCTTGTTTGATGCCGTGTCCTGTTTTCATGAGGATTAAGTACTGTAGGTGTTCATGCATAGTGGATTACAATCATAATATTTGTGGAAAACCCACTTCTGTTTTTCCCGTTTGGATTATGACCATGATTTCTTAACATTTCCAGGTTCTTTGCTGGAGGATCAGAACGAAGTGGTCAGCAGATCGTTGGGCCTCCTAAAAAAAAGAGTTCCAATGAAGTGGTGGAGGATCTGTTCAAAGGGGCCAAGGAACATGGAGCTGTTCCTTTGGACCGCAGCGGGAAAGGGCCTGTAGATTCCAGGAAACCCCATGTGTGAACCTCTCCTGATCATTGGGGGTCTTGTGTTTGCTTGACCGTGCTGACTCGTCTTATTGTTGCTGTTTTGCATGACCTAGGCCTTCTTTGGTGGAGGCTACAGGCTTGGCACAGCTCCTGAAGAGTCAGCATATGTGGCTGGAGAGAAGCAAGCCTCCAGCAACCAACAGGATGTGAGTGTGAAACGGTCTGGCTCTTTGTGCACTCGCCTTTAGTCCTCCACAGATGCTCCACCAAACGTTCAATTGCACACTCATGTTCACCCCGTTTCCAGAATATTCCGTATTTCTTGCTTAGAGTTTTCAGAAGGACTTTCATCTCGGTGTGTGTGTGCGTGTCTGTGTGTGTGTGTGTTAGGTCCACGTGGTGCTGAAGTTATGGAAGACAGGTTTCAGTCTGGACAGTGGTGAACTGCGCAGCTATAACGATCCTGGCAATGCGAGCTTCCTTGAAGCAATCAGGAGGGGGTGAGTTTACTCTGGGTGGCTCGTTTATCAACCGTGCCGCGGCAGAGAACTGCCCACGGCCGTTTCCACGCCGGCAGCAGCCTTTATCAGTCTGGACGTGAGCGTACCAGCCGCTCAGATCTCAGGTCTGAGATCGTGGACTCAGGTTAGAGTCAGTGTGGATTCCTGGTGCAGCCAAATCTTAATAAATCTAAAAATACTGATTAAACAAAGACTTTAACACCAGCTTTCACGCCTTCAAACACGCGTCCTTGTTAACCTCCACCTCAGACTCCAGGGACCAACTTCCAGCTGGGAAAAGTTTGCTTTCTTTCTCAGGTTTCTCCTGTCGGCGTTTGGCTTCAGTGGGCGGGGCCTCTGGAACTTGAACGATTCAAGGGCGGGGCATGTCAATGAGGATGCTGCGTTTATCAGGACCCGCTGGGATGGGCCATTTAGGACATTTTCATGAATCACACGGACGTCTTTTCGTACATGAATGAATCCTGCGCTCGCATCTGCGCACGTGTGATAAACGACCAGCGTCTCCTCGATTTCTCCTTGCTTGTCCTCTCAGAGAAATTCCCCTGGAGTTAAGGGAGCAGTCTCGTGGCGGCCAGGTCAACCTTGACATGGAGGACCACAGGGACGAGGACTTTGTCAAACCAAAGGTCTCTTTTAAGGCTTTTGGGGGTGAAGGACAGAAGTTGGGAAGGTGAGAATGTTGTGCTTTTTTGGACTTTTACAGGCCGTTTGTAGCGGTCGTGCTCCTGTCACGTGTGTTTGGGTTGGTTTGGTTAACCCAGTTCAGCCCTGACTAGGACAGTGAATTTAAATCTAGATGTAATCCCAAGCAGCCACAGTGAGTGCGGACATTAAATAATGTGCTTCAGTGAAGAAAGACTGGATTTTTTTTAAACAGCCACAGTTAAAAAGCCCCAAAGTGACACATGGTTGCTTTTTATTCTTCATTCTCCAGCGCTACTCCAGATCTGACTTCTCCTGCAGCTACCTCCACGCAGAACCAGGCCGCAAACGAGGCTGAAGCCAGCACCTCCGTGACCCTTGACCCCTCCCAACCTCTGACCAACATTCAGATTCGATTGGCCGACGGTACCAGGCTCATCCAGAGGTTCAACCATACTCACAGGTGACTTTTACTTCCTTTACATCAGACCCAGGACCACTGAACCCTTAAATAAACCCTCACTTGACTCTTAAATAGCCCCCAAAACAAGATGCTGAGCAACCATCAGGTGCTGGAGTGACAGATGCATCAGGAAATATACAATAAAGGGAATTCTTGAAATCTTGGCAGTTCAACAAACACTGATTTTACAGTGAATTTGAAATATTGAAATTAAAAATGTTAAAATGTGATTTGTTACGAGTCACCTCGCGGACCACTAGGGGTCGCCTGCGGACCACCGGTGGTCTAACTAACTACATTATATTTTAATTTTAAACTATGGGCAGTTTCCCTGCTGGTTAATGCTTGTTTTGCCTGTTTTGTGGAGAAAAGACAAATAACTGTTGAAAAAATGTGGGTTAAGTGATAGATAATGGAACGTGCTATTACATCTGCTAAAGAACAAGTGTTGGAGGAGGGGAAAGATGTCTCTTTACCTCTTTCATATTCTGGTGTCCTCCAGGGTGTCGGACCTGCGACACTTTGTGATCACAGCCCGGCCTTCAATGGCTGCCATGGACTTTGTCCTGATGACCACCTTCCCCAACAAAGAGCTGTCCGATGAGAGCAAGACGCTGCAGCAGGCCAACCTCCTGAACGCCGTTATCGTGCAGCGGCTAAAGTGAAAACAGCGCCCCCTGGCGGCGTCGGTGGGTTGCTGCAGCCCCGTCAAATCTGCTGCCTTCTGAGAGAGAACACGTGGACGTGTGTACGGACTAGTAATTTCAGTTTTTGTTTTTCTAAAGTGAAAGGTAATATTCCGCTCTCCACCTTCAGCCGCTCCCACTCTGCTGCACAGGAAAATGAGGATTCCTTTAAGTTTGCAGTAACGTTTTAGATGGTTTAGCACTAAAGCCAGAGTTTAAAAACAGTAGAGCTGTTTTGTAAAGCCTGGTTTGCGTGAACTTGGACGACTTTAGCTCCAGTGTAAAGCTTTTTTCTCCCGTACGGGGAGCTGGGCGCTCGCTCCGGGATTGCAGCACCAACCACAGGCAGATTTTCTGCACCGTCTGTAGAAACGCTTGACGCTCCCTCTGCAGGGAGAAGGGTGTGAAAGTGTGAGCCGTCAGGCCCGTGTTGAACTGACGGAATACACCTGCCCAGTTGTTGGTGTGGAATTACACCACCCTGTCTGATTTCCTCCGCTGCTTGAGTTAGATCATTGATACTGTGTAATAGTTACACTCTTTCTCCAACATTGGGTGAGTTTGAGAAGACGAGCTAAAATGTAATTCACACTTTCTTCCTTGAAGTCTTCTTTAATTTGCAAAGGTACACAATAGGCAGAACTCAAGGAGTGCTCCAACCAGTTAAAGGAAGTCGTAACCTTTAATGGCTTTGAGCAGTATAGTAAACACTGGTTTAATGGAAGTGGAGTCCTCACACGCTTACATTTTCTATGCATCTTGTGGGAACAGGTGAGAGAAGAGCATTTGACCCTATGGTGAAATAAATCCACTTTATGGTTGCGGTAGAGCGACTCTGTCTCTGTTTCTCCTTATGCTAACATTATTCTGTCTTTCTGGCACACGGGACAAACCAAAAGCTGATTTTTGGCTCCCCCTCCCGTCTACTGATTGTGGACAGCCGCTAGCGTGGCGTCCAGAGTAGAAGGTGGCGTCTTTTCTCGTGAATTTTGGCTAAAAGCTGCTTCTGCTCTTGAGCTGTGATCCCACCACCCGTTTCCACAGCCACTCATCTCTGCCCCTCGTCGCTCTTGTGTCTGCTGCTTCTGCTGTACGCGGCGCTATGGCGCCACCCAGAGGGCAGCGGTGGGAACAGGTCCAGGGTCTGGTGGGCGGCCATCAGAGCCAGGGTAGGCAGCAGCTAATGAAATCCTCAGAGTGGAAGCAGATCTTGAGCTCGTAAAGATGAGCTTTCTCAGCTGTGCCCCCAACCAGAGCGGACGTGACTGGGCAAACTGGTGATTTGTTTGTTTTTGAATAGAACCAGTGTGACATCACTGTGGAACTGGGAACGTCTACTGGATCCCTGCCTTACTTGTTCCTGTGCAAGCGAAGTTAGATTCTGCACACCAGACACAATAAAATAAAGAGAAATGAAAAGTGACACTGTGCCCCTGGAGGGGGCTGCTCAGCCGTGGGTGCAGCCACCGGCTGACTCCATCAGCCGGTGGCTGGAGCAGCTGGAAGCTGTTCCTGCTGTGAAACACCTCCTGTTTGTCATGATGGTGTCACCAAGCTCAGAGCCTAATAAAAGGAGCCAAACTGTTCAAGCAACAGCCGTTCTGCAGTGCAGGTGGAGCACACCTGTTAAGACTGCAGCACAAACGAGCCGGGAGGGTGAGATTAGTTTCCAAGGAAACCGATTGGTGCGCCGTGATCACCACGTGCACAAGTGCAACTGGGAAGAATGTGCAAACTCCTCCAGCAGGGCCGCAGCGCCGACCTTTCCGACTGTGACGTTTACTGAGCATCAGCTCACTCCTAAATAAAGTTCTGAGTTTATCAGGCTGTTGGCAGTTTCATTCTTAACTACACCTGAGACCTAAAGGTGGATTCATTGAAGCATCAAAGAGAAATCAAAGTTGGATTCAGTTTGTTCTCAACTGCCTGAGGGAAAGCAGAAAAGCTGCCTCAGTGGTTCACAGCTTACGGATGAAATAAAAGCCCTCGGACGGAGGGAGGGTGGCTTCCCGAGGGTCATTTCCAGCGGAGGAAAAGAAGAAGAAGTGGGCCAGACGCCTCATTTGTTCCAGTCCGAGCAACAAAAGCAGAGCCAAGCTTCAGGATTTCAGTCAGACGTGATTTAGACGCGTTTAATAAGCCTGAAGTCAGCACGTGTGCTGTGTGTGTGTTTTATTCTCTTCCAAAAACATGGACAGAAGAGGCGGGGTGCGGGCTCAGCGCACGGCCGTGCGTCACCACAGCGGCTCCAGTGGCTGCTGGTGGGCTCCGCTCGGCTATAAAGGTGGCCTCCTTCCGTTTCTGGACTAAACTAGACGGGAGTGGCTCCGGCGAGGGAAGGGGAGAAGCTTTGCGCATGGATTTCATGGATTTCATGGATTTCAACTTGACGCTTCCACACGGCGACGGCGCGCTGGCGCGGAGGCTCCCGGGGAACGACTCGCTGCTTCCGCAGTTCAACAGCAGCGCAGAGGAGGACCAGGACCTGCAGGTCAACACGGACATTTACTCCAAGGTGCTGGTCACGCTCGTCTACGCAGCCGTGTTCGCCGTGGGCTCGCTGGGGAACTCCATCACCCTGTACATCCTGCTGACCCAGAAGAAACTGCGCAACCTGCAGAGCACCGTGCACTACCACCTGCTCAGCCTCGCCGTCTCCGACCTGCTCATTCTCCTGCTGTCCATGCCCGTCGAGCTCTACAGCTTCATCTGGTTCCACTACCCCTGGGCGCTCGGCGACGCCGGCTGCCGCGGCTACTACTTCCTCCGGGACAGCTGCTCCTACGCCACCGTGCTCAACATCTGCAGCCTGAGCGTGGAGCGCTACCTGGCCACCTGCCACCCGTTCAAGGCCAAGAGCGTCATGTCCGGCAGCCGCACCAAGAGGCTCATCAGCGCCACCTGGCTCGCCTCGTTCGCGCTCGCCGCGCCCATGCTCTTCATCATGGGCCAGAAGGTGCGCAACGGCCAGAAGATCTGCACGGCCGTGGTGGCCCCCGTCTCCGTGAAGAGCGTGCTGCAGGTGGGGGCGCGGCTCGTGGCTCCAGTTTAGCCAGTTAGACAACTTTCTATGTGCTGGGATGGATGGGTGGATGATGGGTGGGTGGATGACTGATGGGTGGATGGGTAGATGATGGATGGATGGATGGGTGGGTGGGTGGGTGGGTGGATGGACGCGTGGATGGGTGGATGACTGATGGATAGATGGGTGGATGATGGATAGGTGGGTGGGTGGATGGATGGGTGGATGACTGATGGATGGATGGATAGGTGGGTGGGTGGGTGGATGGATGGGTGGATGATGGGTGGGTGGGTGGATGGACGCGTGGATGGGTGGATGACTGATGGATGATGGGTGGGTTGATGGATGGGTGGATGGATGGATGGATGGATGACTGATGGATGGATGGATGGATGACTGATGGATGGATGGATAGATGATGGATGGATGGATGGGTGGGTGGTGGATGGATGGATGGTGGTGGATGGATGGGTGGGTGGATGGATGGATGGTTGGCTGGATGGATGGGTGGGTTGATGGATGGATGGAAGGATGGATGGATGACTCGCGGATGGGTGGATGGATGGGTTGACGGTGATGGGTGGATGACTTGATGGATGGATGGATGGATGGTGGGTGGGTGGGTGGGTGGGTGGATAGGTGGATGGATGATGGATAGGTGGGTGGGGTGATGGATGGATGGATGGATGGATAGGTGGCTAGGTGGGTGGGATGATGGATGGATAGGTGGGGTGGTGTGCATGGATGAATAGTTGATGGTGGATGATGATGGATGATGGATGGATGGATGGATGGATGGATGGATGATGGTGGATGACTGATGGATGATGGCTAGATGGTGGATGATGGATGGATAGGTGGATGGATGATGATAGTGGTGGGTGATGGATGGATGGATGGATGATAGGTAATAGGTGGTGGATGAGATGGATGGATAGGTGGATGGATACGGATAGGTGGTGGTGGATGGATGGATGGATGGATGGATGGATGGATGGATAGGTATAGGTGGGTGGATGATGATGGATAGGTGGGTGGTGGGTGGATGGATGAATAGCGTTGATGTGGTGGATGGGATGATGGATGGATGGATGGATGGATGATGGTGGATGACTGATGGATGATGGCTAGGTGGGTGGATGATGGATGGACAGGTGGATGGATGATGGATAGGTGGGTGGGTGGATGATGGATGGATAGGTGGCTAGGTGGATGGATAATGGATGAACAGGTGGGTGGGTGGATGGATGGATGGATGGGTGGATGATGAATAGACTGAGCTGGATGGATAGATGATGGTGATGGTGAATGGATGGAAGATGGGTGGGTGGATGATGGATGGATAGGTGGTGGATGATGGTGATGACTGATGGATGATGCATAGGTGGGTGGATGATGGAGGATAGGTGGGTGGATGATGGTGGATGACTGATGGATGATGGCTAGGTGGGTGGATGGATGATGGAATAGGTGGGTGGGTGGTGGATGGATGAATAGTTGGATGGTGGATGGGATGATGGAGGATGGATGGATAGGTGGGTGGATGATGGTGGGATGACTGATGGACATGGCTAGGTGGGTGGATGATGGATGGATAGGTGGGTGGATGATGATGGATGACTGATGGATGATGGCTAGGTGGGTGGATGATGGATGGATAGGTGGGTGGATGATGGTTGGATGACTGATGGATGATGGCTAGGTGGGTGGATGATGGATGGATAGGTGGGTGGATGATGGTGGATGACTGATGGATGATGGCTAGGTGGGTGGATGGATGATGGATAGGTGGGTGGGTGGATGGATGGATGATGGATAGGTGGGTGGGTGGATGATGTAGCAGCTGAACACTAGCTAGCAGCGTCCTGTGCTGGCCAGCAGCAGCAGGGGGAGGGTCCCACCAGTGGGTGCGTCCAGCTCTGTACTGGGTTGTTGTGGGAGCAGTCAGAGCAGCTGGGTTCCTCCCAGAGTTCCTCCCAGAAGGTGTGTGCAGACGTGTGGAGCCACCTGCTACCCTGGAGCAGCCACCTTTCCACAGGAAGAATGTTAATGGTGCTAACGAGCAGCTGGCTCACGTCTGCAGCTCCCCTGGCTCCAGGACACTTGACGGCTGATTGAAGTTGAAAAGAAGGAAGCAAAGCCTGTGTTTCACACACACACACACACACACACACACACACACACACACACACACACTAGTGTTTATCATCATTCCTACGTGATCTCAAATGTTTTAGTGGTTCTCTTCCTAAAATAACTGCTTTTAGCATTAGCATAGCTATGCAACCATAGTGGTGATGTAGTTCCTGCTATAAAAAGAAACCTATTGTCTCTCTTGACTAACTAACACTAGTACTAATAAAGTGGGTCTGACGTCTGCGTGAGGGCTGATTGTCCCTGAATCCAACACACTGGCAGCTCGTTCAGCAGCGACAGTAAAGTTGTGCTTCTATTAATGGACACTGTCCTACTGTAGTAGTTTACGGCAGAGGTGGGCAAACTGAGGCCCGGGGGCCACATGTGGCCCGATGAACTATCTAACCCGGCCCGCAGAGCCTTTCTCCAGAAGCCAAATGAAGAGGGTTGTCAGCTTGATTGGTTAGAAAAAGGTTCAGACCCCCCCTTCAGCTAGCATGCTAACATGTCCTCTCAAGAAGGTGGGGCCAGACATCATTTGGAGCTTCATCGTCCATCTCTAGTTGGACAGATTTACAGACTCTTCTAACTATTTCCTCAGTCAATAGTCCATCAAGCAGGATTTTTAGCTAACCTCTGACCCTCATTGGGGGCTTAGCTTCCTGCACCACCCGGTCATTCATCAAGATCTAAAACCCAATGTCGCCCCAATGTGGCCCTTCAGGCTAAATAATTGCCCACCCCTGTAAAGCATCCTTGGTCAAAGCCGGTTACTTTAGTCCTGGCAAATCTGGACAGTTGAGACGCTACATTTTTGCCAGTAAAACGTTAACGGGAACTGAAGCTAACAGACGGGAACTGTGCTTGTCCCTTGGCAGGTGAATGCCTTTCTGTCCTTTGTGATACCCATGGTGGCCATTTCTGCCCTGAACGGCCTCATCGCCCATCAGCTGCTGCGAATGTTCCGCGAGGCAGAGCAGGACAACCGTGTTTGCATCGTTGACGGGAACCGAACCGTCCTCAACGTCACCGTGGAGCCCAACCGCGCTCAGTCTCTTCGGCACGGAGTTCTGGTTCTCCGTAAGTAAAAAGCCAGAAAACGTGTACTTCACATGGAAAACCGTTAAACGTTCAGCAAGGTGAAGCAGAAAAGGGGAGGAAAGGATAGAAATCTGTAGATGATGGGATTCTTCTCATCTTCCACCATAATCAAGGCCTGACAATCATCCAGAATAGTGCTGGGACAACAGACTCAAACGATTAGTTACTTTTCAAGTGGAAATCTTGGAAGATGGTTTGGCAGCAGGTGCTGGGACCTGGCGCTGGTTTGCTGAACTGGCCTGACTGGTGCTGATGTGACACACCTCCGCACAGCCTCCAGCTCGGATGAAGTTCAGCAGCTTAGAGTTCCTCAGAGCTGTGAGCGGAATCCTGGCGAGTCTAGGAAGAGACCCGTTAGCTAACAGGAGCTAACGAGCACAGCTTCTCCCCACAGGGAAGCTGAGCCAACAGGGCAAAGGTGAGCCTGAACAGGTGACACACATTAGGGCACACCGGAAAGGCAAAGCTAAACACGACGGAAACAAATCCCAAAAGTAACAGAACTCACCAGGAAGTAGCATCATCAGCAAACTCCAGCACCGGGAAGATCATCTTCCTGAAATGGAGCCCAGTCAGGTGCTACCATCAGGAGTCTGTTTCAGGAAGCGCCACACACACGCTGCCATGGTTACCCAGTGATAACAGGATAGAACAGAGGTGGGCAAACTAAGGCCCGGGGGCCACACGTGGCCCGGTGAACTCTTTAATCCGGCCCGCAGAGCCTTCACCATCATGTGGAGCTTCATCCTCCATCTCTAGCTGGACCAGTTTACAGGCTCTTCAGCATATTTCCTCAGTCAATCGTCCATCAAGCAGGATCTTTAGCTAACCTCTGATCCTCACTGGGGGGTTAGCTTCCTGCCCCACCTGGTTGGCCCTTCATCAAGATCTAGAACCCAGTGTGGCCCCTCAGGCTAAAGAACTGCCCACCCCTGGGGCAGAAAGTCAACGCCAACGTTATTTGCTTTGGTGCTACAACAGGAAGTTGTTGCCTGAAGATTGTGCCAGCACAGGAACATCCAGACTTCCTGTGACGTAGCTTTCACGGCTCCACAGCCGTGTGGAGTGTAATATAACCTACAGGGAGGCAACGGTTCTGTGGTTCAGAGCAGTTTGAGCAGCTTTCCCACCTCAGCACACATCTGTTCTGGACATGTGGTAGAGGTGGAGGTGACCACATGTTACAGTGTTGGACAGTGGTCAGGGTGGTGCTGAGGGGCTCCCAAGGTCTAACCTTTCTCCTCGGCTGCTCTCCTCTCCCTCCCTGGTGCAGGAGCGGTGGTCATCGCCTTCGTGGTCTGCTGGCTGCCCTACCACGCCCGCCGCCTCATGTTCTGCTACGTCTCTGACTGGTCCGAGTGAGTAGCTGCTCCCCTCGTCTCCTTTGGTGTTCCTCTGCACCCACACCCACCGGCTGTGGAGGCTCTTGTCCCAGCGGAAGAACGCTTCTGGCTGGAGAAGTGTGTGACGCACAGAGGTGCTCTGGGTGGAGGAGCGTTCTTCCTGAGGGCTGTGACGGAGGAGCGTTTCCTTCCTGAGGGCTGTGACGGAGGGTTTTCTGTAGCACCTTTGACAATAAAGTTGACTCTAGGTGCTTTGCAGAGGCAGAAACCCGCAGCCGGAACCCCGGGTAAAAGGAGAAATGATTGTTTCTTTGATCTCTCGTCTGCACCTGTGGTCCATTTGAAAGAGGACAGAAACCAGAAGTTAGCAGCTAAGGCTAGCCCATGAAAGCACTTTCTTTCTTTCTTTCTTTCTTTCTTTCTTTCTTTCTTTCTTTCTATGAAGGATGAAAGGCTGATGATGAAAGAGACTGAAACAGCCTTTGAAGCTGTGCCGTGTTTGAGTCCAGCTGTTGAACTCTTCCTTCTGCCGTCAGCATGACGCTTTAGCCTCCACCTTCAGCAGACGCGCCCTGGCCGCCTGACGGAGACGTGCTTGACCTTTTCCCAAATACCCTCTGCAATAAACAGGCGGTGTCAAGGTCTGTGCACGTGGAGGAAGCCTCACGTGGAGCCTGGACGTAGGTGTGCGCATGTGCCTACCGACAAAACCTGGTATGGCTTCATCAGACACTAGGTCCCACACCACCTCCGCTTCGCTCCATCACTTCTGGGGAGTCTTCCAGGGTTCAGGTACTTAGCTGGAGCCTCCCAGGGATGCTGCCCCTGCTGCCCCTGCTGCCCCTGCTGCCCCTGCTGCACCTGCTGCCCCTGCTGCACCTGCTGCACCTGCTGCACCTGCTGCCCCTGCTGCACCTGCTGCACATTGCACTCACTTCCTGTTAGCTTCATCCAGGTGAGGTGGAGTCTGCCAGCCCAGTTTGTGGGGCTCTGGGCTGGCGTCCATCTTTGCCGTGGGCCCAGCAGTTTTCATGTTTGCTCTTCAACATGGATGACGATCAGAGGTGGGCAACCTGGGGCCCGGGGGCCACATGTGGCCCAATGAACCCTTTAATCCGGCCCGCAGAGACTTCACACTCATTTCTCCAGCTTGACTGGTTAGAAAAAGGTTCAGACCCCCCTTCAGCTAGCATGCTAACATGTCCTCTCAAGAAGGTGGGGCCAAACATCATCTGGAGCTTCATCATCCATCTCTAGTTGGACCAGTTTACAGGCTCTTCAACATATTTCCTCAGTCAGTAGTCCATCAAGCAGGATTGTTAGCTAACCTCTGATCCTCATGTGGGGGGGTTAGCTTCCTGCACCACCTGGCCGGCCCCTTCATCAAGATCTACGACCCAGTGTGGCCCTTCAGGCTACATACCTGCCCAGCCCTGGGCTAGCACGAGGTTACTGGTCCTGATACTGGATCTGTCAGCTCCCGTCCAGAGAGCTTCCTCAGCATAGTCCTCCTCACATCTTCTCACAGGAGCTAGCAGTCCGGCTGGCGGCCCGCTAGCCCGTCTTGACTGGTGCCGTCCAGCCAAGCGTGAAGAGGTTAGCCTGCAGCGCCTCCCCCCTGCTCCTGACCCCAGGAGTCCTGGGGTCAGGAGGTCACGCCCTCAGCTGGTAGGCATCCCGACAGCCTGTTCTTGCTGGTCTCTGATCAACCTACATGCTTCAGGGTTGGGAGCACGTCTCCAAGCTGCCAGCCTGGCCCCTGGGGGACCGTCCGGGCAGTATTTATTGACATGGAATGACCTCTGACCTTTCGTCTTGCCATTATTTCCAGTTGTTAAAGGCCACGTTTCTTGTTTCTCTTCTAAAAGGTTCCCAGTTTCAGGGATCCTAGTTGGCCTGTTTCACGAAGCTCTTTAGCCTAAAGAGGCTAAAGGACACACAAGGAGCCTCTTCCTCAGGGGCCACACGTGCAGTTTCTTCAGGCAAAGACAGAGAATATCCTTAGGTCACCTGTGACTCCTCAGCACCAAACCAGCCTCTTCCATGAGCCCTTGAGCTCTGCCCGTCACCCAGTGAGACTACGAGCTGCTGTTATTATTGTTTATTATCAGTAATAGAACCTGAAGATGAGCTTAATGCTCTGCTGGGCTCTCACTGCTTGTCTTGTTGCCATAGCGACCTGTATGACTTCTACCACTACTTCTACATGCTGACCAACGTGCTCTTCTACGTGGGCTCGGCCATCAACCCGGTCCTGTACAACCTGCTGTCCGCCGCCTACCGCCGGCTCTTCCTGTCCACGCTGTGCTGTGTGTGCGCGCCCCGCCGGCGTGCACGCCGGCACGCTCGCCGGCGCCAGCGCGGCGCTCTGTCGGGCCGCTCCATCAGCACCAGCAGCAACCACACCCTCTGCACCAGCACCGTCAAGGAGACAGCGCACTGACCCCTGACCTTTAGATGAGTTTAGTCCTGATTAAAGGTGTTTGCAAACCTGTTTGTTACCATCTCTCTCTCCCTCTCTCTCTTATTCTCTCTGTCCTGTCTCCCTCTTCTTCTCCTCCTTTTCCCAGCTGACTTTCAGCAGGATGGTTCCTCCTTGTCAGCCTGGTCCTGCTCAGGGTTTCTTCCTGTTAAAGGCAGTTTTTCCTGCCCCTGTGCTGACCTGGGGGTTCTGGCTCTGGGTTTCTGCCTGTTATTTTATAACTGTTTGTGCTAAGGATAGAATTAGTGTGTGTGTGTGTGTGTGTGTGTGTGTGTGTGTGTGTGTGTGTGGGAAGAATTGGTCCAGTAAAAATAACTCTTAATAGTAACATTTGTTGATTCGACAGGATTAAATCCTGGTGGATTAAACTCTTTGAACATTTGATTGAGCAGCCATGTTGTCCACTTGACTGTCCACAGACACCCAGTGTCTAACGGTGAGAACGCTTTCATAATTGTTCCCAGTTTACCCATTTTTACTCTGAAATTAGCGCCGGATTATTTACTGAAATATGCTAGCTCAGCAGCTACGAGGGAATAACAAAAATGGAAAAGAAACCGATGATCTGGCTTCTCCTCGGATCCAAGAGAGGTTTGGGTCAGTGCAAACAGTTAGCATTAAAGGCTAAACGCTTGCTCCTTTCAAGGAAAGTAACTAAAAAGAGGAGGATTATTACTGCTAGCTCCAACAGCCTTTAAAATGAAAGGAAAAACAACACGCACAGATTTCAGGTGCAAACGAATGACTTTGATGTGAGTCCCTGATCAGATGTTAGCAAAGACAACTGGTTGCTTATCAAATTCAGACGCCTTCATTTTAAATTCCTCAAGGGACAATTTATATAGAAGACACCCAAACAACTGAGGACAAAAACACCCCGAAAGTGGAGATAAAATGGACAAATTAAGAGACGTGAACACGAGGCAACACTTATTTACATACACACAGGGCTTTAATGTCCTTTGAAAAGGTTTTAGGTTTGATTAACGGGTCTTTCAGACGAGGCCAGGCCGTGGGCGTAAGCTAACTGTCCCCGTTGGTCTTCCAGGAGCAGCTTTGCTTTAGTGGGACCATCAGGCTGTAGTAGCTCCACGAGCGCTTCCAGGCTCAGCTCAGGCCCGTCTGGCTGAGGTCACGGCCCCAAGCAGCCACCATCTTCCTGCTGCGGCACACAAACAGCAACAGCGCCACGCTTCTGCTTTTTAACACACTTATTTTGTCATTTATTTCTTTATTTTTACAAATCTAGACATGACCCTGCATCAGGGGTGGGCACTTAGTTAGCCTGAAGGGCCACCTGTAAACTGGTCCAACTACAGATGGATGATGAAGCTCCAGATGATGTTTAGCCCCGCCTTCTTGAGAGGACATGTTAGCATGCTAGCTGAAGGGGGGGTCTGGACCTTTTTCTAACCAATCAAGCTGACAACCCTCTTCATTTGGCTTCTGGAGAGATTATTGTGGGCCGGATTAAAGAGTTCACCGGGCCACCTGTGGCCCCCGGGCCTCAGTTTGCCCACCTCGGACCTACTGAAGCCAGTTTTTTAAACAAAAACACTCTTGGCACTTACCTATTCTTATCTAAAAGTGTAATTTAAAGAAATAACAACACTTTTTAACTTATCTTTACCTCCTGCCAAGGAAACATTCCATGTAATATGTTAGGCATGAAGATAAAACCTGTAAAACAAACCAAAAGTCAAAGAATTCAGGGTGATGTTTATGGAAAAAGGCAAAGGATAAAGAACAGAAACATGAGTGGACAGGGCTTCTTACCTGCATCACGGAGCAGCTGGACTGGCGCTGGCGGTGCTGGCGGCGCTGTCCTCGCCGCCGCCGCCGGCCGCCTTCTTTCTTCTGGCCTTGTTGGGGTTCCAGTGGCAGACCAGACTGTCGTTCTGCACGCTGTAGTTCTTATGGCCCACCAGCCAGTAGGTGTTCATTCTGCCTTTGCCCTGAAGGAGCCAGGCAGGAGCAGAGCACAACACAAAAATATAAAAAGTGCTAACAACCTGAAGGAAACAGCTGCCATGATGGGCAGGTGGAGGCGGAGTCACCTTAACCTCGATCTCCCCGCGAAGCTGCAGCTCGTAGGCGTCATCTCGGATCAGAGCCAAGTAGGTTTCTGAGCTGGTGTGGATCCTCTGAGCTGAGGAGCACAAGCAGGACGTCACAGGTCGCTGTGTGTGTGTGTGTGTGTGTGTGTGTGTGTGTGTGTGTGTGTGCAGCCGCGTACGCAGACTGGTGGACTCCATTCTTGAGGCTGTGTTGACAGTATCTCCAAACAGACAGTATCTTGGCATCTTGTAGCCCACTATTCCTGCCACGCACGGACCTGGACAGGAAGGGAAGGTTCCCTGTCATTCTGACCAAGACCAGAGTCCGTCACAGCGGTGGAAAGGAACCAACGTTCACAAGAACTGCACGTGTGAAAATGGCCTTTTAAGAGCAGTTCCCATATACATTACTTGAAAAAAAGAAAGAAGAAGAAGAAAACAACAACAAACAGCACCTGTTTAAGGGTTCCAGGCGGATGCTTTTATTTTTGTGGGTTTGTAGTTCTGCTTCCTGTTTTGTTGCCGTGTGCTTTTCTTTCCCCTGGACTAATTGGTGTCTACCAAGTTCCCATTCACTTACCACTGACATTAAAATGTTAGATTTACTCCTAAATGGAGTATTAGGGGATAGCAACCACTAGCAGCTAATGAGGGTGTTCTTCCATGTCTACTGAGAGGAAGAGGAAGAGGAAGAGGAAGAGGAAGAGGAGGGCCCCTCGGCGCTCTCCTCACCTGTGTGGATGCCTGCTCTGAGCTGCAGCCTGTGCTCCGGCATGTGAGGGATGGGAACCTGGCGCACCGCAGCCACCAGGTCCAGCGCCATCTTGGCGATCTCGTCGGCGTGCCTGTCCCCGTTCCTGTCCGGCAGCCCGCTCACCACCATGTAGGCGTCCCCGATGGTCTCCACCTGGTTGGGCAGGTAGATCAAGAGTCAGGAAACAGGCAGCAAACCGCTGAGCCACAGCTGTTCTCCCCGCTGCCCTCTGGGGGCGCTAGAGACCAGCGCTGCTGGACTAGAACGGTTTCATCACCCTGAGGAACGCCACAATGACCTCTGTACCACTTATCTCCACCAGTGTGAGACGGTGTTAATAAAAGTTTTCACATTCAGCGGCGTTCAACCACAACAGCTGTGTGGAACGAGATTCTGACGCTGAGCCATCAGAACACGGCTGAACAGGGGGACTAGGGGCGGCCCGCAGTGCTCCTGCCTCACACTAGGGGGCGCTCGCGACCCCAAGGATTCTTGTTAGGATTCAGGGCTGCAGAGCGACAGGACGCTGCTACACTGTTAGCATTAATTAAGAGTTAGCAAGAAGCGTGTGTAAGAACGCTGATATGAGAGCTCAAACACAGCCGCTACCTGCTGGTGATCACACAGGAGCAGCTAGCCTGATAGCGCCGGTGCCGCCGCAGCCACCAACCTCGCCGCCATCACTGCCTTTAACAGCAGGTCAGCTTGCCCACATCAAACGGGTGAAAATCACTGAGTTCTTAACCATCCAGGGCGCTAGCCCAACCTCCCCCACACTCCTCATGTCCACGTGTGAAAGTGCCTTCTCAGGAAGCTGATGGCACCTTGTGTTTTTCTCCTCCAGTTCAAGCCCCACGCTTCATGTTATTACCCCCATCTGTGTGAAATGATGCAGTTCGACCTGATCCCAGAGCTGCGGGCTGTGCTCAGATGCTTCTTTTTGCGCATTGGCTGCATCTTCCACATTTCTGTTCCTGACGGGACAACCGCCAAGACGCCTACAGCCTAGAACCATAGCGACCACGGCGTTGGCAGGAGGGGGCTGCTCAAAGTCCCGCCAGGTTTTTCTGTCTGCGCACACACACGTGTGTGTGGGTTCCATCTAGTGGTGGGTCTGAGCTACGCTGACGACCCTCTCAGCTGACCGTCTCTCATCCTTGATGCTTAACCTAAAATGCGGTGACGAGGAAGAAATGTTACCATAAGTTATTGATGTCGTTTGCATCCACATACATGCGGTTGATGGTTTGTGATGTTTCTTTTCTTTTTTAACTTTTTTATTTTATCTCAAGCAAAAGAATGTTCAAATTAAATTTGTTGAATCTTACATTTGACTGTTCTATTATTTGCAAACCCCAGGTTAAAAACTATTACTACAGGTGGCCTGTAAAGGTCTAGTCCAGTGTGTCTTTTAAAGCTGGTGCCAGTTCATCATGTCTGGATCTACTCAGGACCAGGAACAATGGTCCTTAAACCAGTCAGTTCCAGTAAGGTCTTGATATTCTTTGCCATCAGTCAGATTCTCTCTTTTGTCTTTTTTACTTGGTTTATTTTGGTTTTTAAATATGTATTTGTGCAGGTTCTTGACTGCTGTTTCCCTTGTGGGGTCATGGGGAGGCTGCTGCAGGGCCCTCTGAGCTTGTTTGGGGTTGGTTAAATGTTCTGCTCATGAGAGCTTTGTCCTACATGCAGCAGAGAACCACTGGAATTAACGTGAAATGGCCACTTACTCCAGCCGATGCTGATCTGAGCCCAGGCGAACGTGGACTTGGAGGGCTGAAGAAGCGCCGGGACCCATCATGCTAGTTGTATTTGGGAACTTTATTTGTTTATGCGATGCAAAGTGCTTTACAATGGCAGAGCAATTGACTTCATTTAAAGGAAAACCTGGACTGAGCATCTAAGAAAGTTCCGGTTTATGACAGTGATGAATTACCTCAGCAGGCCTCAGGTGTTCAGCAGCTTTGTTCCACAGGTGAAGAGCATCAGACCGGTGTGGAGTCCAGGGCCGTGAGGGCGGCTGACCCAAACAGTTCCCCGGGCTCTGCTGGCACCTGGCCACGGACCCCGCCTCCGTCAGAGACGACTGCGCCAGCCAAACGTCAGACATCAGGGACGAAATCCTGGGCCTGGGTTAGGGGTAGGAGCAGGCTGTTCCCCAGGCGGCCCACACACGCTGCTGTGTTGGAGGCCTTGGTAATCATGTGACCTCCCACTGGACAGAGGGGCACCTTGGGTCGCACCTCATGATCAGGGCGGCAACCTGAGGCTCAACTGGGCATGCGGAGGAGCCCCACAGGCCCCGCCTCCGCCATAGCAGCCAGGGCCCGTTCATATATCATGTATCAGTGGTTCTTAACCTTGCTGGAGGTACCAACGCCGCCAGTTTCACATGCGCATTCACCGAACCCTTTATTGAAAAATAAAATTTTTTTTTCCATTTCAAGACGGGTTTCAAGGTATATGTTTTACTGGTGCACAAAATCAACCGTGCATTAATATCACCGTTCAAAGAACGAAACCTTCAAAACCTAATTTTCACACCAACAATAATGAGTGCTTGAGGGACCAGTTCAGAAACCGCCTCGGCAAGCGCCGCTCTCGGATCATTTGCGCAACAAAGTCTGTTCCTTTTCTTCGTTTTTATGTCCAGCAAAAGGATTGCTCACAAAGATGTTGTAACAAACGGTACAAACATCTCCAGGGCTTTCTTAGCAATAACAGGATATGTTACCATTTGTTGACACCAAAACGTTAGTGTTGTTGTTCTGAAGAGTTGCTGCTGAGCCTATGATAGATACCATATATAATATATACCATATATAATATATATGATGGGATGAAAGGCATGTCCCAAGCTTCCTGCCTGCCTGCCTGCCTGCCTCTCAATCAGAAGAGGAACCTGGTAGAAAAACAACTTTAAGTGTGTACCAAAGTAGATCTCTCTGTGTCAACTGGACTGAAAGGTCTCCCTCTCTCCAGAGAGCTTCTTCAGTTCTAGTTTGCTGGGGCGGAGCTTGAACATATAGCCCTGTGGACCATTGGCATGTTAATGGCCGGGTGGTCACCTGAGAGTCCTTGGCAGGGTGGTTGGCAGGGTCGTTCACCTAGTTTCGGTTGGGGTGCTTCCCCTTTGTCTGTTGGGTCACATGTTAATGAGTCACCAGGTCTGGTCAAA
>CM027090.1:14694203-14811318 GCA_015343265.1 Pao palembangensis | reverse complement strand
ATAATAATAATAATAATAATAATAATAATAATAATAATAATAATAATAGTGCCGTTTCACAACCTTAAATGCTTTTATTATTTAAATAAAACAATAATCATATACTTTACGAGCGGCTTATTAATCTTCTCTGTATATTAAGAGGGAAACAGTGTTTCCAGGTCATCAGGAGCTGCTTTTCAACCCCAAACACACCTTTTCTGTCTTGTAGCAAATACAAAAAGACATTTAGATCCAGATGCATATAAAAGACCTTTTCAAGACTAACAGACAGAATAATATTACTACAATAAAACAATGTCAACACAGCCAATAAAGCCGGAGAAAATGACACAAAATGAAATATAAAGTCAAAGGTACTGAAAAAACAGCCTATTTTAACCTTCTTTCCCTCATCTTAACACAGCACTTTAACTGGAGCTGAAGCACTACATGCTGTATCTGGAATAGTGCTAATTTAAGGCTAAATGGTGTGAAGGGTCCTTACCTGCACACTTTGGCATCGCTGGCTGCATCCTGCTGCGTCCACGGAGCGACCTTCCTCTTCTTTTTCAGTCTTCTCTTAAGAGAAGCCGAGGACAAGGTCCCGGATGCGAAACACTCTTTTTTCATAAACACAAGGGATGATTTAAGACGCTGCAGAAAGTGAACTGACTGACACCTCGCACCGGTGCCGGGGTCACTCAGCGCTCAGGACGCCTTCGGCCGTCTGATGGCGCTCGGGCTCGCAAAGCTGGCAGCAGCGTACTCTCCACTTCCGCTTGCCTGCTACAATATAAAAGTCGTGTGTAATGCGACGAATTTAACGTTTCCTTTTAGTTACATATATTTTCTGTTGTTGGTCCATCCATCCATCTTCCTCCTCTTCTCCGGGGTGGGGTCGTGGGGGCAGCAGCCTAAGCAGGAAGTCCAGACTTCCCTCTCCCCAGCCACTTCGTCCAGCTCTTCCGGGGGGATCCCGAGGCGTTCCCAGGCCAGCCCAGAGATATAGTCCCTCCAGCATGTCCTGGGTCTTCCCGGGGGCCTCCTACCGGAGGACGTGCCCTGAACACCTCACCAGGGAGGCGTCCGGGAGGCATCCTCACTAGGGGTCCGAGCCACCTCATCTGGCTCTTCTCAATGCGGAGGAGCAGCGGCTCTACTCCGAGCTCCTCCCTGATGGAGAGCTCCTCCCCCTGTCTCTGAGGGAGAGTCCAGCCACCCTGCGGAGGAAACTCATTGAGTCTCGTTCTATCAGTCACCACCCAAAGCTCATGACCACAGGTGAGGGTAGGAGCAAAGACCGACCCGTAAATCGGAGCTTCTCCTTTCGGCTCAGCTCTCTCTTCACCACAACGGACCGGTGCAGAGTCTGTTACTGCAGACGCTGCACCGATCCGCCTGTCCACCTCCCGCTCCATCCTTCCCTCACTCGTGAACAAGACCCCGAGGTACTTGAACTCCTCCACTTGGGGGAGGATCCCCTCCCCGACCCGCAGAAGGCACTCCACCTTTTTCCGGCTGAGGACCATGGCCTCAGATTTGGAGGCGCTGATTCTCATCCCGGCTGCTTCACACTCGGTTGCGAACCGGTCCAGTGAGAGCTGGAGGTCACGGACTGATGAAGCCAACAGAACCACATCATCTGCAAAGAGCAGAGACCCGATCCTGAGGCCACCAAACCGGACCCCCTCAACACCACGGCTGCGCCTAGAAATTCTGTCCATAAAAGTTATGAACAGAATCGGTGACAAAGGGCAGCCCTCAGACTGTGCCCTGGCTGGACCCTATGGGCAAAGGTCCGGCCCCCAGGTGCTCGCCATCGTGCCCCGGCCCCAGGGTTATTGTTGTTGTTGTTGAAAAATTAACTATTAAATCACATGTGAGAAATATGTAAATGTTTAAAACTAGACTTTTAAACATTTTAAGGTGGACACAGAAATGCCCTCAGTGAATCCGGATACACAGGAAGCGAGTCCACGTTAGCGTCCCTTTCATTTTCTTCAAATAGGTTTATGAATCTGAGGAACCTGCTGAAGACACCCAGGATAAAAGAGCAGCCTCGGGCAGCCTCGTCGGCGCTTTCTTGGATTCATCCGTTGCGCGTTTGCCAGGATGAAAACCTCTAGGTCGGTCCAGCTGTGGCTCGCTGGACACATGCACGTTCACGCCAACACCAAACACTAAACAAAGCAACGCTGTCTCTGCTGGACAGCGTCAGGAGGAATGAGGACTGGTTTGAGAGGGGTGTCCAGGAAGCCATCCACGTCAAGTTGGAACAACCATCTGGTCCACAGGGCTATATGTTCAAGCTCTGCCCCAGCAAACTTAGAAGCGAAGAAGCTCTCTGGAGAGAGGACCAAACGTTTTCAAGGAGACCTTTCAGTCCAGTTGACACAGAGAGATCTAGTTTGGACAACCATGACCTGGATGAGTGAGAATCTACACACATATTTAGTTTTTTTTAATCTTTTTGAATCATTCAATGTTGTTGTATTTATAATGAAAGTATTTCATTATATGTTTTTTCTCTTGTATTATGTTTTTTTAATTGTGATATGATCTGTGTGAATAAATCAGTCTAAAACTAAAAGCATTAAATGCTGTAACATGTTGAAAACCCTCAGAATGCTGTAAAAGACCCATTTCTCAGAGTGCTGACAGCACAGCCGGTTATCCTGGTCTGGAGCAGGCTAGCTGAAGCTGAAATCACCATGGTTACTTGTCCGGGATAAACCTGACCTGCTAAGTCTATCCTGGTTTGTGCAGTACTCCTCTGAGGAAAGGATGAATACAACTTGTAGTTTCATTTGTATTTTTTGTTTGGTTTTAGTTTCGTTTTCACGGGCGAAAAGCAAATTTCTAAAGAAATATTTACAAGGTTAAAGGTCTTCAACTCGGACAGTCGGTGGTTTTGATGGGTGATAAAGGCTTTAATTTTGAAGGATACCACCGGAAGTCCCTGGCGTGAGTGTAGCGGTTTCCAGCGTGCACGCGACCGTTCGCTGAGGTTTGTGTTGTGGCTCCGAATAAGAAGAAAGTTGGGACTCGTCGGGTCCGCGTCCCTCGGCACTTTGAACAGTTGGACCCACCGTCCAGTTGCGGCTGTTTGCGTGTTATAAATGGCGGACTCGCTCCGCGCCGTCTGGCGGAGGGACCGGTGGAATAAAAGCGGCGTTTGGAGGCGCTGAACAAAGAGCTTTTCTTCCCTTTACCATTGTTTCTGCCCGGGGAGCCCGTTTTCTGCACAATCCGGAGAGGTTTCAGAGCTAAAGTAAGTTCGGACAGCCAGTCTGAGCCTTTTCTGTCCTCAACAGGGGACCGTGTGTGTAAAACGGTGCACTTTAATTCACTGACTGTCGTCAGCAAATGAAGCGACGCTAAATCCTAACATCCAAAGTTCAAAACAAGGACTTGCGCAACATTGCTGCCATATTTGTGCCTTTGGGAGAAGCTTGATGCTCCTAAAACCAGCAAAGTTTCATTAGTGCTGCCGGGTAATATCAGGAAATCCCAGAAATGGGCTTTTTAAAGTCCCGCACGTGAAGTAAACAGCGTGTTTGTCCACGTGTTGAATGTTTCTTCAGTGGGCGTTAAATAAGCAGGTGAAGGAGGTTAGATTACTAATCTGGATTAAGCCTGGGCAAAAACAATCATCGCTGACGGAAAAGTGAAAGCAGCAAGGCTCTGCAAACGGGTCTTTTCAAAATAAAATCACGTGTCCGCAGACGGGCCCATCAGTGGAGGAGGTGGAGGCGCCACCTGCTGGAGCGTGGAGCCGTCGGCGTGGATTGGGAAGGCTCCGGCTCCTCCTGACCGTGTCCTGCTGCTTGTGTTGACAGGGGAGGGGCGGCCCTCGCTCCAGCCATGACCCCCGGGAATGGGAACGCGCACAGCAGCCAGCCCAACGGACACCGCAGAGGACAGGCGCTGGTCAAGTCCCACGTCCTCACCCACCTGATCGAAGGCTTCGTCATCCAGGAGGGGGCCACGCCTTTCCCTGTAAGGGCCCGCGAGCTTCAGGACCTTCAGCGTTTCCAGCAGCCGCAGCCACAGCCCATCATCTGTGTGTGTGTGTGTGTGTGTGTGTGTGTGTGTGTGTGTGTGTGTGTGCGCGCAGGTGGAGCGTCCCTCTTTCTCTGTTGACAGTCTAAGAAGACACTCGGGAGACAGAGACATGGACGGCCTCTCAACTACAGGTGAAGACCTCCCGCCTGTGGGTCTCTGGGGCCTCCACCCCTTCAGATGACGGTGTTAGTCTGCCAGCTGATCCTGGACTGTTCTGGGATCACGTCTCAGAGTTGCTTTTCTTTTTCAGCTTTTGTAGACCAGGATCATCAGTCAGGAGATAAAAGCTTCATTTATTTAGTGTATTTGAGTTACGGAACGTTAGCGATGCACTTTTATCCTGTAGCTATGCTAATCTAAAGTCTGCTAACAATCAATCCCTGCACGCTCAGGTGTGCACGCTCAGGTGTGCACGCTCAGGTGTGCACGCTCAGGTGTGCACGCTCAGGTGTGCAGCAGTGAATGTTCATTAGCTAGCGAGATCATTTCAATTATGATTTAGTATAATTTGATAATTTAACCTCTTTAGAGTTTCTGCACGATAGTTACAGTCTTAGCAGCTTTTAGTTGTAGTATTTATAATTATAGTTGTATTTATAATTATAGTTGTAGTATTTATAGTTGTAGTATTTATAATTATAGTTGTAGTATTTATAATTATAGTTGTATTTATAATTATAGTTGTAGTAGTTTTGTTTCAGTGTTTTAGTTTTAGTTTTCTCCTGAGACTTGCAAGTATGTTTCCACTTTCTTTCCATCCATCCACCCACCCACCCTTCCATCAATCCACCCATCTACCCACCAACCCATCCATCATCATCCATCCATCCATCCACCAGTTCACCCACCCATCTATCCACCCACCCATCTGACCTCCTCTCTGTGTTCTCTCAGTGTGGAGGCTCCAGCAGGAGCCCACTCTCACCTGTGAGCTCTGTGGCCGAGTGGACTTTGCCCACATTTTCAAAAGATCCAAGAGGTTCTGCTCAACAGCCTGTGCCAAACGGTAAGAGCAGGCGGTAAGACGGAACAGCTTGTTGGCTGCTCCACGGACACCAAGAGCGTGGGCGGAGGGCTAACTGTGTGACGTTTGTGCGTAGCTACAACGTGGGCTGCACAAAGAGAGTGGGCCTCTTTCCAAACCGCAGGAGCGCGCTGGAGAACGACAGGAAGCGGAGAATAGTGACAGGAAACATGACACGCTTCCTTTTGGAGTGTGAAAAGGTGAGACTGGTGGACTGTGTGTGGACTGTATGTAGACTGTGTGTAGACTGGTGGACTGTGTGTAGACTGTGTGTAGACTGTGGTGGACTGTGTGTAGACTGTGGTGGACTGTGTGTAGACTGTGTCTGGACTGTGTGTAGACTGTGTGTAGAGTGTGTGGACTGGTGGACTGTGTGGACTGTGTGTAGACTGTGGTGGACTGTGTGTAGACTGTGTAGACTGTGATGGACTGTGTGTAGACTGTGGTGGACTGTGTGTAGACTGTGGTGGACTGTGTGTAGACTGTGTCTGGACTGTGGTGGACTGTGTGTAGACTGTGTGTAGAGTGTGTGGACTGGTGGACTGTGTGGACTGTGTGTAGACTGTGATGGACTGTGATGGACTGTGTCTGGACTGTGTGTAGACTGTGTGTGGACTGTGGGTGGACTGTGGTGGACTGTGTGTAGACTGTGGTGGACTGTGTGTAGACTGTGTGTAGACTGTGGTGGACTGTGTGTAGACTGTGGTGGACTGTGTGTAGACTGTGTCTGGACTGTGGTGGACTGTGGTGGACTGTGTCTGGACTGTGTCTGGACTGTGTCTGGACTGTGGTGGACTGTGTGTGGACTGTGTGTAGACTGTGATGGACTGTGTGTAGACTGTGTCTGGACTGTGGTGGACTGTGATGGACTGTGTCTGGACTGTGTGTAGACTGTGTCTGGACTGTGGTGGACTGTGATGGACTGTGTCTGGACTGTCTGTAGACTGTGTCTGGACTGTGGTGGACTGTGTCTGGACTGTGTTTAGACTGTGTCTGGACTGTGTCTGGACTGTGTTTAGACTGTGTCTGGACTGTGTGTAGACTGTGTCTGGACTGTGATGGACTGTGTCTGGACTGTGTGTAGACTGTGTCTGGACTGTGGTGGACTGTGGTGGACTGTGTCTGGACTGTGGTGGACTGTGTGTAGACTGTGTGTAGAGTGTGTGTGGACTGGTGGACTGTGTGTGGACTGTGTGTAGACTGTGTCTGGACTGTGGTGGACTGTGTCTGGACTGTGATGGACTGTGTGTAGACTGTGTCTGGACTGTGGTGGACTGTGTGTAGACTGTGATGGACTGTGTGTAGACTGTGTCTGGACTGTGGTGGACTGTGTGTAGACTGTGATGGACTGTGTGTAGACTGTGTCTGGACTGTGGTGGACTGTGTCTGGACTGTGATGGACTGTGTGTAGACTGTGTCTGGACTGTGGTGGACTGTGATGGACTGTGTGTAGACTGTGTCTGGACTGTGTGTAGACTGTGTCTGGACTGTGTGTAGACTGTGTGTAGACTGTGTCTGGACTGTGTTTAGACTGTGTCTGGACTGTGATGGACTGTGTGTAGACTGTGTCTGAACTGTGTTTAGACTGTGTGTAGACTGTGTCTGGACTGTGTTTAGACTGTGTCTGGACTGTGTGTAGACTGTGTCTGGACTGTGGTGGACTGTGTCTGGACTGTATTTAGACTGTGTCTGGACTGTGATGGACTGTGTCTGGACTGTGTGTAGACTGTGTCTGGACTGTGTCTGGACTGTGTGTAGACTGTGATGGACTGTGATGGACTGTGTCTGGACTGTGTGTAGACTGTGTGTGGACTGTGAGTGGACTGTGGTGGACTGTGTGTAGACTGTGTGTAGACTGTGTCTGGACTGTGTGTAGACTGTGTCTGGACTGTGGTGGACTGTGTCTGGACTGTGTTTAGACTGTGTCTGGACTGTGTGTAGACTGTGTCTGGACTGTGGTGGACTATGTCTGGACTGTATTTAGACTGTGTCTGGACTGTGATGGACTGTGTCTGGACTGTGTGTAGACTGTGTCTGGACTGTGGTGGACTGTGTCTGGACTGTGTCTGGACTGCGTGTAGACTGTTTCTGGACTGTGGTGGACTGTGTCTGGACTGTGTGTAGACTGTGTCTGGACTGTGGTGGACTGTGTCTGGACTGTGTTTAGACTGTGTCTGGACTGTGATGGACTGTGTCTGGACTGTGGTGGACTGTGTGTGGACAGTTGTGTTTGGCGTGCGCTGATGGACACGCTGGGACGTCTCTGCAGAAGTCTGCTGCTCCTCTGTCCACCAGCCCTTCCAGGCCCCTCACAGAGTCCAGCTCACGTTACCAGGGAGCCGAGGAGGCCGCCACGGCCGCTCCGCGGAAGCCTGCGGCTGACGGCGCTGAGCTGCAGGCGCTGCCCTACAGCTTCCTGCCCAGCGAGCCCGGACGCTGGAACATCGAGGACGTCTACGAGTTCATCTCCTCTCTGCCTGGTGGGTAGAGTCTGGATGTCTGCGGCTAGCTCAGCCCCACAGCTGCTCAACTCCCTCAGCCCCTTTAAATCAGCGGTCCCCAACCCCCGGGGCGTGGCCCGGTACTGGTACCAGGGTCATTTGGTACTGGGCCACACACAAAGAACAACTTACATTACTTTATTTTATTTATTATCTGAAACTGAACGATGTTTTATTTTGAAAAATTACCGGATTCTCTTTGTTATATCCGTCTATGGCTCACACTATTCATTATCTTTAGAACATAACATGGCGGTCATATCACGTTCTCTTGTTGTATTTATCCGCCACCCCGCTCCCTGAAAATACTGTCCAGTTTGTGGTGCCAAAAAGGTTGGGGGCCGCTGCTTTAAATCACATCTCAAAGCCACCAGGATCAGCTGAGGCTGAATTGTGACCTCAAATCTATGCTAATATTGCTACAATTTTAGCTACAATGTGTTTTGAAACCCTTAAATGACCGTAGATCAGTGTGCCTCAACCTTTTTCAGACCAAGGACCACTGAACAAACACTCCACCCGACTCTAAACAGCCCCAAAACAACATGCTAAGTAACCATCAGGTGCTGGTGTGACAGACGCATCAGGAAATATACAATAAAGGGAATTCTTGAAATCTTGGGAGTTCAAGAAACTCTGATTTTACACTGAATTTTAAATATTGAAAGTTTAAATTTTAAAATGTGATTTGTTACGTGTCACCTCGCGGACCGCTAGGGGTCGCCCGCGGACCACTGGCGGTCCACAGACCACTCTTTGTGAAACACTGCCTTAAATGAACGTGGATGCTGCTAAAGACGAGCTGTGGATTCTTTCTGTGGCGCTGCAGGTTGTCTGGAGATAGCCGAGGAGTTCCGCTCCCAGGAGATCGACGGTCAGGCCTTGCTGCTGCTGAAGGAGGACCATCTAATGGCCACCATGAACATCAAACTGGGCCCTGCGCTGAAGATCTTTGCTCAGATTAACTCGCTCAAGGACTCGTAGCCCATCCTCACGCTGCGTTCACGCTGGTGAACTCTAGATATTCTTGTTACTACGTCGTTCCTCGCGAACAGGGATGTAATCAAATCTCCACATGTGATCCAGGCTTTCAGTTCTCCAGACAGCAACTCAGGAAGTGCCTCCTCTGCTGGCCCCTCCACAATAAAAGTCAAATGTTACTAGTGCAACGTTGCCGCTGAGCAATGGTGTGTGTGTGTGTGTGTGTGTGTGTGTGTGTGTGTGTGTGTGTGTGTGTGTGTGCGCCACATTTCTTTCACTCACACAGCGTTATTCCAAATCCCCTCCCACGCTCAGTGGTTAACAGCTTCCTGGTGCAGTAAAACTCCAGCTCTGAAAAGTCCGGTTTAATAAAACTGCAGAATTCTTGCAGGTGAGTCATTATGCGTGAGGAAAAAATCTGGGACTGAAGCATAAAACATAAATATGTGAAAGTGAGCTTAGCCAAAGGAAACAGATGATACTTGTGTGTCCTGATGCTTTTTATTTATACAGTAGCACAAGTTGATATAACTTTAAAAAATTGGACTCGTCGCACACAAACTGACGGGCTTTGTGTTTATTTCATTATATATCGATGCTTATTTGTGTCTCAGAAAATTAGAATATTGTGATAAAGGTGAAATGTTGGAGCCTCATCCTGTCACACTCTTACAGCTCACTGTACATTTGGCCATAAAAATGTATCTCAAGCAACCAGATTAGCAAAATGCTGGTTTATTTCAGTAATTTAATCCAATTTATCGATGATAGATGAATTTGAAACGGTGACACCAGCACTCTTTTACACCACAGCAGAAGAGAAAGATGGGAAAATAATCAATATTGATGCTTTAGCTTAGCGCTAGCATCAGGTGCAGCAAACTACTTGAAAATAGCGTTTGTTAAATTGTATTTTTAATTTTTTAGGCTCAGTCGACAACCGCCCTAGATAGCATGGTGCGTTAGATATGAACGCAGAAAGAGTGTGCTCTTTGATGCTTTGATGTGAGGAAATAAACCAAAAAAACAAAAAAGAAATCACAAACCCTTCCCCAGCAACGATTCAGAGATTTATTTTATACAAAACCAATATAATCACACATCATTCAAGTACAATTCTTTTGGATTGTAATAGACATTCGTTCAATAAATAACCCAAGCTTTTTTTAATTAAGGCACACACAGTAGTACACAGGAAAAAAAAGGTGGAAGAAACGGATGCAGGAAAGTTTGCAAATCACGACGACAGGAATGAATAACTGAACACATCAAACATGAATGTTTCAGATATAATCAGTAAAAGAGAGGAAACCAAGTATTCTTTTTTTTTTACTCTGTAGAATGATCAAAATGATAATTACACTTCCCTTGTTTTAGTTAGCTTGATGCTATTAGCTAAAACACGTAAAATCCTCCACTGATTTGTTTTTCCCTCCTTCATGAGGTTTTTAAAGGCAAAATATCCGGCCACAAAACTCATTTCTGAGGCGAAATTAGCATTTCATTGACTTCACATCCAGACAACCACCTTGGAATCACTTATTAGCGAGGAAACAGCCCCCCTCCTCCGTCCTAAAAGCCCACCAAAGCAAACCTGTTCATTAGACTTTTACGTCACTAATTAGAAGAATTCAACGCCAACTTTTACATGAACATGTTCCTGTTTCGATTTCAGTCTCTGAACCAAACAATTAAAGAATCTGGACTCGACATATAAAAAAAAAAAAAGTGTATTGTTATCAGGTTTTTCAGAAAGTGTAAAAGTGGAACGGTTACATCAGCGATTGCTTCCTGAATCATCCCTTCTTATCAGGCCTCGTGCTCTTCTGGTAGCCGCTGGCGGTCGCTCAGCGCTAGCACAGCGGACACACGTGCATTCAAGCAGCAGTCCTGGTGGCAAAACTATCATCCTCATTCCTGCCGGTGACCTAGTGAAGTCAAAGGTTAGCATTAGCACGGCTGGGAAAACAGACAGAGCACGTGCACGAACACCAGGAGGAGACGGGAAACAGACATGCGCAGCATCTGTGATGGACAGGCGAGGAAAGAAAGAGCCAGAGCAAAGCCAACTGCAGATTCCTCCTTGATTTAATCGCAGATTTCATCATTAAACATCAAACTTCAGGGGAAAGAAGAGCGGATGAAGACTTGGAGACGAACAGTTCGCCTGGAGACGTTAGCACCACCTGCCTACGCCGAGTCTGCAGCCTCGGCTTTTAGCATTTCAAACTCTGGTGTTGCTACCATTCCTGAAAGTAGGAATGCAAAACGCTGGTGCCGTGTAGCACTGCTGGAACGGAACTACGTCAGTGTCTGACACGGCTGGAGCTACGTCAGTGTCTGACACGGCTGGAGCTACGTCAGTGTTTAACACGGCTGCAGCTACGTCAGTGTCAGACACGGCTGCAGCTACGTCAGTGTTTGACACGGCTGGAGCTACGTCAGTGTCTGACACGGCTGCAACTACGTCAGTGTTTGACACGGCTGGAGCTACGTCAGTGTTTAACACTGCTGCAGCTACGTCAGTGTCTGACACGGCTGCAGCTACGTCAGTGTCTGACACGGCTGCAACTACGTCAGTGTCTGACACGGCTGGAGCTACGTCAGTGTCTGACACGGCTGCAGCTACGTCAGTGTCTGACACGGCTGCAGCTACGTCAGTGTCTGACACGGCTGCAGCTACGTCAGTGTCTGACACGGCTGCAGCTACGTCAGTGTCTGACACGGCTGCAGCTACGTCAGTGTCTGACACGGCTGCAGCTACGTCAGTGTCTGACACGGCTGCAGCTACGTCAGTGTCTGACACGGCTGCAGCTACGTCAGTGTCTGACACGGCTGCAGCTACGTCAGTGTCTGACACGGCTGCAGCTACGTCAGTGTCTGACACGGCTGCAGCTACGTCAGTGTCTGACACGGCTGCAGCTACGTCAGTGTCTGACACGGC
Source organism: Pao palembangensis (assembly GCA_015343265.1). Classification (NCBI taxonomy): domain Eukaryota; kingdom Metazoa; phylum Chordata; class Actinopteri; order Tetraodontiformes; family Tetraodontidae; genus Pao; species Pao palembangensis. The sequence continues at coordinate 14,799,821 of CM027090.1, read as the reverse complement.
TGCAGCTACGTCAGTGTCTGACACGGCTGCAGCTACGTCAGTGTCTGACACGGCTGCAGCTACGTCAGTGTCTGACACGGCTGCAGCTACGTCAGTGTCAGACACGGCTGCAGCTACGTCAGTGTTTAACACGGCTGCAGCTACGTCAGTGTTTAACACGGCTGGAGCTACGTCAGTGTCTGACACGGCTGCAGCTACGTCAACATGAGGGAAAGACAAACTTCGGAAAAATGAGTTGCTGTGTTCTCTTGTGCTTTTGTTCTCTAAAGAAAGGCGGGAAGGCTGCAGTAACAGGGAATCTGCTCAAGAGTTGAAAATCAACTGGAACCAACAGAGAAAGTGCGAAAGCTTGAAGCTAACCCACTCCGGACGCAGACCACTGAAACATTTTCACCAGGAAGCTTGAAGCGGCAGCGGAGAAGCCAGCCCAGGTGTGAGGAACCTCTCCCGCCGACAGAAAACCCAAACCAAGGGGGTGGTTCCCTAAGCCAGCATCAGTTTGCCGCTTCCCGCCAGCTGCTTATACCTTACTCCTGAAGAAGGGCTTAGCACCGGGGCCACAGTACTCATTGTATATGAGCTTGAAGAGGAAGAGGTGGAAGAGGGTGATGAGCGAGGCCACGCTGAACCAGAAGAGGAAGGGCAGGCCCGGGTATCTGTTGGCCATGTGCTCCTCGTGGGCCAGGATGGCCTTCAGGTGCAGCGTGTGCCGCAGGTCCTGCAGGTGGCGCAGGTCTGTGGAGATGTAGAGGAGCGGCGTGATGGGCTGGGTCACCATCACGGGGAAGGTGTGGCCTTTGACCTCCGAGGTCAGCTCCACGGGCTCGTTGAGGCAGCCGGCCTCGCAGGCGTACAGCTTGACCGGCTGCTCCTGCTGCTTGACCGACACGTGCAGGAAGGGCTTCCCGTCCTGGTCCAGCAGCACCGCCAGGCTGATCAGGTCTCGGTTGTAGTGGATCCCTCTCAGGGCGTAGCTGTTGTGCAGCACGTCGGGGTCGGCCTGGAACTGGAGGTGGTTCTCTGTGAACTGGAGGCCTCCGAAGCTGAGCACCACGGCCTGCATGGCTCCGTGGGCGCCCGCCGCCACCAGCACCTTGCAGCCTCGCTTCTGCAGCGTCAAGGTCCACAGCGTGAAGAGCTGCAGGATCTGGGCGGTGCTGCTGACCCGCTCGGGCCACAGGTTCTCCGCGTGCATGGTGGCGTGCCCGCTAAAGCAGTGGTCGGCGTAGTTGAGGCTCGACTCCAGGTGCGTCCGCTCCTCAGGACTCAACCTCTGATCCAGAAGAGGAGCTGTGCTGGAGGACAGGACGTAGTAGAGGGTGGTGTTGACGGTGCGACTCGATGGAGTGTGGGAATCTGTGATCTTCCTCATTTCAACCCCTGGAGGGAGAAAAGGGTTCAAGATGTCAGCATCGAAGCCAACGACCCACAGGGAAAACAGCAGAAGAAAAGCAGAGGTGGGCAACCTGGGGCCCGGGGGCCACATGTGGCCCCAAGAACTATCTAACCCGGCCCGCAGAGCCTTCACACTCATTTCTCCAGCTTGATTGGTTAGAAAAAGGTCCAGACCCCCCCTTCAGCTAGCATGCTAACATGTCCTCTCAAGAAGGTGGGGCCAAACATCATGTGGAGCTTCATCATCCATCTCTAGTTGCACCAGTTTACAGGCTCTTCTACATATTTTCTCAGTCAATAGTCCATCAAGCAGGACTTTTAGCTAACCTCTGATCCTCATGTGGGGGGTTAGCTTCCTGCACCACCTGGCCGGCCCCTTCATCAACATCTAAGACCCAGTGTGGCCCTTCAGGCTAGATAACTGCCCACCCATGAAATAAAGGGTCACATCATCAAACTGATATTAGGTCGTCCTGCCTGATCCCGTCTGAAAAAGGAGCTCCAGCAGAGCTTCCAGGCTCAACAGCTGACGTGGGGTGCGTTCCAGTGCTAACAGAGCGCTAACACCCATGGCGCTGGCTCAAGGTCTAACCGGCAACCTCATCGTGTGTGCTGTTCAGGGCAAAACAGAAGAGCATTTGTAGAGTCTGCGCTTATTTTTCCAGGCTAAACAGAAGCTTCAGAGATAACGTTAACAGGAAACAGGCGGAGAAAAACAAGAGCCCAAAGGTGTGTGTCGTCTGTCTAGCACTGTGGGTGGTGCTTTAAGACAGACCAAGTGATGGATTAACCTGCAGGAAGGGTTGAAGCAGCGCCTGCGCTCACCTGAAATGAAGAGGTCCATCCACGCCTGCTGGTGCTCCACAACCAGCTCGTCCACACTGAGCCTCAGCAGCTCCGCCAGCTCCGCCCTGGCTCCCTCTCTCAAGGTGCTGAACGTCTCCTCCACCTTGGAAGACTCGATGGGCTCTGAGGTCCACACCACCGCCAGGACGTTGTCCGCGTACTCCGACTTTGCGGGGACTTGGATCCTGGAGCCCAGTTTCTTGGTGACCACCACCACCACCACCATGCGGCTGTTGTCTAGGTGCACCTTACCAGAGGACAGCAAGACCTCCTTGTCCTCCAGAGTCTCCACACTGGAGGAGAACTTGTGAGCAAAGGGGTGGTTTTCTGAGGAGACCTCGAAGGAAACGGCCCTGTCGTAGGGGTTACTGATGTGGATTCTCTGGAGATAGACGTTGGGTCTGCTCCTGTGGGCCAGGAACTCCTCCCTGACAGACAGACAGTCCCTGGCTGCCTGGGGGGAGGCTGGGGACACACAGCGGACCACCAGCACCGAGCCTTTGCGAAACCACAACATCGTGGCCTTGGCTTCCACTCGCTTCCCCTCCAAGTGGACTCCTATTCTCGGGGAGTACTCCGTCTGGTGAACGGGGGCCGAGCCAGGACGCGAAGAAGAAGCTATCCACAGTTTGTTGGAGTCAATGTCAAGCAGAATGTGGCCATTGCCGGACACAAACGGCGTGTCTCGTTGCTCCTGCGGAGTGCTGTAAATTCCCTCTCCGCGCTCTACCACAGAGCTCCACCTGTGGATTTCAGCCTGGAGGCACTTCCCTGTCGCCCCACCGGGCATGGCCGAGCCAGAGAAGCTCCATCTGTGCTCAGCTCCCAGGTACCAGTAGAAGATGAGGAAGATCAGCAGTCCTACGACAAGTCTCCTCGCCCAGCTGCTGGACAACAAGCCCGGTAGCCCCTTGAATCTTTGCTGTAGCCACATTGTGTGCGTCTAAACGTGCAAAGTCCCGTATCGGCAGCCTAAATCCGGTTTCCTGGTTACTGTAAGGACGTTACATCGACTGTTTAGGCACCCAAAACATGCTTCACGGAAATAAAGTGGCCAACTCTGCTTGCTGCCTTCTGGTGAAATTAGCTTAGCTACGTGGTAAACGAGAACCGAGTATTCTTCTGTGCACGCGTATCACATTCGTCGAGAACTTTTAACAACACGGAAAATTAAAAAAAAATACTTGTTCTTCTGGGTCGTTCTGGGTTACTCTCCAATACTGGCTGACACTTTACAACGGCTGTCGTAAAACGAAATGACGCATGACTTCTTCTTCTGCATTCCGGCAGATTAGACTCACTAATGGCGCATTACTGCCCCCAGTGGGCAAATATTGTACAAACCTCTTCAATGACATTTTTTACATTACACATCACTTACACTGTTATTTATGTAAGTGCACTCCTGTAAAAAGCGGATTTAATTGATATTTACAGGTGGAAAACCTTATACGCTTGTCCAAAGTAGATCTCTCTGTGTCAACTGAAGAAGCTCTCTGGAGAGAGGGCGAAACGTTTTCAAGGAAACCTTTCAGTCCAGTTGACACAGAGAGATCTACTTTGGATAACCGTGACCTGGATGAGTGAGAGTCTACACAGACATCTTATACGCTTGATAAATATTTTTTTTTACCTAAATACTTTCTCCAGAAAACTATTCTTGATGTTACTGCTGAGTGTGTGTAAGTTAAACGTTAATTGACCACACATAATACCCTTTCTCTCCAAGGAAATCTCTCTAACTTGAATAAACCAAGCATTCCTTGTACGCTTGTAATAAGAACTGTTGCAGCCTCACTCGCTATCAGAAGATGGCGCTAATACCTTGAACTTGCAGAAGAAAACGCGAAAACGAACTAGAAGAAGAAGAAGAAGAAGAAGAAGAAGAAGAAGAAGAAGAAAATGAAAAAGAAGAAGACGGAGAAGAAGAAGGAGAAGAAGAAGAAGAAGAAGAAGAAGAAGAAGAAGAAGAGGGGGCGTTTCTTCCTTGAGCGTCATAATTCCAACATGGCAGGCAAGTTAGTCTTAGAAGGAAGAGTAAGTATAAATGCGTTTCTTCTAGGGCTCAGTGTGCTTGCAGTGCCGTTGATCAGAACTTGGTTTGGACATCTTGACTGGGTTTATGATTATTTGACGGAAAGCCCGGGGAAAATCGCCATCTGTCTGCACACGGCAGTCATCAACGGCCTCCTGCTGATCGTCTACAGAGGACCTCTCTACAAGGTAAGCTTTGACGTCAGGAGAGTTTCCCACTTAAGCTGCTTATCGCTGATTAGGCTTTTGTCTTGACACGGTACAGCGAGGAAGGGAGTTTATTCTCTTCATAATCAACGCCAGTTGTGAACATTTATTTGTTTTTCTTTTTAAACTTTTCCGCACATGTTTCACTTGTGTGGCTTTATGCTTTGAAAGTTTGTTTTCAGATCTATGTGTTTGATTATTAAACATTTGCTGAGTTGCATTTATGCTCATTCCATCCACTGGAGCTCCGTTTTCAGACTAATTCTCAGTAGGACTTTAAAAGTCTTTTTGCAGTCAGTGATTTTTTTAAATCTAGAGTCAATTAGAGATCAATAAATTCTGAATTTCTGTGCTCCCAAGAGTGGCAAAACCACTTTTACTTTGGAAACAGTTGTATTTTCTCAAGGGTGACACAGCGATTGAATGTCTTTCCCTCTAATGAATGGAATGCTCATTTATTCACTGCATTTCCTGCACACTGTATATTCCTAATAAAACATCTAAGTGTGATACTCAGCCAAAAAGACGACAAATCAGAAATGGGTAAATGTTTTTTTTCTTCACAACATTGTATAATGTTGCCAAATAAAATGTTTTTAATCAGTAATTTAAAAAAAAAAGTCCCTCTGAAAAGTGAGAGCTTATTTTCTGTATTCATCATGCTTATTATTTTTCATAAATTAAAAAAAAAAATCTCTTTTATTCCCGTTACAAGTGTACGATGTCTAACAGACTTTAGTCCACACATAGTGGAAACATGTGACTCCAACAAGTTCTGCTTGGATGAGACTGACATTTGAATTGATTTCCAAATCTTTTGACTCCGGTCAGCGGTTGGCAGACTTTTAGCTACTTGCTGGTGTTGTTGCCGTCTCCCTGCGGTCTCTCGTCTCTGGGTGGATTTGTCCAGAAGCTCTTGTCTTCTTAGTTGTAGAAAACAACCCCTTTCAGAGTCAGGAGAGGTCAGAGGTCACTGATGGAAGAAACCCTGAGCAAAAGACTTTTATGGATGGAAGCACTTCCCCTTGGCCAGAACATCCCAAGGATGGACAACAAACTCATACTGGAGGAGCGTTTGCTATTTGGACTCATGCGTAACGTAAGTATTTAAAATGATTTCTGGGTTTTTTGGGCGGGGGCCGTCCTTTGGAATGGTTGGTGAATACGCCGTCATGATTTTGGGAAAAGGTTTGGATTTGTTTGTCCTGTCTTGAGATGAAGAGAACGAAGACGAGAACGTTAGGCTGAGAAAAGCCTTTGATTTGTTCCAAAGAAGTTCTTGTGCCGAGTCGTCCTGTTCTTTCCGTTAAGCGCTGTGAGAACAGGACTCTGCCTTCGTTTCTCTTCCTCCAGGAGAGCAGAACTCTCTCTGTTCTTGTGTGTTTAGAAGTGGATGTATTTTATTTTCTCGTGATTGTTTGGGAGGATAAACAGACCAGGTCTGTGTCTGCTAAACGTAAACGTATTAGAGCTCATATAACACTAATTATCCATACGCATTGTTAGAAACCAGTAATCTTTCTTCTGCATTCCAGGTCGCGTTGATCTTCTGGATCGCACCTTTGAGAAGTTTCTTTCAGCCTTCTGGCCCACGTGTGGAGCCCTGAAGAAGATCTCTGTCCACAGGACCAGGCTGACGTCCACAAATCGCTCTGGACCTCCTCAAGAATCTAGAAAACCCGTCAGACCAGACAGACGGACGGACTGACGTCTTTACCTTGTGTAACAGTTCTGGAAATTAAATATAAATGAAGAAAAAAATCTTTGGTGTGAGTTATTTGCATATGTATTGAGGTGTGTGTGTGTGTGTGCGCGCGCGCGCAGTTGTATTCCCACTACTAATCCCCCAGTGGGAGCCTGAGGAGCCTGGTACTGCTCTGTCTCAGGTGGATTTGGGATAACTAACCTTTAAATCACCAGACTCAGAGTGTGTGTGTGTGTGTGTCTGTGTGTCTGTGTGTCTGTGTGTCTGTGTGTCTGTGTGTCTGTGTGTCTGTGTTAAATTAACTAACACTGATATAGCCCAGGGGTGGGCAGTTATTGATCCTGAAGGGCCACACTGGGTTGTAGGATGATGAAGCTCCACATGATGTTTGGCCCCCCCTTCTTGAGAGGACATGTTAGCATGCTATCTGAGGCGGGGTCTGAACCTTTTTCTAACCAATCAAGTTGGAGGAATGATTGTGAAGGCTCTGCGGGCCGGATTAAATAGTTCAGCGGGCCACATGTGGCCCCCGGGCCTCAGTTTGCCCCCCCTCTGATCTAGAACACCAGTGAAACAAACGTGCACGAATACGTAAAAGTTGGATCGTTTAAATGAGCTGTCCTGTTCCAGTGTGATAAAAATGTGTGTGAAAAGCTCCCTGAGATGTGCGGTGTAGTTTTTGTAAGACGTGTAGCCGCTGTTGTGGCTTTATTTCTTTGATGTAATGATGGCTTGCGTGTTGCTAGTCTGGGTGAGGTCTTGATATGTGCACAGACACACGTCTCTGACACATCCACCTGTTAGAATGTAGACCCTTCAGTGTTTTCTTTTCCTTTTTAACCTGGAACGGTGTCTGCTTTGTCCCAGGTTGCCGTCAGAGCCTGTTTCCTGGGAGTGACCTTTGGCTGCGGCTTGATTATTAGCTTCTCTGAGACCACCTGGACTCACTTTGGCTGGTATGTAAAATGTAAACGCACTCTGATATCATTCCTTACAGTTTTCCTAAAATAGAAACGTGTTTATAAATTTGTTGGAAAGGGTTAGGGTCACAGAGGCAGACTTTTCCCTGGTCGGAAGCCCCGTTTACACTTAGAATTCCCGTCTAACAGGTGAAGTAAATAAGAACCAGTTTTTCTGTGATGCTAGCGTACGCCGTCTGCCTCTCCCCAGGTACATGTGCTCGCTGTCGTTCTTCCATTACTCTGAGTACCTGGTAACGGCCATCATCAACCCTCACAGCCTGTCGCTGGACTCCTTCCTCCTCAATCACAGTGTGGAGTACACGCTCGCCGCCATCTCCTCATGGCTGGAGTTCACCGTGGAGAAGCTGACTGTCCCAGGTACGCCAGCACCTGATGGCTCTTGTCTTTTTTATCATGACCGGGACCGATGGGCCCTCGACTGGGAGGCTGCTCGTGGGCCCATCTGATAACGGGAGAAGTCTCGCGCGCGCTGTTGAGCTCACAGCCTTTACTTCCTGCTGCCCCGGGCGAGGCGCAGGAGCAGATGGTGGATCAGAACGTACCGGTCCAGTCTCCGCCTTCAGAGGGGGGACAGCAGACCTCGTCCTAGCTTGCCACGCCCTCCTTGGCTCTGGCCTCCCTGGGTCAAATCCTAGGGGTCTGCTTTCTTCTCCAGGCTTCTCCAGCTCTCGGCTGCTTTGCCGCAGCTGTTTGCCCCTTGACCTTGACCTTGGCCACAGGTGTCCGCCCAGTGGCGATCTGCCTGAGGCGGGTCACCGTCCTCCGGGGTTAAAACGAAGGGGAGCCTCGCCTTTGTCTCTGCTGATGGCAGAAGGTGCGAGGCGCTCTGCCCTGTCCAGGCCCAGGCTGGCAGCATCCCCAGCTGTGGCAGGGAGTGCAGCAGGGCCTCCCTCTGGGGCCTCTTCGCTTTCACCTCCACTGAGCGCCGTCTTCTGTGAGGACCAGGTTGGCTCTTCCTCGGTGAACGTCTCCGAGAAGCCGGGTGAGAGCCCACGTGCAGCTCGTGCAGAATAGCAGCGTGTGGCCCTTCTGCAGCAGAACCCCAGTGGTGGGTGGGACCATGCGGAAGCGGTGGTAGCAGTTATCCCAGCGCCACCCAGACGCGGCTCTCCACAGGTAGCTGCTGCCGCTCAGCTCCAGGAGGCACAGGCAGCACGGGGAACAGATAAAAGGGTAACCTAGGCCTGGTGCAGGGTAACACCACGGTGTCCCCCAACCCCAATCTGTTGGGGGGCGCCGTGGTGTTTTTCCATCCTTCACCTCTTCTGTAGTCCATCATCAGGTGTCTGGGGAGATGTAATACTTTTCTTTGACAGCAGAGGTCAGGACAAGACAGGTTTGTGACTCTTGACCCTTAGTGTCCTCCTCACTCTGGATAATCATCACTCTCCAGTGGGTGATGCACTCTCGCTCCCTTTCAGGCCTTTTTTCACTTGCAGCTCTGATCAATATTTCTTCAATGCTGGTGACGTTGACCAGCTGTTGGCAGCCTGAAAGAGAGCGAGAGAGAGAGATTCTTTCATTAATCTCCAAGAGAAATTCACATTTCCAGCAGCTCGAAAGTGGCGACACACAAGGGCATGCGAGTCTTAGGACAGTAGTGACACTACAGTGTGCTGGAACTCCTTGGATGCAGTGTGATGGACCCTGACGTGGTTCCTCCTCCTCTAGTATTTTGACAGCAAAATGTCGTTTTATCTGGTCTTTAGTTTGACAACCAGGCTTGTGCCCAGAAGGTCTCTGGTTTCAGAATCCTCAGCAGAGTCTTAATCTGGGGATGCTAACGAGCGCCGGTGGGCGGCTGCCCCACTGCTCCTCAGGGATGTACCGTATTCTTCGGACTATAAGTGGCTCCGGAGTCGAAGTCGCATCACTCAGAATATGTGTCACGAAGGAGAAAAAAATATATATTAGACGCACTGGACTCTAAGTTGCTTTTTTTTTTTAATTTTGGGAAATGCAAAATCCAAGACCAAGAACAGACATTTCATCCGGAAAGGCAAGTTATAATAATAACAACAGAATCTAGAACAACAGCTGAACAGGTGTCAGGTGTGATAACGTAGCACATTAGCAGTTATTCAGCTACACAGTAGCATAAAGAGCAGAAGTGGGAGGCTGGAAAGGCAGAATTAGCATTAGACTCCAACAAGCTAGTCACTGGTTAGCAAGTTTAGCTAAATCTCCATCTCATTCCACATCACTGGATCCAGTAAGTTCTTCATCCTCGGTGAAGAGGACTTTCTTTTGGGGACATTTGTGTTCAGTCTTTCTCAGCTGTCTTTAAGTTAATGTTAATTCATTTTCAGTGGTACAGGAGTAGCACATATGGTAGTTGTCACAAGACTAGAGCGCCCTCTCGTGGTTATAGGTAATATTTACTCCTTGGTCATGTCGCTCAGTGTGAATTAACACATTTTAAAATATATAAGTCGCACCTGAGCATAAGTGGCAGGAGCAGACAAACTATGAGGAAAAGTGCGACCTATAGTCCGGAAAATACGGTACTTACCTATAGCAAAGGGTGAACAACAGAATCAGAAAAATTGCTCCTATTAAAGGGCTGTATTTTGTATTTGAGCATTTTATGACGTGGGTCATGTCCCTGAAGGCATCACGACTTATAGTCCAGAAAGTAGGGTATTTTCCCTGCGCAGTGGCCATGTGACCATAACGGATGACGTTAAAGGAAGAGAAGGTCTTTGCTAGCTTCCCATGCTGTGTTTGGCTGCTGCGGCGCGCTGACACCGGTCTTTTGTCTGTCAGAGCTGAAGCAGCTGAAGTGGGTGAGCCTCCTGGGTCTGCTCATGGTTCTGTGTGGAGACAGCCTCCGCAAGGCAGCCATGCTGACCGCCGGCTCCAACTTCAACCACATCGTGCAGAACGAAAAGGCCCGCAGTCACGTGCTGGTCACCAGCGGGGTCTACTCCTTCTTCAGACACCCCTCCTACGTGGGCTGGTTCTACTGGAGCACAGGGACCCAGGTGAGACACAGCTCTTTCCAGCCCCCAGCTTGTCTGCACGGCTGGAGCTGCTCCTCAGCCATTAATGCTGTGACGGTTGCAGGTCATGCTGTGCAACCCGGTGTGCATCCTCGGCTACACCATAGTCAGCTGGCGCTTCTTCCGCGAGCGCATCGAGGAGGAGGAGCTCTCCCTCATCAACTTCTTTGCAGACGACTATGTGGAGTACAAGAAAAGAGTTCCCACTGGACTCCCCTTCATCTCTGGCATCCACGTCAACTAGCAGGGGCGCGTGGTTGCCGGGCGGGAGACTGGACGCGCCTCAGACGTGGTGACTGTACGCCATCCGTCACGGCAGAGGAAGGTGCAGCCTGAGGGTCTGCTGCTCTCAAACGGGTTGGGACGGCCATTCCTCCCATCCTGGTAGAAGATGGCGCCACAGCAAGGCCGTCTTTCAGTTGCTTTTATCTTTGATGCATGTTTTTAGCCTCTTTAGTGGTTCCGCCGCGGCGGATAGACGAGTAGTAGCACGCTGGAGCCAACGGGGAGGAAACGGCTGCAGGAAGCCGCAGTTTCTAGTAGCAGGTCATTCAAGGTCACCAGGAAGGAGAGAGACGTGCACGGCGACGGGTCATCTCGGGATGGCTTTGACCGTTTGGATTTTGTCTTTGGATCCGTCTCCTCAGTCGCTTGTATGTAAAGTTCCTCCACTGTCCCCAGACGGCCACGCAGGCTTGACACCTCCCAAAGATGTGTTTTCTTATGCTTTATTTAATAAAAATCTCACTTTTTTAGGGGATTTTTTTTTTCCAGTGTGCAGAAAGCCATTTGGACAGGCGGAGAGGCCTCCCCCACCCAGGGACTGCGTAAACCATCAGAGTCCCTCCTGAAGGGAAGCGTCACAGCAACGGTCGTGGGAACAATGTGACATTCCGTTTGGGAAGAATAGTAGAATTACCACTTATAAATACAGTTTCAGAAGTGTTCAACGCTGTTTTAAGGTCAACTAACTGGTGCTCTTCAGCGTTTCCAGCATTAACTGTGCGCCAGTGGTTACTGGGATGTGCACGCCGAGGGCTTTAGTGCAGCGTCTGGGCTGCTGGCCACAAGGGTGAGGGTCGAACCAGAGTGACCAGTGAATGAGGATCCTCATGTCTGCTCCAGCGCCGCAGACCAGGGAGTTCTACTGGATCTGCTGGTCTGGATCTGCTGGTCCGCCTCTCCTGCTGCTGCAGCATCACTCCGAGGGGCGTTCAAGAGCCAAACGCTGCCACGGCCACCCAGGCATGACTGCTGTTAACCTCAAAATCTCTGTTTTTTTTTAAAGCGAGACCTCTGACTGTAAGCGGGTGTTTTTCATATCGGACTGTGAAGTGGAGCAGCAGATTGTAATAAACGCTGCTGCTGCTGCTGCTGCTGCTGAACGCTACCCTGTCCCTCCGTTCATTAACAACAGTATAACAGTTATTGGGGTCTTTGTGATTTTATTCTTGCACTCTAACATGAATGAAACTCTTTCAGTCCAGAGCGTCCATCCACCCATCCATCCACCCATCCATCCATCCACCCATCCACCCATCCATCCACCCATCCATCCATCCATCCACCCATCCATCCACCCGTCCATCCACCCATCCATCCATCCACCCATCCATCCACCCATCCATCCACCCATCCATCCACCCACCCATCCATCCATCCACCCATCCATCCACCCGTCCATCCACCCATCCGTCCACCCATCCATCCATCCATCCACCCGTCCATCCATCCACCCGTCCACCCATCCATCCACCCACCCATCCATCCATCCACCCATCCATCCACCCATCCATCCACCCGTCCACCCATCCATCCATCCATCCACCCATCCATCCACCCACCCATCCATCCATCCACCCGTCCACCCATCCATCCACCCACCCATCCATCCATCCACCCATCCATCCACCCATCCATCCATCCATCCACCCGTCCACCCATCCATCCACCCACCCATCCATCCATCCACCCATCCATCCACCCATCCATCCACCCATCCATCCATCCATCCACCCGTCCACCCATCCATCCACCCACCCATCCATCCATCCACCCGTCCACCCATCCATCCACCCACCCATCCATCCACCCGTCCACCCATCTATCCATCTTCCTCCTCTTATCCGGGGTGGGGTCGGGGGGCAGCAGCCTAAGCAGGAAGCCCAGACTTCCCTCTCCCAGCTACTTCGTCCAGCTCTTCCGGGGGGATCCTGAGGCGTTCCCAGGCCAGCCCAGAGACATAGTCCCTCCAGCGTGTCCTGGGTCTTCCCGGGGGCCTCCTACCGGAGGGACGTGCCCTGAACACCTCACCAGGGAGGCGTCCGGGAGGCATCCTGACTAGGTGCCGGAGCCACCTCATCTGGCTCTTCTCAATGCGGAGGAGCAGCGGCTCTACTCCGAGCTCCTCCCTGATGGCAGAGCTCCTCCCCCTGTCTCTGAGGGAGAGTCCAGCCACCCTGCGGAGGAAACTCATTTCGGCCGCTTGTACCCGCCATCTCGTTCTTTGGGTCACCACCCAAAGCTCATGACCACAGGTGAGGGTGGGAGTGAAGACCGACCGGTAAATAGAGAGCTTCTCCTTTCGGCTCAGCTCTCTCTTCACCACAACGGACCGGTGCAGAGTCCGCATCACTGCAGACGCCGCACTGATCCGCCTGTCCACCTCCCGCTCCATCCTTCCCTCACTCGTGAACAAGACCCCGAGGTACTTGAACTCCTCCACTTGGGGGAGGATCCCCTCCCCGACCCGCAGAAGGCACTCCACCTTTTTCCGGCTGAGGACCATGGCCTCAGATTTGGAGGCGCTGATTCTCATCCCGGCCGCTTCACACTCGGTTGCGAACCGGTCCAGCGAGAGCTGGAGGTCACGGACTGATGAAGCCAACAGGACCACATCATCTGCAAAGAGCAGAGACCCGATCCTGAGGCCACCAAACCGGACCCCCTCAACACCGTGGCTGCGCCTAGAAATTCTGCCCATAAAAGTTATGAACAGAATCGGTGACAAAGGGCAGCCCTGGCGGGGGCCACATGTGGTGAAGAGGGTTGTCAGCTTGACTGGTTAGAAAAAGGCTCAGACCCCCCTTCAGCTAGCATGCTAACATGTCCTCTCAAGAAGGTGGGGCCAAACATCATCTGGAGCTTCATCACCCATCTCTAGTTGGACCAGTTTACAGGCTCTCTGTCAATAGTCCATCAAGCAGGATTTTTAGCTAACCTCTGATCCTCATGTGGGGGGTTAGCTTCCTGCACCACCTGTGGGCAAGAATTCACTTCAAAACCGTCTCACACAGGGAGTTTAACGTTCTTAAGTGTGAAGAGCATTTACCTCCCCGATCATCATTTGGTTCTCTAAAGACATCATTATTTGCCCCAGCTGGTGTGTTAATGAGGCCACGCGAGTTTGGGGTGGATGAGCGACCAGGACGGTGACGTAGCTACCACTTCAGCCAGTCCCCTTCGCGTTTGGGTGGAGGGGAACCGCTGAGCTCACACAAGCAAACAGCAGTGATGGAAATATCACAGCCAAGCGACAGTGATGCAGCTCCGGGAACCTCGGCGTTGCCACACAACCCCGGCAGTGTAAACAGCCTGCTAGCTTAGATGCTATTCATGCATGCTGGCTAAATCCTGAAATGAACAGTTGGTAAATGAATAATAAGCAGCGCGCTGGTGTGTTTAAGTCACTGACGTCACCCTTGTGCAGGTTCTCAAGCATCCTGGTCACGCTAGCTTCGTAGCTATGGCAACGAGACTTCTTTTCTCTTCTGAGAAGATGTTTTACCCCTCGGGAGATGATCTCCTTCTGAGAAAAGCTTATAAATGATTTATAAGCCCTGCTGGAGTTGTGGAGTGGGTGAGGGGATGAAAGGGTGCCGCCATCACAGCTGCATTCGTACCTCTTCCCTAACTCCATAGAAGAGCTGCTCATTGTGGGTTTCATACGTTTCTTTTTATACTTTAACACCATTGTGAAACAAACTTACACTCTAATTATACTTTTTTAATAATCCTAATCCCAGTGAGGTTGTTGGATGTCTGATTGGCTGTAAAGAACCACGCTCAAGTTGTTTGATTTAAGTCTTTATTTCTAGTTTCCTCACGTTTTCATGTCTCATGTTCACTTTAGAATAAGTTATGTTAAAGGTTTGTAAATGTGTTCATTACATTTACCTTGTATACATTTACACTTAATGTTTCATAGTTAAGGAAGGTCTTTAAAATAATATGCAATATATTTGTATGGACTGAATGTTTTCACTTTAATTAAACTATTCAGAAAGATTTGTAAATGTTTTGTTTTCACTTACGCGTAATTTGTAAAAGAAAGAAAAGATCCCCGAAGGTGTGTGAAGCATGTTGGAGTAGTTACACCAGGGCTGGGCCATTCTTCGGCCTGAAGGGCCACGTTGGGTTGTAGATCTTGATGAAGGGGCCGGGCAGGTGGTGCAGGAAGCTAACCCCCCAATGAGGATCAGAGGTTAGCTAAAGATCCTGCTTGATGGACTATTGACAGAGAGCCTGTAAATTGGTGCAACTAGAGATGGATGATGAAGCTCCAGATGATGTTTGGCCCCGCCTTCTTGAGAGGACATGTTAGCATGCTAGCTGAAGGTGGGGTCTGAACCTTTTTCTAACCGATCAAGGTGGAGAAATGATTGTGAAGGCTCTGCGGGCCGGATTAGATAGTTCACCGGGCCACATGTGGCCCCTGGGCCTCAGTTTGCCCACCTCTGAGTTAAACTATATGTTCACCCTTCATTCACAACAGCTGAGGGAGACGTGTTATTCATGTCTGCAGTTTCGAGGTGACCAGTACAGCCGTGGGCTATGGAGCCTGATCAGATCTGTACAGTAATAATCAGCATCATTTCATGATTTGATCATTAAATTAGAGGTTAGAGCTCGTTTACTTACACCTGCAAACGTCAGATAAAAGGACCACTGATTATGATGGCGTGAGGGGATTTTCTATGATGTTGAAATAATATTTAAGTAAGATAAGGTGACTCCTGACGTGGGTAAAGTGGTAGAGCAGGATAAAGGCCTCCTGTGCAGTTCTTTCGGTCTCCAAAAGGACCAAAGTTACAAACCACACGGCTCCAGGTGAAGGAGCGCCAGCTTCAGCAGCCTGCGCACGTGTGCCGGCCGCCGGCTCCTTCAGAGCTGCTGTCGTCTCGCTGTCTTGTGAGAAACGCCGCCACCCTGGCAGGAAGGTGAGCAGCAGACGAGGGGCAACCAGCGAGAACAATACAGCTGAATAAACAAGGTCAAAAAGACAGACTCAGTGAAACCAACTCAACTGGTAAATCTATAAACACAAATGTTCCCAGTTTCCTCAAACTGGAACTTTGTGTTGGACGGCTCCTTCACCCCTGTGAAAGGAGTGTGTATGAATACTTCAATGTGTGGGATTCATCCCCACTGGTGGGTGAGCAAACACCAGAAGTTTGGAAGGACATTTCCAGGTCTGGAAAAGTAGGAAAAATGGAAATTGGTCTGGAAAAATACGTGTCCAAGGCTGTTCCCACTGTTACATGATGAGTATTTAAAAAAATAAAAGGGATCCATCTGTTGTTTTTTTTTTTACAGAAAAGTCTGAAAATTAGGTCTGGAAACGTGTGGAATGTCGATAATTATGGAAAAATGGAATCTAGTGTCTCCCGCTGTGTTACAAAATCTTAAAGGATCTCACCGTTGTGAGCCTTCTCTTCTCCATTTGAAGGCGCTCTCCACGGGAACACTGGGAACTCTGTCCGCCTGGAATTCGGTGACTTGAACCCACGTTTGGCGCTGGAGGAGCCTACGTGCGTGTGCTCATGTGCGCTGCAGCTGCGTCCCTGTGGGCGTCACAGCTTAGAGTTCGAACCATGAGATCAATCCACGCAGGAGCACCCCACAGTAAACACGTGTGACCGGAAGTGTAGTAACACAGTTATTACCATTTTCCCGTCGAACGCGGTTTTGCCAAAGAAGCGAGAGAGAGAGAGGCATGGGAGGAGTGGAGGGAGAGAGAGGGGGAGAGAGAGCAAACAGGGGAGGAATGGGGTGTGAGGGCTGGGGGCAGGAAGTGTGCCGAGTTTGCGCTCTTCTCCGCACACTCGTCCTGCTGTCCGGGACTGGAACCAGCAACAATGCGGCCGCTGTACGGATTTATGCATTTGTGGATTTCTGTCTGCTCGCTTTTTATCCTGACGAGCTGCGAAGAGCAGCGAATCCCGGAGGGTGAGTCAGTGTCCCGCTCCTCCATTACACACGTCCAGCTGTTTGCAAGAGTCTCGCAGTGCGCGGTAGTTGAGAAAAAGGCGCCCTTCCGTTGGAAGGGCAACTCCTGAGCGGCGGTGCTTCCATTAACGGACAGCGGCGGTGGTGTTAAAACAGTAACAAACCAGTGCGGTGTGCTCCCGCACACGCAAAGCCTGTATTTTCGAAGGTTGTTGAAGCTTGCTGGTGGAGCGGAGGACGTGCAGCCGCTGACGTGGACGGCCTGCTCCTCCCCGCTGCCGGTGGGCTCCTGCTGCTGCCGGGGTCCCCACGCAGCGGCCAGGGGCCTCGAACCAAGACGCTTCTTTTCACTCACAGAACGTCCTCCCAGGATCTCACTGTGACTGTGTTTATGCTAAACAGAGTGCAGACGTTAGCAAATGCTCCGGTCTCCCTGTGGCTGGAACGTTCTGAACTCCCTCACGTGTCTTCCAGAGAAGCTCCTGGTCCTCACGGTCGCAACCACAGACACCGACGGCTTCAGGCGTTTCTTCAGCTCCGCAAAGCATTTTAACTACACTGTCAAGGTAGGAAAAGCCCACCTTCCGGGTCTGGAGCCAGCTGCCGGGGTCCAAGGTGAGCGTTAGTCGTGGTTCTGCTGCGGAAGCTCCTCAGTTCAGCCTCGCTGTCTTTAAGGTTCTGGGACGTGGTGAAGAGTGGAGCGGAGGCAGCTATACGGGAGCTCCGGGAGGAGGCCAGAAAGTCAGACTGCTGAAGTCAGCTCTAGAGGAGGTGGAGACGCAGGACAGCGTGGTTCTCTTTACCGA
The DNA here is from genome assembly GCA_015343265.1 of Pao palembangensis. NCBI lineage: Eukaryota > Metazoa > Chordata > Actinopteri > Tetraodontiformes > Tetraodontidae > Pao > Pao palembangensis. The sequence continues at coordinate 14,782,615 of CM027090.1, read as the reverse complement.
CAGGTAGAGCCATCCAGCCCGTCCAGCACAGTCCTCCTCTCTGAGCTGGTGACGCGTTCATGACAGAGAAGAGCTGCAGGGGGGAGCAGGTCATCTCCGCAGAGCCCAGCACGTCCACTTTCACCTCGCAAAGCAGAGGTGGGCAAACTGAGGCCCGGGGGCCACAGGTGGCCCGGTGAACTCTTTAATCCGGCCCGCAGAGCCTGCACAATCATTTCACAACACAGTTTCTCAGTCATTAGTCCATCAAGCAGGATTGGTAGCTAACCTCTGAGCCTCTCTGGGGGGTTAGGGTTAGCAAGTCTGGTTCCTCTGCTCGGGACATGAAAGCTTCCTCCTGGACCTCTTCTGAAGCAGGCAGAAGGCTGGTGTGAATCCAGCTGCAGGTCAGACACCGTCCCATCAGCAAACCTAGCTTCCACAGCTGCTCGGAGCTTCTAGCGTTTGTGCTCGTGCCGACTGCTAACACATCGCCGTTAGCATAGCGCTAAGACGTTTAAGCAGGTTAAACAAAGGTCTAGTGGCCAAAAGTCGAAAGGTCGAGCTCCGTCCGATGAATCGGCCGCTGCAGAGCTTCCTTCTCCTTTTTCTCTCCCTCCACCGACAGTTACGACGTGGTTTTCGCCTCGGGTCCGAAAGAGCTGCTGAAGAAGTTCCAGCAGGCCGGACACAAGGTGGTCTTCTCGTCCGAGAGCCTGATCTGGCCTGACAGACACTTGGAGGACAAATACCCTCACGTGAGAGAGGGCAACAGGTTCCTGGGCTCCGGGGGTAGGTCCTCTCCAGCTAGCTTCCCCTGGTTAGCATACGGCAGCTTTTCATTAAGCACACAGTCGTCGTCGTCAGTTACACCAGACTTTATTCTTCTTTTGGGCACAAAGAGGAACGATCCCTAAATATGCAACTAAAACTCAGGTTCTCTTTTTTCCTTGTTTATTTCCTGACGTCAGGCTTCATCGGGTATTTGGCTAACATCAAAGAGATGGTGGCTGACTGGTCGGGAGACGACGACGACAGCGACCAGCTTTTCTTCACCAGGATTTACATCGACGCAGCTAAACGAGTACGACTCTTACCCTCCGATGATGCTCCTGATCCGAGCAGGAGCCCAAATATGAGCTCAAACGTGTTTGAGAGGTTTTATAAGGTGCGTCCGTATTTTTCAGAAATCCATCAACATCACTCTGGACAGCAAATGCAGATTGTTCCAGAACCTTCTTGGGTCGCTTGGTGAGGACAGAGCTCGAGCACGCTCCCACACGGAGGCTAAACCGGTGTCTGGAGGTTTCTTATTTGAAAATAAGGAGTCCCGTTATTACTGGCGCCTAATGTAACGACACACATCCAGCCTAAAGGGAGACGAGTGAGAAATGTGTTGTGTTTGCGATCCTTTTTCAATTGAACAACCATTACACAGCTCCAGGGTGGGTGGCTTAGGCTTAGCTGTGTGAACCAAACACACACACACACACACACACACACACACACAGTATCGAGCCACTCGTGTGTTTATCAGGGTGTTGGATCTAAACGCCGCACTTCCTGTTTCCACTGTAAAAGATGACTAAATCAGCAAATGAGCCAAGGAGCCAGACGTGACTGCCGTGACGTACACACGGGTTAGCCGTTGTCTGTGTTTTCTACCTGTACCTTTCGTGATCAAAGAGAGCTTGCTTTAGGATCAAAGCCCCCAGGCCTTGATCTTTTTAAGAACAAAGGTCAAAGCCCCTCCGGAATCTGGAACATCGGCAACATTTAATCATTTGTCCCATGAAAGATGAGTCATACCAGAAAAAACGGACATTTTGTGTGTGTGTGTGTTTCCAGATGAGGTGGTGCTAAAATTTGAGGAAGGAAAAGTACGAGCTAGAAACCTGATGCACGACACCCTGCCTGTGGTCATCCACGGGAACGGGCCCACCAAGGTGCTGCCTCGGCTGATTCTCGTCTGTGAGCGCCGACGGAGGTCACCTTAAAATGAATGTGTGCTGTAGCTTCAGATCAACTACTTGGGAAACTACATCCCCAACAGCTGGACCTTTGAGGCCGGTTGCAGAGCGTGTCAGGAGGGGTTCCCGCCGCTCACCGCGCTCCAGGAGAGCGACTACCCGCTGGTGCTGGTGGGCATCTTCATCGAGCGGCCCACTCCATTCGTTTCAGCCTTCTTTGAACGGCTCCTGAAGCTCCAGTATCCCAAGAACAGGCTCAGATTGTTGATTTTTAACAAGGTATTTAACACGTTTCCTACCTCCACCTTTTCCAGGTAACACGTTTTTTGTTGTCGTTATTTTTTAATAACGTTTTTTTAACGTTGGACTTGACCTCGTGTGCTTCACGCGCCATCGTGCTGCCCTTTGAAAGCTCCCAAGATCCGAAACACAGCTGGGGGGGCAGAGACAATGGGACGCGAGACACTGGTGGGAGACATCAGAGTCCAACAAAAGAGGAAGCTGAGCGCCCGCTGTTAACCCGCAGAGCCACTCGAGCTCGTCTCCAGACTGGCTGGCTAGAGGTTCCCGTGCAGGAAATAAAGTCTTCACCCTCAGATTGATGGCGTAATTATACAGTAGCGCAGAGGAGGGCAAACTGAGGCCCGGGGGCCACATGTGGCCCGATGAACTATTGAATCCGGCCCGCAGAGCCTCCACAATCATTCCTCCAACAGCCAAATGACAACCTAGTGTGGCCCTTCAGGCTAAAGAATGGCCCACCCCTGCAGTAGCTCCTCGTTTTGCTAGCATGTGTACTTATTAATCAGTGTTTGGAAGAACGTATTTGAGTCTGCGCATGCTTTTCTTTGCTGCAGGAAGCTCATCATGAGCAGCACGTCAGCGCCTTCCTGCAGAAACACAAAAGTCTTTATGGAGCCGCCGACTTACTCAGGCCTGAAGAGCCAGTGGATGCGGTTGAAGCTCGCAATCTCGCCCTGTGAGTTCAAACTGGAGTGTAAACTGAAATTTATATGCTACATGTGTTCACACACGTACCAGAGGTGGGCAAACTGAGGCCCGGGGGCCACATGTGGCCCAATGAACTATCTAATCCGGCCCCAGAGCCTTCACAAAAGCCAAATTCAGAGGGTTGTCAGCTTGAGTGGTTAGAGACAGTTTCAGACCCCCCCCTCAGCTAGCATGCTAACATGTCCTCTCACCTGTCTTTCAGAGACATGTGCCGCCAGGACCAGAGCTGTGACTACTTCTTCAGCGTGGACGTCGATGTGGTCTTAAAGAACGAGAGCACCCTCAAGATTCTCATTGAACACAACCTGCAAGTATCGTGACGGGCTGAGCAGTGATCCAGGCCGGATAGCGGATGCAGACACCCCCACGCTCACGTCTCCGTTGTTGTTTGCTAGTGCTGTTGTGGCGCCGATGATAACGCGAGCTGGTCGATTGTGGAGCAACTTCTGGGGAGCCCTCAGTCCTGATGGCTACTACGCCCGCTCGGAGGACTATGTGGACATAGTTCAAAGACGCAGAGTGTAAGTTGCAGCTTTTATTTTCCTAAAGACAGGAAGTGGAATGCAGGTGTAACGATGGCACAAATGCTAAGGCACGTTGAACAGTTACTTGTGGGTAGAAACTGGACATGAACGGTCTTCATGAAGACGACTATCATCACAATTATAATAGCAACAAAGCCTTACACACATTCAGACGTTAGCTTATTGGTTGACGATGATGGCTTCCTGCCTAAATACCGTCTGCTTCACCAGGGGTGTGTGGAACGTCCCGTACGTGTCAAAGGTGTACCTCCTGAAGGGCAGCCTCCTTCGGTCCGAGCTGACCGACTTTGAGCTCTTTAACTCGCACATCTTGGACCCGGACATGGCCTACTGCCACAATGTCCGCAACAAGGTAAGAGCCAGTAATAACGAGTCGTTAGATAATAACATAGCTACAAACCCCCTGGTAGTCGCCCCGGGTTTCCACCGGAGGCGTCTGGAAGGACGGAGAACGCTGCAACAACCTGGCACAATCCAGCGCGTGCCGGACAGGAAGTCGGGAAAATAAAGAGAAAATAAAACATCCGGGAAATTGTCAAAATAAAAGCTCCGTATTCAGAGCGATCTTTTTCAAACGGACGCTGAAAACCAAATCACGTACGACTGCGATATTACCACTTTGTAGTTGTTGAAAGGAGCTACAGAAGAAGATGCTCTTTGTTCCTAGAGGAGTAAAATCTCCCCTTTCTTCTTGGTGACTCCACCATGGGGAATTCTGTTAAAGTTTCCTAAAATGTGTAATAGATCCATTATTTCTTGTAAATTCTGGTTATTTACGTTATTTATTTCATATATTCAAAGATATGTTTCACACACCCACAAACAAGAAATAAAACGGCCCAAGAAAAAGATGATTCACACAGGTAATAACATAAAAAAACCATCACTCTAAATACGGGAGCTTTTATTTTGACAAATTCCTGGATGTTTTATTTTTTCTTCTCACCCAACTTCCTGTGCCACACGTGATGCCTTGTGCTAGCTTGTTGCGGCGTGCTCCGTCCGTCCAAAATAGAAGCCATGCATATTTTTCCGGCGGGCGACGGAGGCCCCAGCCCTGCCGTGGGCGGAGCCTCCAGCCCTGCTGTGGGCGGAGCCTCAGCCAGTGGAAACGGGGGGTCAGTCTGCAGCCGCTGGCCCTGCACGCTTCCTCTGCCTCGCATGAATGCGTCTGGAGCGGGAATGGGGTCAAACAGGAATGTTGTGAATGTGTCTTGCAGGGAATTTTCATGCACGTGACCAACGTGCACACTTTTGGCCACATCCTGTCAACAGAAAACTACCAGACGGCGCATCTTCACAACGACCTGTGGCAGATCTTTGAAAACCCTCTGGTAGGACTCTGAACACACGTCTGCAGCCACTCGTCACTGTTCACAGCTAACAGCTACTGCTAATGCTAATGAGGGTGTAATAAATGACTTGTTAACACATCTGTAACTAAGGTGCTCAAGCATCTCTCTGGGTCAGTGTCCTCCACAGTCAGCCTCTGCTGAGTTGTGCTGCTCTGATTCCATCCGTCCCAGGGGTGAGCAATTATTTTGGCCCCACCTTCTTGAGAGGACATGTTAGCATGCTAGGTGAAGGGGGGGTCTGAACCTGTCTCTAACCAATCAAGCTGACAACCCTCTTCATTTGGATTTTGGAGGAATGATTGTGAAGGCTCTGTGGGCCGGATTAAAGAGTTCACCGGGCCACATGTGGCCCCCGGGCCTCAGTTTGCCCCCCTCTGGGCTACATGGTGTCAGAGGAGCGCTTGTTTTCATTCCTGTGCAGATATTTCTGCAGCTGAGCATGACTGGACATGCAGCAGGATTGCACCACACATGGACGGGACCAAACTGATCAGACCGGTGTTTTTCAGGACTGGCAGGAGCGCTACATTCACCAGAACTACACCCGCATCCTGGAAGACCAGCTGATCGAGACTGTGAGTAGCAACAGTCAGCAGGTTACACCAGTCGCTCGCAAGAGGTTTCATTCAAGGCATCAAATTCACGGTGTCCCAGCATGTCCCAGTGTGTCCCAGCATGTCCCAGTGTGTCCCAGTGTTTCCCAGTGTGTCCCAGTGTGTGTCCCAGTGTGTCCCAGTGTGTGTCCCAGTGTGTCCCAGTGTGTCCCAGTGTGTGTATCAGTGTGTGTCCCAGTGTGTCCCAGTGTTTCCCAGTGTTTCCCAGTGTGTCCCAGTGTGTATATTAGTGTGTGTCCCAGTGTGTCCCAGTGTGTGTATCAGTGTGTGTCCCAGTGTGTCCCAGTGTGTGTATCAGTGTGTGTCCCAGTGTGTCCCAGTGTTTCCCAGTGTTTCCCAGTGTGTCCCAGTGTGTGTATCAGTGTGTGTCCCAGTGTGTCCCAGTGTGTGTATCAGTGTGTGTCCCAGTGTGTCCCAGTGTTTCCCAGTGTTTCCCAGTGTGTCCCAGTGTGTATATTAGTGTGTGTCCCAGTGTGTCCCAGTGTTTCCCAGTGTTTCCCAGTGTGTGTATCAGTGTGTGTCCCAGTGTGTCCCAGTGTGTCCCAGTGTGTGTATCAGTGTGTGTCCCAGTGTGTCCCAGTGTTTCCCAGTGTGTCCCAGTGTGTCCCAGTGTGTGTATCAGTGTGTGTCCCGGTGGGTGTTCAGTTCTATTACTTAGGAAAGTTTATCTTAAACATCTGTGTGTGTAAATATTTAGAAACAGCTGAGGCCTTTCCAGGGTCTGGGGTTTCCTGAGGCCTTTCCAGGGGGTCTGGGTTTCCCTGAGGCCTTTCCAGGGTCTGGGGTTTCCTGAGGCCTTTCCAGGGTCTGGGGTTTCCTGAGGCCTTTCCAGGGGGTCTGGGGTTTCCTGAGGCCTTTCCAGGGGGTCTGGGGTTTCCTGAGGCGTTTCCAGGGGGTCTGGGTTTCCCCTGACTTGTGTGCTGCTCTTGTTCCCCTCAGCCTTGTCCTGATGTTTACTGGTTCCCAGTTTTCACTGAAGAAGCTTGTGACCAAATTATTGAAGAAATGGAACACTTTGGGCGTTGGTCAGGAGGAGGAAATAAGGTATGTGGAGGGTTCGAGAGAGAGAGAGAGAGGGATGGAGGGGTGGAGGGGTGGAGGGGGAGTCAAGCATTCATTAGTATTTGTTCTCCTGCTCTCCAGGACCTCAGAATCCAAGGAGGCTACGAGAATGTTCCCACAATCGATATCCACATGAATCAAGTCGATTTTGAGAAGGAATGGCACAAATTCCTGCTGGAATTCATCGCACCCGTTACCGAAAAAATGTATCCCGGTTACTACACCAAGGTAAAGACAGCCGGGCTTACCAGACAAAGACTGCTGCCTGTAATAAACGCCTTATTAATGAACAACCTTCTCCTTGTTCGGCCTGGTTGTAGCAGGAAACACAGCTGTTGCTGGTTTAGCTGTTGTTGTTTGTCCTTCATGAGCAGTGGGGGTAGCTGCAGTAACATTTGTTTGCCCCGTGTGTCGGAATGTGCCTGTTTCACATCAGAATTTGCATTGATTGAGATCAAGAAGGTGAAATATTGTGCAAACGGAGCTCCCAGCAGGAACGGCGTGGATTGAAGCCACGCTGAAGCCAGCCTGAGCTGGGACGCGGAGCTGGGCTGGCCCACAGCTCTGACAGCTCTGCTCTCGTCTTGCAGGCCCAGTTTGACCTGGCCTTTGTGGTGAGATATAAGCCGGATGAGCAGCCCTCTCTGAGACCCCACCATGACGCCTCCACCTTCACCATAAACATCGCACTCAACCAAGTGGGCCTTGATTACCAGGTGAGCGTTTTCACAGGCTAGCCATCGAAGGGCTGAGGACAGTCCTTTGGATGTCCTTACAAATATTTTTATTATAAAAGTGTAAAAGTCATCATTGTTAACATTCTTCTTATTGAATAAATAAGCATGGAAACATCCATCCATCCATCCCTCCAACACATAGCCCTTTATCTCTTATATCAGAGATGGGCAAACTGAGGCCCAGGGGCCACATGTGGCCCGGTGAACTCTTTAATCCGGCCTGCAGAGCCTTCACGATCATTCAGAGCGTCATCATCCATCTCTAGCTGCACCACTTTACAGGCTCTTCAAAATATTTTCTCAGTCAATAGTCCATCAAGCCGCATTTGTAGTTAAACAATGTTGACCTCACGCTGATTGCAGGGCGGCGGATGCAGGTTCCTCCGCTACAACTGCTCCATCAAAGCTCCCCGGAAAGGCTGGGCCCTGATGCACCCAGGCCGCCTCACCCACTACCACGAAGGCTTGCCAACCACAGCCGGAGTTCGCTACATCGCGGTCTCCTTCGTGGATCCGTGAGCCTCGGAGCTTGCAGGATACCAGAGGTCGATCCAGACCACGCGGAACATGTCCGCATCCATCCGGCTCTCCTGAGACAGCAGTTAGTCAACAGTTATTGTGCTAATGCGTTTGTAGTTTCTGTTAATGATATTTATCTTATTTGACTGATAATTCTGGATAAGCAATCAGAACACAAAGAACCACTGAAAACAGCTGAACTAGAACTAGTCTATAGAAAGCAGTGAAGCCAGCAGGTAACCATGACAACTGTAATGGAAGGGTGCTGTGCTGTGTCAGGTCTCCTCTCAGGACTCATTCAGGACTTTAGTTTCTTCTTTGGAGCAGTTCCGCTCTATAATCCCTTGTTGACGCGAGACACTCCGAAACCTCTTCACTTTGTCTTATTTATTTTTGTTTTAATTGAAAATATCAGAAATCTTCCTCCCAGCATTTCCTGTGGTTACTGCTAGCATCAGACTAGGTTTCCATAGAAACATGCTCATGCAGACCAAATTCTTACCATTTACTTTGGGAGCAACTTGAATAAAATAAAAAATCCAAATGAAACGTCTGGTTTTTACATTTCCAGTCAAACAAAAGCATCAAATTGCACTGCTGAGATACAGAATTTGTATTTAGGTTTTAAATCCAGGCAAGTTAAACACGTCGCTGTGCATGAGATTAACGTGCACAATAGTCACACACTAGACTTTATTCCTTTGATCATTTTATTTCAAGACAGATAACAGTAACAATAGTTATAACTTTAAGATGAATAAAACGGCACCCGCGCTTCCAAACAGCCATCTGAGGTGCGAACCAAGGTGTGCAACATTAAGTCATCATTATCTGGGCGTTGGGAACAGGATCACAAGCGGAAACGGTCGCAGAAGTTCGGAGACTGGGGAACGGTGAGAGGAAGCTCGCTCTTCTTCAGCGCCACGGGCTTGTAATGCCTGATGGGCTGAGCCTTGTGAACCTGCAGGAAACGGAGGAATGGTCAGACTATTGGAGGAGGAGCAAGCGAAGCCACATGGCCACGCAGATTTAGCCTCTCACCTGCTCTTGTCGTAGCCGAGCGATTTCCTCTCTCTCCCTCTGCTCCTCCTCTCGTTTCTGCTCCTCCTCCATCATGGCCCTCATGACCTCCTTCTCCCCGGCTGCTCGCTCGTACTCTTGCCTCTCTCGGGCCCGTCGCTCTGTCGACAACTCGAAGGCCTCCGGTACTGTGGAAGCATAACGACAAGGAAAGCTAAAGAAACTGCAGCACAGACTTGAGGAGAGCTAAGCTATTCCGAGCTCGGAAATGACTCGACTGCAGTTGTCCAACGGCTCAATTGAGACAAACCCACAAATAAATGTGTGTCTCTGTGTCATGGAAAGGCTATTTCTACTCACTTATAACAGTTTATAAGCATCTTTAAAACACCAATCTAAATCATTGACAGTGCAAACGCAAATTAGTGGGAAGAAATCTCAAAACCAGAGGTGGGCAACCTGAGGCGGGCAACCTGAGGCCCGGGGGCCACGCGTGGCCCGGTGAACTATTCAATCCAGCCCATTTAAATCTAGCCGTTTTACTGCCGTGTTACAGGCAGCGTTTGGAGGCAGTTAAGGTATATAAATAAAATTTTACAAAATATTTCTGTGTACATATCTCGTCCTGCGGCCTATATATGGAAAAATCTTTTTTTTTTTTTTTTAATGTATCGAGTGCGGTTTATAGGCCGGTGCACTCTATAGTCTGGAAATCACGGTAAGTCTTACCCACTGCAGCCCGGCATTCCTTCCTGGGTTGGAAAGGCTCTTTGTGGGTCACCACGTTGGGCTTCGCTTTGAACACGGTGGATTCTTTCAGCTGCTTCTGTTCTTCTTTCACCTGAAGATTCCAAACAGCATTTTTGAGCCGTGAAGAAACGGCGCTGGCGAGAATAAAAGCGTGGGGAGACAAGGCGCACCATCTTCTCCAAGCGAGTGCTCCTCACAGCTCCGCGCTGGTCCACGAGGAGCCTGAAGGGCTCAGGCTTGGTGGCCTCCAGCTTCTTCTTCTCCGGGAGGACCACGGTGTCGAAGTCTGGGAGCGGCTGGGCCTTGAACTGCGGCAACTGAGACTGCAACAAAGACGCACGTGGTGACCTCCCTGTTATCCCGAAGCACAAGGGCGGAGGGTTCTGATGACTTTACCTCTTCCAGTCTCCTTTCCTCCAGCTTCTTCTCCTTCAGCACCCTCCTCTCTTGTTCTCTCTCTTCAAAGGAGAAGGGACAGACCTCTATGTGACGGTCCTCTGCTAGGTGGGGCTGGAACGGGAGGCCAAAGTGAGGGACCGGGGGGGCCTTTATTTGTGGAGGCTCCTTCACCTGGGCAAAAACTCCGTTTAGGGCAAAGAGGCAGCGACTGTCAACATTAATGCTACAGAAGCGTCTTTACCTCCTCAACTTCGGGTTCCCTGTGAACCCTCTTCTTGAGGACAAAAGCTGGAGATTCTGGCACCGTTGGAGGCAGAACCTTCTTCTCTGGCAATCCCTGTGACCAACACATGACAATGACACACTTCAAGAAACCACACTTCTAGGTAGGGCTGCAGCAAACCATTACTTTAGTAATCGAGTATCTATCAATTATTCTGGCGATTAATCGGATAAGAAGTACACTGCGACTCTTTTTTCCAATCACTCTAATTTCATTAAAAAGCCTCCGTAACGTTCTTGGTCCGTTGAACCTGCTCAAAATAACATCAAACTTAGATACGAAGTTAAATTGGACAAGCAGTCAATTTAATTAACCAACTCAAGTTCAGGCTTTAACAAACTCACTACAGCTCTTTATTTTCCCTGGATTATTATTATAATATAATTATCTTTAGCAAAAACTGAGCTGAGTTGTGGAAACGTGCTAGCTAGCAGATTAGCCGCCGCATTGATGACAGTAGTGACTCAGCGTTTCCACAGAGCTGTAAACAAAGTGTGTTAGCTAGCAGACTTCTGTCATGATCACACTGGTTTCTGCTAATTGCTGCTAATTATCGTTAGCTTAGCTGGCTGTTTCCGGTCGGACGTTTCCTTTGGAGGTGCTGCAGCAGCAGCGTTGTGCTACTATGCTAAGCTAACTGCGTCTTCCAGCAGACACACTGCTCTACTTTTCTTTTCAATGTTAAATTCTTTCACGTGGATCTTCAGAGACGCATCAGCAGCCGAAGCAGCGACAGAAACGAGGATCCGTCAAACACAGTGGGAACGTGTGAAAGGAAGCTAAAAGAATTTTTATGGAAGCTTCAGTAATGGAGTTACTCAAAGGACTCGATAAATCGTTTCAGCCCTACTTGTCGGATGCGTGCATGTCAGAACTGAAACTTACCACCACTCCTTCCAGGATTTTCTTTGGTAGAGGATGAGACTTGAACTGATGCGGTTTCTCTTCCTCCTGAGCTTTGCTGGCCTGCCTCTTCTGGAGCCTTTTTTCAACCTGGAGTTCAAAGCCTTCAGGAACAGTGGGCTCCTTCACTGGAGGCTTCTTCAGAGCCTCTGCACCTTCAATGATCTTTTTGTTCAGCTCCAGGGCCTTGAATTTATGGCTGCCAATAAACAATGGAATTTTGGACCATAGAGTGAAAAAGAAGGCGGAGTCTTTGTTATCCTTAGTGGCGTTTGCAGCGTTTATGTTGTGTCTCCAACACAAACATCCTCACACCTCATCATGGAGTTCTTACCTTCTCAGTCTGCTCAGCTCTTCAGCCTCCAGCTCAGCCTGGCCTTTGGTGGTGGGCGGTCTGCTCCGCTGCTTGGTCACCAGGTGAGGGGTCACAGGGTGGGTGAGCTTCAGGTGCTCGCCCTTTACCGGGGACGGCCCTGACAATCGGCAGGAAGCAGCGTTTGCGTCACACGTCTTCTGGAGCCGAGCAGAGGCGGGACGCACAAGCACGTACCTCTGTCTTGATCCTTTCGGCTGCGCAGGTGGTAGCGCTCTGGAGTTCGTTTCTGGAACTGCTGAATCAGCTGGGCCATGGGAACAAAGGTGGACGTCTCCTCCACTCTCCTCTTTGTGCCCCTCGACAGGTTGAAAGGTTTCGGCACTGTGGCGCCTCGAATAGTTTTGGGCTTGAAAACAATTTATTTTCCCCCAAATTATTAAAAAGGGAGTCACTTTTTACATTTGGTTTGTAGTCAGAGGAGAACGCAGTTCCCTGAGCCTGTGTACATCGCTGCCCTATTTCAGATGTTTTAACATCATCTGTGCCTTTCCTGTAGACCACTGAACCCTTAAACCCTCACAGACCACCTGACTATAAATAGCCCCCAAAACAACATGCTGAGTAACCGTCAGGTGCTGGTGTGACAGATGCATCAGGAAATATACAATTTAAATCTTTAAATCTTGGCAGTTCAAAAAACACTGATTTTACGCTGAATTTTAAGTATTGAAATTTAAAATTTTAAAATGTGATTTGTTAGGTGTCACCTCGCAAACCACTAGGGGTCGCCGGTGGACCACTAGGGGGTCACCCGCGGACCACTGGTGGTCTGCAGACCACACTTTGGGAAACACTGCTGTAGATCATAAAGCGCACTTTTCTAGACAGGAATATTCTTTCAGGACAGTCTGTGAAAGGGTTTTTTTTGTACCAAGTAGCAGAGAGATGTTAGCACTAAAGCTAACAGCTGCTGCGGCACGTCTTTGCTCACCGGTGTAGACGGTTTGCGGCGCTGGAGAACACAGTCAGACTCGTTCTGGCTCGTGCTGGATGAAGTGGATCCTTTGGGAGGGTGGTTGGTTTTGAAGTGGAACTCTTTAGGCACCGTTACAGAGAGGAGCGTCTTCTCTGGCAGGGGTTCTACAATGAGAGCAGCAACATTCGGGAAGAGTTGGGACGCCCACCTGAATCAGTGATGTGTTTGTGGACTTACTGCCAGCCAGAGCTGCTTTGTAGCTGGCCTCATTCTTCTTGCGATGCAGGGCCACTTCCTTCTGGAGGTTTCTGATCCGTTCAAGCTCCTCTTCTTCAGAACTATTATGTCAATTTACAAACAATAACAGCGTTTTAAGATTACTTCCCTTAGAGGCAGTGTTTCTCAAAGAGTGGTCTGCGGATGGCCAGTGGTCTGCAGACCGACCCCTAGAGGTCTGCGAGGTGACACCTAACAAATCACATTTTAAAATTTCAATACTTAAAATTCAGTGTAAAATCAGTGTTTCTTGAACGCCAAGACTTAAAGAATACACTTTATTGTATATTTCCTGATGCATCTGTCACAACAGCACCTGATGGTTACTTAGCATATTATTCTGGGTGTTGTTTAGAGTCAGGTGGTCCTTGAGGGTTTCAGTTAAGGGTTCAGTGGTCCTTGCTCCGAAAAAGTTTGAGAAACACTGCCTTAGAGCCTGAGTTGCTGGGACACGTTTGGTCCTTAGTTGCTAATTAAATAAAATTGAGTTAAGTTTAATTAGGGGGTGTCATATTAGGCCTGTGTCCATATCTATTATGTCCTTTAATCTCCTGAGACATCCTTTTTCAGCCATTTTGTCTTGGGCATAGGTACAAGCTTATGACTTAAAGATTATGCATGTTAGCATTTGGCCAAACCTGATTAAGAGAAGAAACGCTGGAGGATTTAAAATCCAATCTTCCCGTGATTATGATGTACCTGGTTGAGGAAGGTGACCCTCGTCTTTCACAGTGTAAGTGGCACGTTTACAAGGAACATGAGGAAGCTCAAATGGATTATTACTCACCTTTTGTGTTTCTTAGATGGGGGTGCAGCTGGAACGTTGGTTAGCGTTTTACGTTTGACAACCCTAAACGTTAAGGGGAAAAGAATATTAGCACCACAATCACACTTTGTCCTATTTGAGCTAAAAGATAATTAGCTAAAAGCCTGAGCACAAGATATTCAATACTCTACCCATATGCTAACTGTGTATCCTAAATGTAATAAGCATCCATCTGCAAACAGGAAGTGGAAGTTTACAAATGTCATGACAAAGCCACAGAGAGAGTACCTGCCAGGTTGGGCAGAGGAATAGTTAGCCGTCTTCCTTTTGGGGCGGGCTTCAGTTGGATTGGCGGCTGCACCCCCCCAGGACGTGACGATGTTGGGCAAGGCAGCCAGAGATGAGCTGGGCCCTGAAACAGTGAAGAAAGCAAAGGTCCAGCAGTAGAATTAGGAGCCTGGGACTGCTGAGCCGGGCTGCGGAGAAGCAGCTGGGAAAACTGACCGCCGTCTGCATCCGCCTCGGCCTGTGGGTAGACAATGGCTGTCGGCAGGTCCGGCACGTCGCCGCTTTCAAACGAACGCTTAGACCGCCACGGCGTCCGGCAGTGCTTGTCTGCACCCAGCGCCTGTTCTTCTGCAAAAGGGGAGGCTGCAGTTTGTTGGGCTACTTGACTGTTTTCCACACATGTGCTCATTTTTAAAGCCTCGGTAAATTTAACATCAAGTAATGTTTTTCTTTATTGTATTTGAAGTGGTCTGGGATGACAGTCACGTACAAATATTCATTAACAAAAGTGAGACAGACTGCAGATTATGCACAGCTTGTGACAATATCATTAGTTTACCGTAATTTCCGGTGTATAAGGCGCACCTAAATATAAGCCGCATTGGTAATTACGGTAGGTAACGATTAACTTTTTACATATATAATCCGCACTCGACCATAAGCCGCAGGTACCACAGACAGTGTTGAAGCAGAGAAGAAGGGGGACACCTTTATCACATATATTACTGCTACATCATTTTAACTGGCCCACCTAGTTTTCTCAAATCTCAACCCCCATAAAAATCTTGATGCCGCTACTGATTTACATAGAAAGACGTTACACAGAATCTTTTAAAAACGTTTAATTGATTTTTTCCTCGTACTAGAGAGGGAGTTTCTGACGGTCAGGTTATTCCGTCACATAAATCTGAGGTATTTCTTTGTTTGTTCTCCATTTTTATGGTTTGCGTTACATCTATGAAGCGCCAAATTAAGAATCTAAATAATTGACCGTACCGTAGTGTGAGTGCATTTGATTGGCCCACTGTGACCTATTCTATAATTTTATTGGTCTGATGTGTTTGGGCGGCATGAAGCCCGTGAGCGAGGAAAAAAAAGAAACATAAATAAGCCGCAGGGTTCAACGCATTGGAAAAAAGTAGCAGCTTGTACACCGGAAATTACGGTACATTAGCGATACTACTTGTCAACAAAATGAGACTGACTGATGATTTATGTCTGCAAATATGAAGCTTGGTGTATTCAGCATGACAAAGTCAAACCCGAATGTCCCCAACGCTCACAAACATATGGGCACAGAAATATAAATCCTTGTCATGACAAACGTGTGTAGAGCCAGAAGATGATCACAACCACAACCAAAGTGAGAGACTAAGAGAAAGTAGGTGCATGCACAGCATTGCACACATAGTTGAGAATACTTTTAAAAGATGCTAGAATAGGTAAAAGTGAATACCTCCAACGATTGCATGTATATTTATTTATTTCAAAATGCTAATAGGGGCATTTTAGAGATATTTTTAAAAACGTTGCTTTGACAATGCTTGTAGCTCCACAGAACTGCCACTAGATGTCACTATTCCAGCACTAAAGCACACCCTGCCTTGCGTTGGTAGTTGTCTCTGAAAAGTCACGTTTGCTAACTACTCTTTTTTAGTGTGTTCATGTTGACCAAACTGGTGGCTTCGGTATCCACCAGTTCGCTTTCACACTGGACTTGGATAAATCAGTTCGCAGCCTAATCAAACATAAACGGTCCTACTGGAATTTTGAGGCGCGCCATTCGGCCCAACACGAGCAACACACGCACGCACCATTAAAACAATGACCGGCAATTACTTGTGGAACAAACGATGACCACTGAAAGAAGAACGAAAACTTACCGAACCACTTATCGTCGCCTTCAGCATTCTGCAGCTCCTTCAGGTCGACCACTTGCGACGGGGCATCATATTCATACAGCTCAGCGTTAGCGTCAGGGTCGCTATCAGCCATAATTCCAACAAGTCAACAACGGATCCAAAGCCTTCAGACGAGAAGAGGGGAAATAAATTCAGGTCTGCTTTTTAAAATAGAGTTTGAGCAAAGAAAACGATCCAACTCCGGCTGTGCAGTAGTTCAAGTTTTAATTAAACTATCGTACATTTACTGTATCTTTTAACTTAACACACGATCGCTGACCTTGTGTGAAGTTTAACAATCCAGTTATACTGCGTCAGTTATTCCTGTTAGATACCAACAACTCCTTCGACCAAAACACAAACACCAATGTTTATATTTAAAAAAAAAACGCATATTAAGCATATTAAGCATCACAATATCAATTTGGCAAAGTCGCTAATATATTTCAGCATTAAAACACTGCTCTAAACCTTACTAGCCGTTTAAACCTTTCAACTTTTGTTGAAAAACTTACCGAACCAGCGGTTCTCCAGACTGCCTCGATACAAATGTCGCCCGTTTGTAGCGCCTTAATATGGTGCCTACTTTTTTCGAAACAGCAAATAAGCAAACGGCGTCCACATTCTCTCATCGCTCATTGGTTAAAACGAGACAACTTCCTGTAACTGGATCACATGATCCTACCGAGTTTCCTCTTCCTTCCCATACGCTCATTCCGTGTGATATAGAATTAAAAAAAATAGAATAACGAAAATAAATAAAAAGAAAATAATATCAGAAGAGAAGAGAAAAAATGTATGCAACCAAAGAAAGTTTCTCTTAAACTTAAAAAAATTAAAACCTAAAATACAACAACGGACTGGTATTTCAACCCGAACTAGGTTTTCAACAAAATCGGAGGTCTTTTTTTTTTCTCTAAAAATGTAAATTTCTGTCAAACTACCGGTCAAACTGTCACAATTGTGTCAACAATTGTGCAGTGTGGGGAATCTTTGGATGATGCCATGTCTCCTATCTTTCTTTGGTTACACACATTTTTTTTCTCTTCTCTTCTGATATTATTTCTTTTTATTTTTTTTTTGTTATTTTTGTTGTAATTTGATGATGTGATAGTTTATCCATTTCTTTTTTGTGTAGTCTGACTATATCCTATTTGTGCTACGTAAGCTAGATAGATAGATAGATAGATAGATAGATAGATAGATAGATAGATAGATAGATAGATAGATGTGGCTCCCCCACACCATCACTCTCCTATGAAGAGGCCATCATTTCCAGGGAATATGGCAACACTGGTATCATCAGTGATATACAGACTGGAGCTAAGAACCTTTAGAAAAAGTAGAGCGACAGGTTTATGCAGAATGCAGGCTAGGCTACGTTTTATGGCTAAAAGTAGAGTCCAAGTTTTTGGAATATATCATGGATATTATACATGCCTGGAAAATCCTGGTGTTTTCAGCAGTCATGTCCTCTTCCCTTCAAGTAGTACGCTTTCTTCTTCAGACCAACAGGTACGCGTCCATGTCCGATACCGCTGGTCCTGGTCCAGGTCCAGATTGAGAGTGACAACTAGCAGGTTAGTGTCTGTTACCAAACTTCTGGTCCCATAAAGCCGACCAATTAAATATTAAAATCACATTCAGTCCTTGATCAGAGCGTAAAATTTAAATATGATAAAATAAAAAACAGGCATTTTTGTTTTTTGTGTTTGATTTTTAAAACATAAGCAGTCAGTTTTTCATATTTTGAAATTGGAAAGAAGGAATGATACACGGTTTGGTTATGACTGCTCTGGTTTGCTGGTGAATAATATGGCCGAGGGCGTTCTGCTGTCCTGGACAGGAGGTTGTTATCATTGAAACATGGACGCTACAAACCATTTTTAAATGAAGGGGCCAAGAAGGTTATTTTCAATTATTAAAATATGGCTTTCAGAGCACAGTCTTTTTTTTCTTGAAAGTTTGGAGTCCAGTTTGTAAATATGTTTGATATTTTGAAATCCCATTGCATTTAAAAAAAAACATCTTACATCTTAAAGGGTGCTGGCATTTATTTGAAATAAAAGTGAAACAGGCCTGGCCACGCCCCTGTCCCATACATTAAAGACAAAAACCTGGATTAAAGGCTGGCTTTTAAGTCCAAAATCAAAGGCAGGTGAGTTAATATATTACTTATGCCCAGCATTTACTTATATAGACCTTTTTTCCCACAGATATAGACTTAATTTTAGACGTTACAGCTAAATATGAGCACTTTTAGAGTAATACCAACTTCTCATCAGTTATCAGGTAAGTCCTATCAAGAATAGAAAACCAGCTTTTCACTCCCATGAGGAAAAGTACCCATCGTGTCGTATCGTACTACATTAGCGCAGACGAAGGCCCTTTGGCCTTTAAACCTCTAAAGAACTGAACATCACCAAAATGTAATCATCCATTCTTTGGCCCATCATTGAGTTATGTTGCTAAAAATCAAGCAGATGAGTTAATAAACGATGTCTCCAGCCCAAATCACTGCAAATGAACCATTCTAACCCCAGATCCTGACATACTGCATGTAATGTACTCAATGTATGATTAATGTTGCTGCAGAAACTGGTAGACTACAACAGGACAATGACCCATTACGCCGCAATCGCTGTGAGCAGTTAGACTGCGAAACACAGGTAAATAAGGGACAGGTAGCCATGTGTCAAGTTCATTCTCATCACACAAAGTATGGCCATTACCGGCGATTCAAACATTTAATACCACTTCATGGCGCCCTAAGCTGGATCTCTGCGAGCAGCTGGACTTTGCTGAAGACCTCGTCTCCAAAAGGCTTCTTCAGCTCTGAAGTAGCTGGAGCCAGAGCTTGGAAATATAGCCCCTGTGGACCATTAGCATGCTAATGATCTGGTTGGTCACCTGAGGGTTGCAGGCTCGTGTTTCCCCTATTGCTGTGGCTCCAGCGCAGAACTGAAGAAGCCTTTTGGAGAAGACCAGTTGCTCACAAAGATCAAGCTCTGGATGACAGTGACGTGGATGACTGAGAGCCTACACTGGCTACATTCACTAGGATCTAAAAATACAAATCTGAATGGCAAGACCGTCTGCTGGAGAGCCAACCATCTTCTCTCTTCTAGAAGCAGAACTCCAGGGAGCAGCAGGAGCAAAAGAGCCCACTGGAGGAGCTGATGGAAGAGCTGGATGAGAAGCAGAAGATCATTAAGGATGTGCAGCAGCAGGTTAACATGATTTAGATTAGCACAGCAAATGATAATGATTGGATGATTCTGGAAATGAAAACGCTGAGGTGTTCGATCAGATTTGCATCGTCAGCCTCTCCAACTAAAACAACACTGCTTTTTCTGTCATCTTGCAGCTGCTACTGCGCCTCCAGGAGGAGACGGAGCTCTTAAAGCATCAAGCCCAACTCCTGAGGCAGGAGAAGGAGGAGGTATGTGACATCTGGGCAGGTGGAGCTAGCCCACCAACAGCATCCTGTCAGATAGGAGCCTGAGGGATATTGGATCTGTGGCTGTTGCAGAGCCAGCTGAGAAGTCAGCAGCGTTCTGAAGACAGCGACGCCAAGTTGGCAGAGACGCTGGAGGAAGAAAAGGAAATGCTGCGGTCAGAATTAGAAGATCTGCTGAGAGAAAAGGAAGAACTGGGACAGTTCCTGAAGCAGCAGGTTGAAACCTAGTTACACGTACAAACTGCCACAGTTTGGGGTGATTCTGCTGAAGTGAAACGTTTCAGGTCCTCACCTCAACCCTGACTGATATCAACTGATATTTGTGATCTTGCTAAAACTTCTTAACCCACCTCAAGATTTCAACCATTTTCTAAAGGCTGATTTGTTACATTTCCCTTTTACAGGTGGCTATTTGGGAAATACGGCTGAGAGTGCTTCACTCCTGTAAAGAAGAAGAAGTAAGTTACTGTCCTGCTGTTCTTTAAGTGAGGTTTTAGACGTTCCTTCCAGAAATGACCCTCAGTCTTTTCTTGTCATCCACCAGCTGAGGGAGAAAGTGGAGCTCTTTGTAGCCATGGACAAGAAAAAGTTTACTGAGGTGATAAATCACCAGTCCAAGCATGCTTGGGAAGGAGAAGATGGGGATGAACTCACGGATGAAGCAGATGATGAACTCACTGACGATGAAGATGAACTCACTGACGATGATGATGAACTCACTGAAGAAGATGACCTCACTGAAGACGATGACGAACTCACTGAAGAAGAACTAAAAGAGGATGATGAGCTTACAAGAGAAGAAAACCAAAAAGATGAAGTCACACAGACCGAAAACAGGGATGAACTCAGAGAAGATGGACTCACAGCAGTAGTAGAAAAAGAGGAAGAGGAAGACGAACTCAAAGAGGAAGATGAAAATGAGCTCACAAAAGATGAAGTTAAACTCACAGAAGTGGATGAACTCAGAGAGGATGGACCTGCAGTAGTAGAGGATGAAGATGATGATGAAGATGATGATGGTGAACTTGCAAAAGAAGAAGGAAACGTCACGAAAAAAGAACAAGATCAACTCACAAAAAGTGGACCCACACTAGTAGTAGATGATGAAGATGATGATGATGGTGATGATGTTGATGATGGTGATGATGATGGTGGTGGTGGTGATGATGATGATGATGAACTTACAAAAGAAGAAGGAAACGTCACGAAAAAAGGACAAGATCAACTCATGCAAGTTGGACCCACAGTAGTAGTAGTTGATGATGATGATGGTGATGGTGATGGTGATGAAGATGATGATGATGATGATGAACTTAGAAAAGAAGGAAACGTCACGACAAAAGAACAAGAACTCACACAAGGTGGATCCACAGTAGTAGAAGATGATGATGATGATGATGATGACGAACTTACAAAAGATGATGAAAATGAACCAAAAGATGATAAGGGAAACATGAAAAATGAACAAGATCAACTCACGCAAGGTGGACCCACAATAGTAGTAGATGATGAAGATGATGATGATGAAATTAAAAAAGATGATGGTGATGATGATGATGATGAGAATGAACTTAGCAAAGAAGGAAACCTCACAATAAAACAAGATCAACTCACACAAGGTGGACTCACAGTAGTAGAAGATGAAGATGATGATGGTGATGATGAGGATGAACTTACAAAAGGAAACCTCATGAACAAAGAACAATATCAACTCACAGAAGGTGGACCCACAGTAGTAGTAGATGATGATGATGATGATGATGAAGAACTTACAAAAGATGATGAAAATGAACCAAAAGAAGATAAGGGAAACATGAAAAATGAACAAGATCAACTCACGCAAGGTGGACCCACAGTAGTAGAAGAAGATGATGATGATGGGGGTGATGATGATGATGACGATGGTGGTGATGATGATGGTGATGATGACAAACTCACAAAAGAAGATAATGTTGAACTCACACGACTCACAGTAGTAGATGATGAAGATGATGACGATAACGACAAACTCACAGTAGACGAGGAGCCCACAAAAGATGACGATGACCTCACAGAAGAACTCAGAGTAGCAGAAGATGAAGATGAGTGTGATAATGATGAAGATGATGAACTCACAAAAGATGAAGATGAACTCAAAGAACATGGACTTACACTCGCAGTGAAAGAAGATGATGACCTCACAGAAGAAGAACTTACAGAAGATGAATATGAACTTGCAGAAGAAGGACTCACAGTAGGAGCAGAAGAAGAAGTATGTTTTTGTGCTGCCATTTAATCTTTTAGCCGTTCCTCCTAGAAATGACCCTGAATCTTTGCAAATTTGGAATATGGTAGTTTATGTCCCCTCCATGTAAATCAGTCCAGAAACAGCCAGCAAGACCGTCTGCTGGAACACCAACCTTCTCCTCTCTTCTAGAAGCAGAACTCCAGGGAGCAGAAGGAGCAAAAGAGCCTCCTGGAGGAGCTGATGGAAGAGCTGGATGAGAAGCAGAAGATCACTGAAGATGTGCAGCAGCAGGTTAACATGACTTAGATTAGCACAGCATCTCCACATGTGGTTTTCTACTGGGATGCTGACCAAGCCACTGCATGTAATGAATTCACAATAAACATGAGATTTGGATGATTCTGGAAATTAAAACGTTGAGGTGTTTCATCAGATTTGCAATAACATCCTCTAGAATTAAAACATTTTGCAAGTTAGTTTTTTTAAAGAATAGAATATATATTCTGCAATGGGGAAATTTCAGTGTCAGCAACATACAGAGCAGAAAATAAGAATAAATAATTTACAAGACTTTTGAGAAAAATATTTAAAATATATAGCTAACCCTATAAATGTACAGTGCTGAACATGAAGAGCATGAGCATTTTCCCATGGGTGGATTTATTGCACATAAGGTTGCGTGAAGGTTAGGATGCTGCGTGAGGATGCCTCAGTCTGTTTTCTGATGATGAACTCACTGAAGATGATGAACTCACTGAAGACGAAGAACTGACAGAAGTCACAAAAGAATATGGATTTACAGAAAAAAGAAACTTACAGGAAAAGAAGTAGATGAATTCACAGAAGAGAAAGATGAGCTGTAAAAAGATGAACTCAAAAGATGAAGAAACAGATGACAAACTCACTGTCACAAAGATGGACTCACAGTAGCAGTAGAAGATGATGCTGTGGCTGCCGATGAACCCACAGATGAATTCACAAGAAAAATTCTCAGAAAAAAAGATGAACTTACAGCACTAGTAGTAGAGGATGATGAACTGATTACTGAGTCTGTTCGATATCTAGTGTTAAAATTCTACAATTACCTTCGGTTATCTGACCTCTAATGGAGATGGGATTCTTCTTTCAGACTTGTGTCGATGACTGTGATGGAGAATGCAACTATTATTTTCTATGTTCAAATAAATTTTAAAAAGAAAAGGTAAATCATTGGAAAAGAAAAGACAGGCACTTTGTATTAGGAAAATAAAGCCTTTAATGAAGCACTTAGGCTCCAGCAGACCCCTGTGACCCAAAGTGTGGATAAAACAGGTACAGAAAATGGATGGATGGATGGATGGATGGATGAAGCACTAGTTAAAACTAGAACTAGTCAAAAACACATTAGCCTGCGCGCAGCAGCCATCTTGGGCACAAAACTAGGAAGCACAAAGTTTAGGACTATGTAGAACAGGACTGATTTTAAGTCCAAGCTATGCAGTTCTTATTTGACCAATATTAAATAGATCCAAAGCTGAGTAATACTGATTTTACAACTCCATAATGTGAGCCAATCTTTTGTGTTTCGTTATTTGTCTTATACGTCCGACAACGTGTTATTTTTGTAATCGTTCTACACACGCCACGTCGACAGTTGGCAGTAATGCGCCACAAATATTAAATCCAACAGGAAGATAAAACTGTTTCCGGCATGTGGATCAGAGACGTAGAAGAAGAAGAAGAATGGAGGCGCAGCGTCGTAGAAGAAGAAGAAGAAGAATGGCGGCGCAGCGCACTTGCTCTTGAATTGTCTTGTATGTAAATAACGTTGATATTTTATAACGAGATGACAAGTTTGCTGTGCTTTCGTATAACTAGTTACATTTTTTATAAAATGTATGTCAAGATAACGTAAACGAGTTCATTGGGCTATATTATTATTTCAGACTATTACTCAATAGCCAACAAATATCTTTAAAGAACGAATATCTTTAAATGAACGGTTTCTACATAGTTGACTTCTGCATGGCATAATTTTCCCTCTTGACGAAGAATCCTTACTGAATACTACAAAATTAGATTTTTTGATATGACAGGTCTTTATTATAAAACTATGCTGCAAAAGCTTGTGGCTGCAGGCCACCGCGATACATTAACTTTAGACTCTCGGAATCATCTTAGTTTGGAATTAAATGTCAAATATGCATTTTTCTGCATGAATGTAGAATATTTCCGACGGTGGAGTTTGGCGTGGACAGGAGCCATGGAGCAGTACAGCATTCTGGGGCATATTGGGGAAGGAGCTCACGGCATCGTCTTCAAGGCCAAACAGATCGAGGTAACGCTGCTGCTCACCAACACTTATCCAACTACCAAACAACATAACAAACAGGGAGACACTATGATGATGGATTAACCGTTTCAGATTAACATGAGGGTGTAGAACCATTTTCTGCTGCCGTCTTCTGAGAGTTCAGGCTCGCTGTGATTTTTGGGTGACGTTCCTTTGACCTTTGATCTTCCAAAGATCAACGACCAAGGGGCTTTGATCATAAGGCGACCGACTATGTTATGTAACCTTATGGAATCACAATACCTGGCCTAGTTTGCCTAGTTTGCTTCCCTGGGCGATAAACCCTTAGACACGCTATTCTCTTCCACATTTCCTGACAGCTTTGCGTACAAGTTGTTTTGTGTCAGACAGGAGAGACGGTGGCGCTGAAGAAGGTGTCTCTGAGAAGGCTAGAGGACGGCATCCCTAACCAGGCTCTGAGGGAGATCAGGGCCCTGCAAGAGATTGAGGACAATGAACACGTAGGTGTGGGGGGGCGGAGGGTTTCTGTCCCAGCTAGGACGTCAGCACCGTCGGCCTCCTCTGTTGCAGGTGGTGAAGCTCAAGGGCGTGTTCCCTCACGGAACTGGCTTTGTGCTGGTCTTTGACTTCATGGTGTCCGACCTCTCGGAGGTGATACGCAACGCTGATTGCCCCCTGACCCCAGCCCAGGTCAAAAGTTACATGATAATGCTGCTGAAGGGCGTGGCTTTCCTGCATCAGAACAACATCATGCACCGGGTCAGTTTGTCGTCCTCAGCTGCCACATCCGGTACGCCTGCTATATTCCAATTATAAACTTTGTACATTTAGTTAGACGTTGGGTTGTAGATCTTGATGAAGGGGACGGCCAGGTGGAGCAGGAAACTGACCCCCGGTTCCCACCGGACGCATCTGGACGGACGGAGAACGCCGCAACAAGCTAGCACCATCCACCGCGTGCCGGACAGGAAGTCGGGTGCCAAGAGGAAATAAAACATCCGGGAAATTGTCAGAATAAAAGCTCCCGTATTTAGAGCGATCTTTTTCAACCGGACGTTTCAAACCAAATCACGTACGACAGCGAGAGATTAGCACTTTGTAGTTTTTAAAGGAGCCACAGAAGAAGACGCTCTTTGTTCCTGGAGGAGTAAAAGTTCCCCTTTCTTCAGATTCTGGTGACTCCACCATGGGGAATTCTGTTAATGTTTCCTAAAATGTGCAATAGATCCATTATTTCTTGTAAATTCTGGTTATTTACGTTATTTAATATATTTGTAGTTAAGTTAACTTGTGATGTTGTTTCACACACCCACAAACGAGATAAAACGGCCCAAGAAAAAGATGATTCACACATGGAATAACATAAAAAACCATCACTCTAAATACCGGAGCTTTTATTTTGATAAATTCCCGGATGTTTTATTTTTTCTTCGCACCCAACCTCCTGTGCCAAACGTGCTACCTTTTGCTAGCTTGTTGCGGCGTGCTCCGTCCCTCTGTCCAAAATAAAAGCCATGCGGATCTTTCTGGAGGGCGACGGAGCCCCCAGCCCTGTGGTGGGTTATTGACTGAGAAGATATTTTAAGAGCCTGTCAATTGGTCCAACTAGAGATGAAGCTCCAGATGATGTCTGGCCCCACCTTCTTGAGAGGACATGTTAGCATGCTAGCTGAAGGGGGGGTCTGAACCTTTTTCTAACCAATCAAGCTGACAACCCTCCTCATTTGGCTTTTAGAGAAATGAGTGTGAAGGCTCTGTGGGCCGGATTAAATAGTTCACCGGGCCACATGTGGCCCCCGGGCCTCAGGTTGCCCACCTCTGTGTCAGACACAGGTTGTCTGAAACATACCTGACATGTTTCGACAGCGTCTGTCTTTGTCAGAGCTATCACTAGTTGGTGATGTGATGTTTATGTGATATTTGTTGGTGTGTGTGTGTGTGTGTGTGTGTGTAGGACCTGAAGCCAGCAAATGTTCTCATCAGCTTTTCGGGTCATCTCAAGATCGCAGATTTTGGCCTTGCTCGATTGTTCAGTGAGCAGAGAGAGAGACTCTACAGCCACCAGGTGGCCACCAGGTAGCTAACGGTCACTGTCCTGAGTTTGCGTCCACGTGGTGGAAATGTTTATGACTTACACCCATGTAGCTCTAAATGACTACTTCACATACATCTGAAATGCTAAGATCCGCCTGTTGCTAACGGGTGAAGCCTTGGCCCTGGAGCAGAGGTGATCAGGTGGTCCCCAACCTTCACTGGTTCGTTCCACCATTAACCTCGACACCTTCCACCTCTTACCCCGGCAGTCTTGGGCAAGTTGCTGCTATTAGTAGCTTCCTCCCACAGCACCATCATCTCCACCAGGATGGTCGTCTTCTCCTCTGGGGACCACATGATGGTGTCGGGCCTCAGGGTGGAGGACAGTTTTGCGTCCGTTTCCCATCTCTGGGCTGCTTGCAGGAGCTTCTGCCTGGCTTTCTAGTGGCCCGTGGGTCTTTGGCCCTCTCTCACCGAGGTGATGGTGCCCAGCTAGGTTTTGCTTTGGCTGCTTGCTTCTCGCTCCTCTCTTCTGAAGAAACCCTCTTCATTTGGCTTTTGGAGGAATGACTGTGAAGGCTCTGCGGGCCGGATTCAATAGTTCACCGGGCCACATGTGGCCCCCGGGCCTCAGTTTGCCCCCCTCTGTCTTAGATCCTGGATCTCTTCTCCGTACCACTGCTGGAAAGGTTGGGTTCCTAGACCCTGTCTTCCAGTGCAGGGTGTCCAGTGATGTCTTTGGTTCTAAGAGAACCTTCCGCCTGCTTAATTGCCGTGCTGGTGGCCCGCTTCTGTCCACATCTTGTTGTGACTCCTGCTTCGCTGGTGAGTTGAGAGTCCCTGTCTGACAGTCTGGAGTCCCGAGGATGTAAAGCTCGGCTGCCCTGACCCTGTTTTGGTGGGGGCATATTAAAGCAATATCATGATGCGATGGCTTGTTTCTCTCCTCACATTGACTCTGTGTGTGTGTGTGTGTGTGTGTGTGTGTGTGTGTGTGTGTGTGTGTGTGTGTGTGTGTGTGTGTGTGTGTGTTGTGTGTGTGTGTGTGTGTGTGTGTGTGTGTGTGTGTGTGTGTGTGTACCCAGATGGTACCGAGCTCCAGAGCTGCTGTATGGAGCCAGGAAGTACAATGAGGGAGTTGACCTGTGGTGAGAGTAACAGAAGTGTTTGTCATTATAACAGACTGTTATTAAATGTCATTCTCTTTAGTTTGAAACAGTGATGAGGCCTCTGTAGTTAGCGCTGCGTGCTAGCTAACCCACACCTGGTCATTAACAAGCATTACTCTATGTCTCCGTGGCTCAGGGCCGTGGGCTGTGTTTTCGGCGAGTTGCTGAACTCTTCTCCTTTATTTCCTGGAGAGAACGACATTGAGCAACTGTGCTGCGTCCTCAGAATGCTGGGAACACCAACTCAAGAAAGCTGGCCTGTACGATTCCCCCCTTTTTTCTTCTTTGACTGACTAAGATGCGAATGGACGCGACCTCTCTAACTTTAACGCTCGGTGATCATTTCTCTGCAGGAGATTGTGGAGCTGCCTGATTATAACAAAATTACCTTTAAAGAGAACCCGGCCATCCCCTTGGATGACATCGTCCCTGATGCGTCCCCTCAGGCTGTTGACCTTCTCCACAAGTTCCTCGTTTATCCGTCCAGACAGCGCTGCTCTGCCAGACAGGTGGGAAGCAAGAGTTGGTATTCAGAGAGCAGAATGGATCAACTGAGCAAAGCTGTTTGAATATTTAAAGAGATTTCCATAAAGAAATGTCAGTTAAAGAGCCCAGAGTACTTGTTTAAGGCAGTGTTTCTCAAAGAGTGGTCTGTGGACCACCAGTGGTCCGCGGGCGACCCCTAGTGGTCCGCGAGGTGACACGTAACAAATTGCATTTGAAATTTTAAAATTTTAAATCAGTTTGTTGAACTCCCAAGTTGTAAAGAATTCCCTTTATTGTATATTTCCTGATGCATCTGTCACACCAGCACCCAATCGTTACTTAGCATGTTGTTCTGGGGGCTATTTAGAGTCGGGTGGTCCGTGAGTGTTTATTTATGGGTTAAGGGGCTTCATACTGACGGGCGGTGTCGTCTGCAGGCACTCCTCCACCCATATTTCTTCTCGGCCCCCCTGCCAGCGCACCATTCAGAGCTGCCCATCGCTCACAGGGCGGGGCGCCCCCCTCGGCAGCGCCCGCAGGGTCTGCCTGCTGATTTCTCTGTGGATTTCCCCCTGGAGAGAAGCCTGGTGGATGCTGCGCTCCTGCACACACATGCTGGCTGCCTCTGAGCGGCCAAACAGTCATTCAGTCTCCTCTGACGACGACCTGCTGACATTAACTCTTTTAGGAACTTGTCCCAAAAACAAGAGGTTTATAAACTCTTTGCCTTTTCTGGCAGTCCAGAGGGGAAAGGATTCCAGCCTTTTTTAAGTCTTTAGCACAGATTTTTTAAGAGTTACTTGAATGCTGGAAATTCTGTACAATAAACACTGATGAAAAAATGGATTATTTTTGCCTGACGTGTGTATTTGTGTGTCCATCCAACGGCTCTTTATTAGAAGCAGTTAAACAACGTCCAGTTCAGGTGAAAACCATGAAAAAAATGTAGAGAAACAGAACACAGCCCAGACTAATATTTACATTTGTTTGATGATCTGAAACATTTAAGTCTGACAAACAGGCAAAAAAATGATGAAGCAGGCAGGGGCACTTTTTCACACCCCTGTATCGTAGCCTCTGTTACAGATCAATGTCCACACATCATCATTCATTAATTTATTTTGACACTGAAACAATAATCATGAAATCATGCGAGGTCGTCGACATCCTACGAGTCTTCAGCTACGGGCTGTACAATCTTGTTGGGGTCATAGTAGTTCTCCTCTATGAGAGGAAGATCTTCTCTCTCTCTCTGCTGGATTAGACGTTCTGCCTCTCTTCTAGCCCACTGACGCATGCTGCAGGTCACACACACACACACACACACACACACACACACACACACACACACACACACACACACACACACACACACACACACACAAACAAGATATTAAAAAGAAAATACTGGAATTTCTGAGATACAAAATCATTTTCCAACAGGAATTTTCATCTCAAACTGGTGAAGATTTTGGAGATTTAGAGTCAAAGATCCAATTCTTTGGAGCAACCGTGGTTTTAAATACTTCTGATTATATAGAAATCAAACTACTGTATATGTTTTGAAATAATGGCTTCAGCATCAACCAGTCAGTCACCATCACACAGGTCGTTGCATCACTGACAACCTGCAAGGAGAACAGAGCAGGAACTCACCCATGATCTGGTAAATAGTGGATGAACGTTCCTCCGATCACAAGAGCCAACGAGATGCCAAAAAAGAAGCCAATCCTCATATTCCATTTGTCCACCTCGGGGTCGCTGGAGAAGCCGTGGTAGTCCGGATTCTGACAAACCAAAGACACCAACGTGCTCACGACAGCATGTATGAAGTGTGGATGAAGCTAAGCCACACCCAGTGATGAAGTGCACCGGTTTGGCAAAGGCAGACACCTCAAACGTTGACTTTTTGATTTGAAGCGAGTCCAACAAGCAGCCATATAAAAACGCAGTATTAATCCGCAACACTCGGGACTCAAACTAATCACAGTGTGAAACAATCTTTTATGAACCCAATATCATACTGTGCAAAGTTTCTGAATGCCAAAAAGGTTTTGAAGAGGAAGAGAGATGATTTAATGGGTTCCACAAGAACAGGTACTGTAGTACAATATTAATAGTGCAGCAAACTATTTTTCTGCAAAAGCACTGGAATCATTGATGCAGGGGTACTGCATTATTATAATGTATTAATATTA
Organism: Pao palembangensis; assembly: GCA_015343265.1. Lineage (NCBI taxonomy): Eukaryota > Metazoa > Chordata > Actinopteri > Tetraodontiformes > Tetraodontidae > Pao > Pao palembangensis. The sequence goes on along the minus strand of CM027090.1, from coordinate 14,753,078 downwards.
TATTATAATTTACTTTTAATAATACCGCTATATATAATAACTATATAGTCTTAAAGAAATACATCAACACAATTTATGATTTAATGACGTTGACTATCACTGAAAGATGTTTTATTTTGACAACTAACCGGATTCACTCTCACATATCGACAGGAACTAGCTTTCGGCCGTTCTGGTGCTTCACAAACAAGAGCTATGTTTAACCCGTCTTTCGAACTGGACCAGACGTCATTTTTTTAAGAACATGTTTTGGTTATATAGCTCAAATATTGTTAATGTGACACGAGTTCTCCTTGCTTGCTTAGTAATCACTCATTCCCGTAACTAAAATGAACTCACCTTGACATACTGGCTGACCTCGCCGTGTTCCGCTGGCTTAGCTGCGTGATGCAGCTCCGGCACAACCGTTGATGCAGCAGCGCCGCTTGTTTTGGTGTTAGAGACAAGTCGAGAAGGAGGATAAAACAGTAATTTTGAAATATTGGGTCTCAGTCGTGTCACCCGTGACAGCATTTCTGCTCTCCTGAAAAATACGACCCAGCTTTAGAAACAGGAAGTCGTATTCATCTTCTTCTCGCACCTCCGCAACAAAAATCGCTTGAATTCACAAGCCCGCCCCCACTGGTTCTCTGGAGTATTACACAGTATCTCGTCTCCACCATGGGCTGTTTTTACCGAAATGTCTCAAAAATGTATGTGCCGCAATGACCGCAACCCCTAACCCCTTAAACAACAAGGGGGATCTGCAGTGACAGCTCTGTAATAAACCTTCCCAAAGGGGCCCGACGTCATCCTGATCCCAGCTTGTGATAACCTAAATGATGCTACATTATCGTAAACAAAGCTGAAAGAAAATGAAGAGAAGCTATCCATTTGGTAGGGAGATGAAGAGAATAAAAGATGATAAAGAAAAAAAGCAAGATAGTAATAAGTGGAGCACATAGCCAGAAAGTTACCAAATAAATAGTTTCAGTTCACCTAAAGTTAGTGACAGCAAGCAGCAGGTGCAACACTATTCACTTGTTAGCCAGCGACTTTTGTTTTACTTTCAGAAACCATACATTTCTGACCACTCATAACAGTTGACTTTACTGAAATAAATGTAAACTATAAGCATGATTCCTTACAGTTATGTGCATTTATACAGTAGGCAAAGACAAGAAATTTAAAAGAAAGCAATTTAATTCCAGTCCTGTTTGTCAAATTACATGCAGTTCATATCTGATATAAGCAGGTTATTAGCAGAAAGGTTACCAGAATGCAGATTAACACCAAACTGACCATGTGGTGGACATCATTTCAAACATTTTCCAACAAGGAATTGAATAGAAAATTGCCCGTTTAGACCCTTAATAAAGAAAAGCAAATACTGTAAAAGGACTGAAGCTCGGTATCAGAATGGGGGTTTGATTTCTTAGGTTATTCCCTTTTAACCTTTAATTTGACAATACAAAAAAAAGCTTTCAGAAATGTAAAAACAGTCAGACACAGCAGGAGGGTTGTGTGTTCTGGTGTGGCTACGGCGTCTGTACGGACCTGACCTGGACCTGCAGGCCTGTCTTCCACAGCGACACCGTTTGCCTGGCCCGTCTCTCTCTCTCTCTCTCTCACACACACACACACACACACACACACACACACACACACACACACACACACACACACACACACACACGCGCGTTCTGCTACCACGCTGCCTGGACGGTGCCCATGAGGAGCACTCGGCTCTCCTAGAGGTGGAACCAGGATCAACCTCCTTTTGCTTTCTAGATGTATGAACTCATACAGCAGTGGAGTCATTTTTAGATAATTAGGGACCCAAATGTACACAATAAGGAGACACTATTGTGTACTTTTGGACCTGCAGGACTTGGACCACGTGTCATTAAGACCTTCAAGAGGCTTGTTCTTAGACAACTGGGGCAAGGTTGCAGCTTTTCCTGGAGCCGTGACCATGAAATCAGCTGTTCTGTGACTTGTGTTGGGCTTCCAGCAGAGTTCTGGTCCTACAGGAACTCATGGTGGCTGCTGAGAGCGTCCTAAACTCCTCTCGCTCCTGCTACCACCTCACTAGTTGTGATATTAGACTTATTCTTGATAATGATATCAGCTAGAAATGATCCTGACCCTAAAACCTGTCTGTAATCCTAGATTTTCACATCATAAATATCTATGTAAACCAGAGGTGGGTAAACTGAGGCCCAGGGGCCAAATGTGGCCAGATGAACTATTTACTCCGGCCCGCAGAGCCTTCACAGTCATTCCTCCAACAGCCAAATGAAGAGGGTTGTCAGCTTGATTGGTTAGAAAAAGGTCCAGACCCCCCCTTCAGCTAGCATGCTAACATGTCCTCTCAAGAAGGCGGGGCCAAACATCATCTGGAGCTTCATCATCCATCTCTAGTTGGACCAATTTCGAGGTGGCCCTTCAGGCCCACCCCTTGTTTAGTGTAATTTCAAATAATTTCAGTATATATAAGCAATAAACATACTGAATGAGAACAGTTTGTGGAAATCCTTGTATATACTGACAATGATTTTTATTATGAAATGCTAAAAAAAATGTCTGGAACTCACACCGTAGACGGTGTGAGTGGGCAGTCAGGGAGGCAGGAAACTGAAAAAGCACATTTCCACAGACGACAGAAACGGCTGTGTGCACGCCACGGTCCTCTGAAGCCAACATTCGTGTGTGTGCGATGGGAGAAGTGGCCTGCCTGGAAGCAAGCGCGCCCACTGTGCAGGCCACCCAGGCTACGTGCCCCAGCGTTATTGCGTTATCCCGTGTTCTTCAAGCCTGACGGACAAAGAGCAGTTCTGGTTTGGGGTTTCAGCTCATATTAACTGAGCCACGACACAGTGAGAGGGGCTGATGTTATCACCCCTTTTGATTTCATATCAAAAATGGTATTTATTCCTTATTATACCCCTTACGCTCCCAATTCAAAATGGGCATAATCTTGTATATTTCCACTCATATTATTATTTGTTAAATTAAATACGGAGTAACAACGTTTGCAAAAATGTGTTTCTATTTACATTTTGGAATCGGCTGCACTGAGACGGACAGAGAAGAGAGAGGATGGATCCAAGAAGACAGTTAAGATCCAAAGAGCCCAACTCAAACCAGGCTTAGGACACTGCTGCTCCCTGGCGCTAAAATGGAGCTAGAGGGTGGAGGAGTAGCAGACTTGAGCAGCGGGTGATGGAAGGGTGGTGGCGAGCTCGTAGGCGGAGCACGGCGAGGACAGCGGGCTGTGAGAGCCCGCCTCGTCGCCTTCCTCCGAGTCCCAGATCTCGCTCTGCAAGTAGTCGGCAAACAGGGCCTTGGCTCGCTGCAGCACCCTGCTCAGGTTGTGGCGCCGCACCAGGCGGTCAAAGTGCATGGCCAGCTCGTTGTAGTCCAGGCCGTTGTTGATGATGTGGTCGCGGTGCTCCAGCAGGATGGACAGGCACAGGAAGAGCATGAAGGGGTTGCCTCTGCCAAACTCCTGAGGCGGAGGCAGGGAGCAGCACCTGACTGTGCTGCTAGCAGCCGCTGGGGGGCCTCTCCCGGGCGAGGAGGCCTGGGAATGATGCTGAGCGTAGCACAGCGACTGGGACTTCTTCACAGTGGAGGCTGTGGGCGAGCACCTCCCTGGACTGGTGCGCACGTGTGCCGGAGAAGTCCACACTTTTGGGAGCGCTCTGGGAAAGGTCTGGCTAGCGCTCTGAGAAGCCTCTGGAGAAGCGCCTGGCCAGCTCCCGGGTGGAGGGGAAGACTGGGCGGTGCCCGTTTTCCAGACTGGCAGATCCACGCCAAACAGAGGAGACGAGGCCGGAGACGAGGCCTTTCCACAGTTCCTGATGAGCGGCGTCCTCTCACCCGGGTCCTCCTCACTGTCCATCGTAGACTGCCGTCTTGGCCCTGCCTTGTGCGTTTGTTGAAGGCTCTCCACGTCCGCGCCGTCTTCATTTCGGGTGGTGTAGTATTTAAATTCTCCAAAGCTAGCTTGCCTCTCAAAGGGATTAGCCCCGTGGGCCTTTCTGGGGTGACCTCTTCCACCGCCAGCATCCACACAGGCGCTTTTCCTGCTCCTGTCCAGCTCTTCCCTTACAGGCCTGAGCATGTGTCTCCTGTGCTCGTTAGCTCGTTGCTCACTGTCGTCTTCGAAGAGCTTCTCAGCTTCCTCGTCCTTGCCCCTGCAGAGCGTGACCTCGTCGCCCTCCGACGGCGGGCCCAGCAGCTCCACTTCGGTCTCAGGGGGATCTGGGGGAAGAGAACTCCACGTGATCTCCAGCATCCTCAGAGCATCGTCAAAGGCAAACTCTCGCTTCAGCTCCAGGAGCAGCCAGCGGTAACAGAAGAAGAGGTCGTCAGCTCCGCGGGACACCAGGTAGGAGTAGAACTCTGGGTCCGAGTACTGCAGGAGCAGCTTCAGGTGCTGGAACTTCACAGACATGAGCTGCCCGTCCGGCCTGAAGTTCCCACCCAGGCGTTTCATGATGCCGCAGAAGCAGATGAAGGCGTGGGCCTCGTTGTCCATCACGGCCAGAATAGGCGAGGCGATATCGCTCATCCCTTGACAGTACGATATCTGGGAAAACGAGACACAGCCGTGGTTCCGTTACATGCTTGGACAGCAAGTTTTAAAGGTTAGATCAAAGGTGGGTAGGCCAGTCGCCAATATTAAATATTCCTCAGCTGCAGTTATTGCTCATATTTGCAATTACCGTCAATTAATTACTTGATCCACAAAGTTGCATAAAATAACTGTGAATCTGAGTCTGACGTCGTCGTATTGCGCCAGCAGAGTCACCGTGGCAACCACGTGTTGTTTACCTCTCGTCTTGATTGGATGGGCAGCGAGCTATGGCTAGGATAAGATGCTATGGCTAGGATAATACGCTATGGGTAGGATAAGAAGCTATGGCTAGGATAAGATGCTATGGCTAGGATGATATGCTATGGCTAGGATAATATGCTATGGCTAGGATAATAAGCTATGGCTAGGATAATATGCTATGGCTAGGATAATATGCTATGGCTAGGATAATATGCTGTGGCTAGGACGATAAGCTATGGCTAGGATAATATGCTATGGCTAGGATAATATGCTGTGGATGGATAATATGCTATGGCTAGGATAATATGCTGTGGATGGATAATATGCTATGGCTAGGATAACATGCTATGGCTAGGATGATATGCTATGGCTAGGATAATATGCTATGGCTAGGATAAGATGCTATGGCTAGGATAATATGCTGTGGATGGATAATATGCTATGGCTAGGATAAGATGCTATGGCTAGGATAATATGCTGTGAATGGATAATATGCTATGGCTAGGATAATAAGCTATGGCTAGGATAATATGCTATGGCTAGGATAATAAGCTATGGCTAGGATAAGTTGCTGTGGCTAGGATAACATGCTATGGCTAGGATAACATGCTATGGCTAGGATAATAAGCTATGGCTAGGATAAGTTGCTGTGGCTAGGATAAGTTGCTGTGGCTAGGATAATACGCTATGGCTAGGATAATATGCTATGGCTAGGATAATATGCTGTGGCTAGGATAATAAGCTATGGCTAGGATAATATGCTATGGCTAGGATAATATGCTGTGGATGGATAATATGCTATGACTAGGATAACATGCTATGGCTAGGATGATATGCTATGGCTAGGATAATATGCTATGGGTAGGATAAGATGCTATGGCTAGGATAATATGCTGTGGATGGATAATATGCTATGGCTAGGATAATAAGCTATGGCTAGGATAATATGCTATGGCTAGGATAAGTTGCTGTGGCTAGGATAACATGCTATGGCTAGGATAATATGCTATGGCTAGGATAATAAGCTATGGCTAGGATAAGTTGCTGTGGCTAGGATAAGATGCTGTGGCTAGGATAACATGCTATGGCTAGGATAACATGCTATGGCTAGGATGATATGCTGTGGCTTGGATAACATGCTATGCTAGGATAACAACAACATGGAGTTAGGGGAGGTTCTGGTTCCAAAGCCTCGTACCACGGCTCTGCTGTGGTGCATTCTGGTTTTTATCCTAACCATAAAGCAGAGCCCAGTAACCTGGAGGAAGACATCTGGAAGATTTGCCGTAAAAAAGCACCAGTCAAAAGCGCTAACGCAACAAATGTGAAGCAGCGTCTCCAGACCACCATCCACAGCAACACGCCCACTAGTTCTGATGGTCAACAAGTCAGTAAGTTGATCTGATTCATTCAGGCGGACAGGACAGGATGTGTGTTATTAAAGATCATTATGCTGATAGTAGAATATAAAAAAGAACAAAAATAGACAACATAATCGTCAATCATGATTGATCCAGAGGTTGGGAACAAACATGACCAGTCGCCACAAAGCGAAAATCCAGTTTAATGGGTGTAAAAAGCAGCTAAACCTCATCCTACATCCAGACCGTGGTCTGGATGTTATTTTATCAATCAACTAATTTAAATTATTAATTGATTATTAATCAAATAAATGCCCTGAAATTATTTAAAGATTTTAAGCTAAAGTGCAGAAACGTTACACTTTGCTCATTTCACAGCTCTTAAGTAATAAATAATATGAAAAATTAAAAAAACAAACATTCAAACTAACTTTTAAAAGTGCACAAGAAAGCTTTGTGTTGTTTAAAAGAAACCTGAGCTGTCAACAACACTGAACAACAAATCAATGATAAATAATGGAGAAACAGATTTCTTTTATTATAATCAAACAACTTTCAGTAGATGTGGTAAGCTAAACTGCGACAAAGTAGCGCTGTGACGTAGAAGTTGACGTATTAACAGCGCCCTTAGCAGACCCACCTGTGGGTGTGTGATGGCAAACGTGGTGAGCAGGTCCGTGAGGGCAGCCAGGTGTGGGCTGTCTTCTGATCCTGCGTAGTAGGGATGAGAGCGGTCCGTCCTCAGGACATCTTTCAGAACGTTCCCACGAATAAACTCCAGATCCTCACAGCTGACATGGGCTCTCCATTCTCTCTTCAGCTGCTCGTACTGCCTTGTCTTTCTTTTCATGTAGTCCATTCGTTCCTGTCCACTGAGGCCGTCAGGGTAGACGTTCAGGAGGTACCTCCAGACAACCTAGCATTTCAACGTGAAACAAAGTGATCAACGATACACTGCAATACGTACACGGCTAGCTGACTTCAAAAAAGGAGACCCAATGCTCAGTTGGGGGGAGACTGAAATGAGGTGAAATTACACTAGAACAGGGGTGGCAACTTAACTTGACGGACTATTGACTGAGAAAACGTTCTGAAGAGCCTGTAAACTGGTCCAACTAGAGATGGATGATGAAGCTCCAAATGATGTTTGGCCCCACCTTCTTGAGAGGACATGTTAGCATGCTAGCTGAAGGGGGGGTCTGAACCTTTTTCTAACCAATCAAGCTGGACAAATGATTGTGAAGGCTCTGCGGGCCGGATTAAAGAGTTCATCGGGCCACATGTGGCCCCCGGGCCTCAGTTTGCCCACCCCTGCTCCAGAGTCTTTATAATCTGGACTTTAGTTCAGGCGGTGATGTTGCACCTTACGTAGTGACGGCTCCACACCACCGTGGTAGATGCGCAGCCTGAGCTCCTCCGGTCTGCTCAGCTGGCCTTGACTGTTGAGGTAGCTGTGAAACTCAGCATCGCTCAAAGGCGGCATAAAAGGCTTCATCTCCTCTTCATAGGACCAGCTGAGGGCCTGCTGGACCCGGGATAGGGTTCGACCAACCTTAGCACAAGCAAAAGCAGGCCATAAGCCACGGTCTCATTCACCAGCGTGAAGTGGCCGTGCGAGTTTGTCTGAAGTTTGTAGGAACCTGGGACAGAAGGGACTGGGTGAAGGGAAGAGCTGCAGAGGCCAGAGTCTTCGTCCTCTCCACCAGATGCTGCTCAGAGCCAAGGACATCTTTGGTGCTAATGATATCCCAGTCCTCCATAACAGGACCTGCACAGGAAGAAAGGAGCAAAAGACACAGCTCTTTACACAACCACAAAAAGATATAGTCATTTGTTCTAAAAGCCTGTTTTTCATGCTTTTACAGGTAACTTTGGTCATTTTTGTTTGCTACCTCCTTAGATCAGTGTTTCTCAACCTTTTTCAGACCAAGGACCACTGAACCCATACATAAACACTCACAGACCACCTGACGCTAAATAGCCCCCAGAACAATATGCTAAGTAACCATCAGGTGAATTCTTTAAATCTAGGGAGCTCAACAAACACTGATTTTAAACTGAATTTTAAGTATTGAAATTTAAAATTTTAAAATGTGATTTGTTACGTGTCACCTCGCGGACCACTGGTGGCCCGCAGACCACTCTTTGAGAAACACTGGCTTAGAGAACAACATACACGGGTCTGCGTGTATAAATAAAGACTTCACTCCAGACTACATGTAGCGTATACACAGATTTTCCGGGTGTCTGAAGTGTCCACACAAAATAAAACAGAGGGAAATATTAATGTTGCATCACTATTAAAAATATTCATTTAGCATAAAAGAAAAAAAGGCCAAAAACACATCTTTCCATACGTCCAAATGCTGTGCAGTGCAGAAAATGTAGAGCTTTTCTACGTTTATGGTGGATGTTGTCAGCCTGCACCAGTGATAATGAAAACTAGACATTAGCATTTGTACAATTTGTACAGTTTACGTTTACGCCCAGCAAAACTGGGCCAGCAAATACTAAGTATGTGGATTTACTGTGTCTGTTACATATAAACATTTAAATAGCCCAATATGACGTACAGAAAGATGTACAATACATATATGATATGAATAATATGAAACATAATTTTCTGATTAAAAAAACATGGTTTACAATGGGTGTATGTGCACCCCCACAAGCCAGCATCAGCCAATCAGATCTGGACACACGTCAGATGTGACTGGAAGCACTCAGTAAAGATTAGGTAAACATGAGGTAATCAGCTGAGCAAACCTCTGGTCTCTGTTTTCTCTGGAGTCTTGTGACATTATTCTTTGCTAATTAGAAAGGAGGTGAAGGGATGTTCTTACTGTCTTCTGAAGATTTGATGTCCATCTTGAGCTGCAGATATGGTTTAGCAGCACTCACGAAGGCTACGTCCAAATCCCAGTCAGAGGCCAGAGAGAGGTACATTTCTGTACCTGCGGTGCGATCTCGGGACAGGAAACTTATACCAAAACTGTGCCTCCTGATAGGTGTTTCAACAGAAATAGGGAGGTCTGACTTACATGTACCAAAGCTCCTTATGTGGAATGAAGGAGGAAAAGCCATGCTGACGACTCTTACCCGTTCAAATCAAAGGCTCTGATCAGTATGTGCTGCAGGACCTCCAGTGATGTTATCTGAGGATCAACTGCAAAGGAGCGAAACTCCACTGGAAGAGACCCGTCACATTTCTGAAAAACAAAGGTTTCAAATACAATCATATAGAAGATTTTAGGAATTTTTAATGTAGCTGTAGCTGGGATGATCCTGCATCAGTGAATATATGCTCAAAAGTCCTGTGTGAAAACTAATCAGCCACTGATGACCAGGCTGCTGCAACAACCTTGACACTTTCCTAACCTTTTACACCGTTTACTAACAGACAAAACAGTGTTTTCGAGCATGAATATGAAATAAATAGTGCCACTACGAGGAACTAAAAAGCCTTAAATTCTAGCTTTAACTGAGGAGACTCGTTAATTGACTCTGTGTACAATGGAAAAAAAACAGCTTTTTATCCACAAATTCAAATTAAATGAAACAAAAACAGCTATTATTCTGATTAACGTATCACAAATAGTGATTTGTTAAGCAGCCTGTGTCCTTCTAACAGTTCAGATGCCCCATCAGCATCTGAACCCCAACAGAACTTCTTCTGTACTTGAAATGGCGAGTGTCATTCAGAATTACGCGGCATTATCGCCACCTACTGGCAAAGACTGTGAATGGAGGGCAGGAAGAAAAATAAAAGGAGTCCAAGGCGGATCAAAATTTAAAAAAATTAAAACTGCTACAGTGTTACTTAGCGTCCATCTGAGTTATAATGAGTTTCTGATGTATGAACTATGATTACAAAGCAGAGATCGGTAACTGAACTTTGAAAAGAGAGAGGGTGTCCGGCTCCTTCCAACAAACCTCAGTCACTGGTTCCACAGAAAAGGAGGCTAATTTCTGAAAGATCTGCGTCCCTTTTTACTAGCTGAACTGGAAAAAACAAGTAAGGCTGCACTGTCAAAGTGATCTGTTATAGTAATGGGATACTCTGAGCTCTTTCATATAAGACAGATTGGCTGTCGTGTTCCTTGTAAGAGAGGATTTAAAAACTGCTTCTTGATTTTACAGGTGACATTGAAGATGGACTAAAACTGGATGAACGTGATCTCTTTTCCCATTCTTTTCCCAACTTCGTGGACAACCAATTAACAATTAATTGCAGTAGTATAACACATCCAGTATATGGACCACTTTTAGTTTTTAAGATTACTTAAACATACTGCCACATGACAATAGAAATTTACAGGGAATGAGCTTCGTTGACCTCGTGAAAATGTGAGCTATTTGCTTTAATTCAATTTGGTATATTGAAAAGTAATATAGTTTGGCATATTTCTCATACAAATCTTAATCAGTTGTTAGGATATCCCAAATGTAATTCGTCCTCAAAATTAACATAACCTACAACAATGCAAATATGAAAGTAAGATTATTCATAATTTCAGTGTGGGTATATATGAAAGTTTACATTTATTTATTTCCAATTTAATTTAAGTTATATCAAGATAATCTATGACTTCAACAGTTAAGCACGCAAAATCTTACAATTTAAACGATCACAGGCCAGAATCAATATGTTGACATTTTAAATACAACTGGCCATAAGTGCAGATGTTGACAATATATATTGAGGACATAGAAGCAAATTGCGGATGTCCGTGTGGGCAACAGCAGCGTCCACGTAAACACAAGAATTGACGTCATTCATCTTTGGAATACACACGTTTGGAAGCTTACAAAAGACAGTTCTGAGACATCTTTAATCCTTATTTTGACTGATAAAAGTCAATCTCTGTCTAAATATGAAATAAAGATGCGATATTTTGCAAAGGTAACATTCTTGTATCTAAATTAGCTACTGAATCTTAAAAAGGGCTCGCCGTAGAGGTCCACTGTGAAGAACATGTGTTCATCACAAAATTATATTAACGGGTCACTATAATTGTGTAATTAGACCAAACGGTATTTGGAGCTCTGCGAAATGTGACTTAAAGACTTTGGGCCAATGTAAACACATCATTTCAGCGAGACCGTAGTTTCCAGCTAACAGACAGACAAAGGCTAAACACTTATTTCAATGAACCTACCTTGACTTTGACACGAACCACCTCCCTCTCCTCCTCGCTTGCCATGTTAAAATATTTTGGAACAAAATGTTGAAGAGTATATTCCTACACCAACATGATGACTATTAAAATAATACAATTCCAGTGTTTCGTGATGTTTTTTCTTCTACGTTGGCCTCAACAGCAGACGATAGTTGATGCAGTATCGCCACCTCCAGGTCCGGCGGGGTATTGTTAGAAAAGACGCATACTCCAATTATCAAAATCGAAGAGGCCACAAAATTTAAAACAAACTCCATCTCATTTATACTTATACTTCCCTGTTTGGAGTTGGCGTTTTTCTTCAAGAAGGGTTGTGTATTTATTTCAAGAGACTATATTTTAGATTCTGTGTTTTATGTTGCACCTTATGCCGAAGCAAGTTCCTAGTCTGTGACAATGGCAATAAACCCCTTTCTGATTCTGATTAGGCTGGACTGTGTATAGTTAATGAAACAAACACAAAGAAGGTTCTTCCACCCTTGTCTCAGGTGAATAAAGAAAACGTACCACAACAGTCATGCCCAACAGTCTACAAGTCCAACTTACAACTAATTTGATCCCTTATATTTGATACATAGATTGATTTTATCTCTCATACTGGATATGGCATTGCTTATTGGAGAAGACGAGACACACTAGATAAGCAATTATATATCACAACAGGTATATGAATCATTTTGAATATTTAAAAGGTGAAACAAAGAATGCCTACAGAAGATTGGCCCCAAAGGTAACTTTGAGAGGGGACACATTTGTGTGTAAAAGTACACAAGGACCAACTGCTTCATCTGACATCGTTATAAAGTTACATGTAAATGCAGTTTTATTTAAAAATATTTTAATGACATCATTTCCATTTCTTTCACATGGTCATGCAAATAAATGTGAGCCTCAGACACACACACAGGTCTCAACAAGCTCATAATCTGACAGCTCTGATATCAGCTGTGGATCTGGACGTCTTTAATTCTTACTGTGACATCATAACAAGCTAGACAAACATTAGTGAACGACTGCTCATTCTCTGGACAAATATACATCATTTTTGACTGACACTGCAAAACCTTTGTTTAGGATGAACATTGCCATCTCCTGGTTTGGTTCTGTGGCATTTTTCATTGGAATCACATTGGTTTTATCTGTGACACCTGTAGAAGGGGTAGAACCTACTGTAAGTTTGACACATTTAATGCAGTGTATAATTAAACATGCCTCAAAGAATTAAAAAAGTTTGCCAACACTGACGGTCACATGGTACATGAAGAATGCCCCCAAAAAAGAATGAAACTATAACTTTAAAGGCAGCCAACTACAGATAAAGGCAATTTCATATTTATTTACACAGATAATAAAACTTTAAACAAATACAATGAAAGAAAATACCAATACACTATACATGATTTGTGCACAAAACAGCAGTCAGTCAGCAAGGCTTCCCAACTCGAGTGTGTGACTGCCGTCTTCAACTGCCTGTGAGGAAGAGGAGACGACAGTGAGCTGACGGATGCATCAAGCGTTCTGAAGGCTGCTCAATCAGCTTTCCAACCGAGTGTGGAAACGACAGAAGTTGGAGTCCCCATGTGTCATAGAGTGAGATGCTCGTTACCTTTCTTTTCCTGGTCTTTATCGCCGGCGTAATCATCAGCAGCTGACTGAGCAATTAAACCGTCCAACATCTGATTATACTGCTTCTTATGATGAGAACGGATAAACATGCCAAACCCTTCATGAGGAAGAAAAAGGGATTTTTTTCATAGTTTGTCTGGTCCTGCGACTTATACCCAGGTGCGACTTATATATTTTCAAATATGTTAATTCACACGAACCGACATGACAAATAAATATTACCTACAGGCGTCAGAGGGCGCTCTAAGCTTATGACAGCTACTGGTATGTGCTACTCCTGTACCACTGAAAATTCATTTAAACATGAACTTAAAGACAACTGAGAAAGACTGAACACAAATGCCCCCAAAAGAAAATCCCCTTCACTGAGGACACAACTATTTTAGTGAAGAAAAGACCAAAAATGTAAATACTGAAAGTATAACATGTGTGAGTGTAACTTACTGACGAGGAGGCTAAAGTTGTCTTTGAATAAGGCCGCCACGTCCGCCGCCAGCTTGTCATAGTCATCCGTTTTCTTGTAGCAGCTAATTGTCTGAAAAAGCTCCACTGATTTTTCTGGTGGTAGAGATCGTTTCACCTCAGCTACAAAGGCCGAATGATGATCACTCTTGGGTACAGAACCTGCCAAAAAGATTAAAGAGGATTTTTTAGTGGATTTAAAATTTCAAACACTGAGGAGTTCCTTTTGATCATGTTTACAGGCCAACAAAGAATTATCAGAATTAATTACCATAGCCGTTGGAAATAAAAGATCATCAAATTCTTTCAAGACAAGTTGCATATTAAATTTAAATAACATTAGAATTTTCAGACTATTAGGTTATTAAGCTCTAAATATTGTACTGTTTGTACAAAACATTGAAAAATCTAGGATATTTAAAAAAATGTACAACATGATCCAAATCTTTTGGATATGCATTTTTCACATTCTTTAGAAAAGTTTTTTTTTTTTTTGACAATGGCAAGAATGCTTGCATGTGCTAGTTTGATAAATAGTCTTAAGAACGGTAATTCTTGTAGCACATTTGCAGATGGCGATGTCCTTCATCGCTTGTGCCAAGAACCACAAATATTCCTCGCGTTAAAGGGCAAAGAAAGCATTATAGCTGTGCTGTCTTACCCGTATGTGGGTCCGTTAATTGTTTTTGGGTGAGGTGGTGTCCTCCGTGGTTAAGGAGCTGTGTGTTCAGCTGACTGGAAGAAGAAGACACACCACAGGAGTACTGGAGAGCCCCAGAAGCATGTCCACCTACAGGAATAAACAGACAAGATGTAACCTTCGCTCACACAAAAAAAGCAAATATGCTGCACAGTAGAAACACCCTTTTGTGTAAAAATGTCTTAACAGATGATATTCCGTATTTTCTGGACTATAAGTCGCGCTTTTTTTCATAGTTTGTCTGCGACTTACAGTATACTCAGGTGCGATTTATATATATTAAAATGTTAATTCAGACTGAGCGACATGACCAAGGAGTAAATTCAATTCAATTCAATTCAATTTTATTTATATAGCACCTTTTACAATAAAATTGTCTCTAAGTGCTTTACAGAGGTAGAAACCCAGAGCCTGAACCCCCAGGTAAGCACAGTGGCAGGGAAAAACTCCCTTTTAACAGGAAGAAACCTTGAGCAGGACCAGGCTTACAAGGGGGAACCATCCTGCTGAAAGTTGGCTGGGTAAAGGAGGAATAAAAGAGGGAGACAGGACAGAGAGAATAAAGAGAGAGAGAGGGAGAACAGATACAATCATAAAACCAAAATAAGTAAATATTACCTATAGTCATGAGGAGGCGCTCTAGTCTTGTGACAACTACCAGTATGTGCTACTCCTGTACCACTGAAAGTTAATTTAAACATGAACTTAAAGACAACTGAGAAAGACTGAACACAAATGCCCTCAAAAGAAAATCCTCTTCACTGAGGGTGAAGAATTCACTGGATTCAGGAATGAGATGGAGATTTTGCTAAACTTGCTAACCAGTAGCTAGCTTGTTGGAGTCACCAGCTTGTTATGCTAATTCTGCCTTTTCAGCCTCCCACTTCTGCTCTTTATGCTACTGTGTAGCTGAATAACTGCTAATGTGCTACGTTATCACACCTGACACCTGTTCAGCATGTTGTTCTATATTCTATTATTATTATAACTTGCCTTTCATGATGAAATGTCTGTTCTTGGTCTCAGATTTTGTAAAATACATCCCCCCACCCAAAAAAATGTGACTTTTAGTCCAGTGCAACTTATGTAATAATAATAATCATGCCTTTAATTTGTAAGCGCCTTTCACGACACACAAGGACACTGTACATAGTTTAAAAAATAAAATAAAAAATAAAAATAAAATATAAAAGCAACAGAACAGTCCAAGAAACAAAATCAGTGACGCAGTTAAACTTAGGTGGGATAAGCAATCTGAAACAGGTGAGTTTTGAGGTTTGATTTAAAGAGTGGGAGACAGTCCAAATTTCGGAGGTCCGGGGGGAGAGTTCCAGAGCTGGGGGGCGGGGCGACTGAAGGCCCTGCTCCCCATAGTGCTGACTGAGGCGGGCAGGGGGGACAGTGAGGAGAATGGAAGAGGAAGATCTGAGGGAGCGGGAGGGAGTGGCAATGTTGAGGAGGTCAGATAGATATGGAGGGGCGAGGTTATGAATGGCTTTAAAGGTGGACAGGAGGAGTTTAAACTGTATTATTTGCTTCACCGGAAGCCAGTGGAGGTGCTGTAGGATGGGGGTGATGTGAGGGGGTCCTGGTGATGATACGGGCAGCTGAGTTCTGGACCAGTTGAAATTTATGGAGGGATTTTTGTGGGAGGCCAAAGAGGAGAGAGTTGCAGTAGTCAATGTGGGAAGTGACGAGGCTGTGAACAAGGATGGAGGCACTTTGGGGGGTGAGGGAGGGGCGGAGAGGGTTTATGTTGCAAAGGTGGAAGTAGGCAGACTGGGAGATGTTATTGAGATGTGATTGGAATGAAAGCGAGCTATCGAGGATGGCCCCCAGACTCTTGACCTGTGGGGAGGATGAAACCGAGGAGCTGTCAATGGTAACGGAAAAGGTGTCCACTTTGGAGAGAGTAGAGTTAGTGCCAATGAGATGATTTCGACTTTATCACTGCTTTAGAAAGTTTGAGGTAAACCAGGATTTTATGTCAGATAAGCAGGAGACAAGGGAGGGTGAGGGAGAGTAGAATTTGGTTTGCAGGAGAGGTAGAGCTGGGTGTCATCTGCAAAGCAGTGAAACTGGACTTTGAATTTACGGAAAATATGGCCAAGGGAGAGGAGGTAGGTGATGAGAAGCAGACCCAGGACTGAGCCCTGGGGCACACCTTTAGTGACTAGGGAGGGGTCGGACTTGAATGACTGTAACTGGATGAACTGAGTGTGGCCTGTAAGATAGGAGTGAAACCAGTTAAGGTGGGTGTTGGTGATCCCAGTGGAGGACAATCGACTGAGGAGGATGTAGTGAGAAATCGTGTCAAAGGCCGCTCTAAGCTCTAAGGTCAAGGAGGAGGAGGATGGAGAGAGAACCAGAGTCAGCTGCAGCAAGAAGGTCGTTGGTGATTTTAAGGAGGGCTGTTTCTGTGCTGTGGCGAGGACCAAAGCCGGACTGGAAAGGCTCATACAGGCCATTTAGGGTAAAGTGCTGGTGGAGTTGGTTAGCGACTATTTTCTCAAGAATTCTGGAGATAAAGGGTAGATGAGAGATGGGGCAAAGGTTACTGAAGTCGTTGGGATCTGAACCAGGTTTCTTTGGTATGGGGGTTACAGCTGCGGTTTTGAATGCTGAAGAAATGGTCTCATTAGAAAGCGAGGAAAGGATGATGGCAGATATCACAGGGAGTAGGGATGAGAGGGAGGCTTTGACCAGGGAAGTTGGGAGGAGATGGAGCTGACAAGTTGAGGACTTAGATTTGAGGATGAGTTCAGAAATGTCCAATGGAGCAGGGAGTGGGAAATTTGAAAAGTTCTGGGAGAGCAGGGCAGGGGGAAAGGTGGTGGGGAGGGAGGAGGTCCGGTCAAGCAAAGACGTTGATGGATGTTGATGACTTTATCATTGAAGAACTGCATTATTGATGCACAGGTGTCGGCGGAATAAAGATGGGGAGGAAGGGCATTAGGTGGCTGGAGGATTTTATTAAGCAGATTAAAGAGAGATTTGGTGTTTCCTTTGTTATTGATGATCAGACTGGAGTAATAGACTGATTTGGAGTGAGCTATGGTGTCTTTGTAGTGAAGTATATGGTATGGTATATATGTTTTTGTTCTCCTTCATGACACATTTTCTGACTGATGCGACTTATACTCCAGAGTGACTTATAGTTCGAAAAATACGGTAATGATATTCTTATGACCAAAAAAAGTTTTGGTCTTGAACTAAAAACACATTTAACATACTATCCTACCTTTGTTGACCGTTGCTGCCTCCTGGTTCTTGTTCTTGGGGAGCGAGTGATCAGGCTCAAACCCACAGCCGCGACCAGTCAGCTGCTGGCACTTCTCGTGAAACAGTTTCTTGTGATGTGGGCGAACAAACTGGTACATACCTGAGAGACAGGGCTCACGTGAGGGGACGCATATGCTTAGGCCCTTGGAAGTGATTCTGAGGGCCTAGAAGAGACCCTGTGCATGGAATATTCATCCTAAAGCCAAGTTCTTCTTGTTCTGTCTCTCTGAAAAGCCCCAAACATGATACTTTTATCCTGTTATATCCCAAAAGACACACCTCTGAACAGACCGTGGGTATTCGCGTCCTCAGTTAAGACCACCATCTTTGACAGCAGGACTTCCAAGCTGTCTGTTGTCTTGTAGCTCTGCAGGGCTGTTACAATCTGCTCAAAGGTGACCTGGCTGAGGGATTTCTTCATCTCGCTGAGGAAAGACTTTGCCTTGTTCCTTTTGCTTTCCACAGACACATCTTCCGGAATCTTTGTTTTCTACAAGATGCAAAGATAGAAGGAGAGTTAAAAGACAGTAAAAAGCTCAGCCTTGCCTCCTCCTACAGTCCATACACAAACACATCAGGGAGACTCTAAACTGCCTCCACGTATGCCCTGAGGGACTCCAAAAAGACCAGATTTGGCTGCTCCTTAACAGTTCATAACAAGGTGTACATCACTGCTAACAACAGGAATCAGACTTTATTTGAAACCATGTTAACAGAAGATCTATATCTTATAACTAGTATGAACACAAAACAACCTACAGTATAACTTAATGATAAGTTAGTCGTTTTTGATACTGCCAGTGTCCTGTGAAGGTGAAGATGCACTTGTAGGCCCCAAACATGCAGGAATGAAAGCTGAAAAGCTGCTTTTAGCATGCTGTAAGAACAAGGTCAACAAATCATGTTTTATCTACTACGAATCATGAAAATAATTTTAAACATTCACACACAAACAATAGAGCAATCAGCCGTGCACACAAGAGCTAAAAAAAAAAAAGTATTCAAAAGTTGCTACAGAAGCTCCTTTACAAACGGAACAAATCATGTTTAATTTTGGTGTGACTGTAGTCAAACACACCTCTTCCAAGCACATGGAGGAAGTGTGCTGTGCTAACTAGCCAGATCATCTGGGGGGGAAATGTGCTCGTGCACGTCATGGTTTGCTCGTGTGAGTGCGTCCTCATTTAAATGTGCTGTTTACCTGCTCCTGGACCAATCTGATTTTGCGTTTGCCTCCCCGTGATTCATCCTGCATCCTCTTGTCGTATTGAAGTGATAACGTGGAGAGAGAGCTCGGCTTCAAAGAGAACACACAACCGAATAAACATCTACAGCGCTTACATTTTTAGAGCGGATAAGAGAAACATTGTCTGATCAGTTGTCCTGACCCAAAATGAGATATAACAGAGGATCACTTGTCTTGGCATAGATAGGGCCACAGCGTTGAAAAAGATGCTATTTCTGTCTTAAATATATCACAAATGTCTTTATTTAGCACACAGCTTTTTTTTTTTTGACAAGAATAAGGACTGAGATACCTCTGCTGCAGCAGGACGGGTGTCCTCTCCGCTGCAGCGTTCGCCTCGCTCTAGAGCGTCCAGCAGAGTATTTGGTCTCTTCTGGTTCTCTGAGGTTTCGCACTCGTATGCAGTGTAGACTGTGGTCATGCCGTTAACCCCGGTGTCTTCATCTGGGATGATAAAAAAGGCAAATGGCAGATTAATGCATCTCTGAAAAGAATCGGGATTTTTAGGTGGAATGAAAAAGGTGATTTGGTTCATACTTACTCAGTCTCTTCCTTTTTAGGCTGGGGAAGTGGGTGTCTAGTGTCATGGCCTTGTGGATAAAGCAGCTTTGAGAGAGTGAGGCAGAAGAGAAGCCAGAGGAGCGAGTGTCCAGAGAACAGTTCTCTGCAGCAGTCGGCTTCTGCACCTCAGGTCTGTGATACTTTGAAATGTAAAGAGTTTATGAAGGAAATTGTAAATCTGGCCCTGATAACTGATACATCAGCTTATTATGTCTATGATATAGCCAGAAGCAACAGGTACAGCCTGGTACAGCCTTTATCAAAGATAACGGTAGGTTTTTTTTTTAATACTGTGAAAATCTCAAACCATATAGATCTGAGATGGGCAAACTGAGGCCCGGGGGCCACATGTGGCCCGATGAACCATTTAATACGGCCCGCAGAGCCTTCACAATTATTTCTCTAAAAGACAAATGAAGAGGGTTGTCAGCTTGATTGGTTAGAAAAAGGTTCACAGTCCCCCTTCAGCTAGCATGCTAACATGTCCTCTCAAGAAGGTGGGGCCAAACATCATTTGGAGCTTCATCATCCATCTCTAGTTGGACCACTTTACAGGCTCTTCTAAGTATTTCCTCAGTCAAAAGTCCATCAAGCAGGATTTTTAGCTAACCTCTGATCCTCATTTGGGGGGTTAGTTCATCAAGATCTAAAACTCAATGTGGCCCTTCAGGCTAAATAACTGCCCACCCCTGATATAGGCTGTATTGTTTTATATGCCTTGTTCATCCATTACAAAACACACTATGCAAACTAGCCTGCAACATTTCGAGGTCACACTGTTAACAGGTTCAGCTTCATAAAGTGAAATACTCACCTGACTTTACCTTTACATTTTCAGAGCAGCACAGTGAGGCAGTGAACAGTTTATGTAAATCCATGTCAACTGTCTGAACTCACCCTTTTCTGTGCAACCCTGAAGAACTTGGACACGTCACGGATGACGTTCCCAAAGCTGTCATACAGATTAACGCACGGCTTGAGCCACGATGGGAGCTGTGCCCTCGCATCCAGGTTTTTAAACCTGCAGGAAAAGTGGCGTCATTTCAGTCGTGAACATGATAATGGTGGAGCAAGATGATGGAGTCAACATCTGACCTGTGATCGCACAGGAAAATGGCTCCAAAGTCCTGCCTGTGGCGAATGACTCTCCCGACGGCCTGGTTCACAGCTCGGAAGGCCTGCTGTCTGTACCACTGCTGCCCAGTCAGGAACTACACACAACCACACGGAATCCAACTGCAGAGCTGAGGCAACGTCAAAAGGGCTCAGGCGCAAAACTGCTTTCCCTCACCTTCATCTTGGAAGTTTTACTGGCATTCATCTCATCCAAGAACTGCATTTTTAGCACGACTCGAGGGTCCATCTTAGGAGGAAACGGAAGGCCGGTGATGACGACAGCGCGGCCAAAGGTGTCTGCAAAGTCCAGACCCTCGCTCGCCTGACAGGAGAGAACAGAAGCACAATGACAAGGCCTCGACTGTTTCTCTTGACTGTGGACAATGACATACCTTTAGAATAATCCTGACCTGAATTTAAAGAATTCTGTGATGCACTTTGAGAGAACCGGTGTATTCTGTCTTTATAACAATGGGCCAGAGTGCCACACCTAAACGTTTATGCTGTCCCTGTGATTTCTGCCATCATTATGACCTTCATCATCAGCAGCAACATCTCCTTGTACTTTATACTGTGTTAGAGCATTCCAGTCAAACTGCTGACAAACTACTGATGATATTTTCATCATCTTTAGATTAAAAAAACCTTTCGGAAAATGTGGTATGTAGCGGAGGACACATTAGCTCTTATTCATTAACCGAACCTACGGCAGAAAATTGTGCGCACCGCCATTTTCAAGCAAGGCTCGGCATTTATCAGTCTGCACGTGAGCGTACGATCCTCAGATCTCACGTCAGCTCTGACATCATGCACGCAGGTTAGAGTCAGTGTGGATTCCTGGTGCAGCGCAGCGAAATCTTAAAAAATGTAAAAATAACCATTAAACACCTCAGACTGGAGGGAAACATCTTCCAGCTTGAAAAAGTTTGGTTTCTTTCTCAGGTTTCTCCTCTCAATGTTTGACTTCAGTGGGCGGAGCCTCTGATACATGAATATTTAAGGGCAGAACCTCTTAATGGGGATCGGTTTCAGGCGCCGAATTTATCAAGACCTGCTGAGTCGTCTGCTGGGATTGGCCATTTATGGAATTTTTTGAATCACGTGCATCTTTTCGTATCACGACCCCTGCGCTCAGATCTGCGCATGTTTCTACGCAAGATTGATAAATGAGGGCCATTATCTGCAGCTACATCAGAGGTGGGCAAGCTAAGGTCCACCGGTTCATCGGACCACATGTGGCCACTATTTAATTCGGCCCACAGAGCCTTCACAATCATCTCTCCAAGAGCCAAATGAAGAGGGTTGTCAGCTTGATTGGTTAGAAAAAGGTTCAGACCCCCCCTTCAGCTAGCATGCTAACATGTCCTCTCAAGAAGGTGGGGCCAAACATCATTTAGAGCTTCATCATCCATCTCTAGTTGCACCAATTTACAGGCTCTTCAACGTATGTCCTCAGTCAATAGTCCATCAAGCAGGATTTTTAGCTAACCTCCAATCCTTATTTGGGGGTTACTTTCCTGCACCACCTGGCCGGCCTGTATCGACTGATACCGATGTTTTGCTCCTGCATCAACAGAGGAGGATGTTGCCACAGGACAATTGGTTCTCTTTGGATTTATTTTTACAGAATGTTTACAGAGTTCCTGGAGCCAATGACTCTACACACAGAAACACGCTAGGATGTTTTCATTTTTGAAAGGAGAAGCACCTTCTTCAGAAGGATGCCACCAGCTTTGCATCACTGGATTCGGGAAAATTCTCCCATTTGTCTGTGGAGATGCTTCTAATCTCAGTCAGGTGGGATCACAGGGTCTGAATATTTGTGGACTCATTTTCCTCACCTTGCCTCGACACACAGCAAAAAAGCTTCCACCTTTTGTCTGTGGGTCGTTCACTTTGTTGTAATATCCATCGATAACCTGAGAGGTGGGAAATAAATTGGACGTTTCAAGTCAATTTCAGTGTATGGTCCTCTGAAGTTTCCTGTACCAGCACATACTCGAGTTAACACTCACCTCAGTAAAGTTAGCCTTTCCTTTAGGTTCAACAAAAATGGGTTTTAAACTGTCAATGCGCTCTGCATGGCCATGAGCCTAGAAACCCAGAGTAGAGGAGCTCATAAGGCAGTGCAATAACTGCAAAATAATAATCCTCTTGAATCTCTACTTACTCTCCAGAAGTCCAGCATTTTTTCCATTAAAGGAAAGGAGGGAAAAAAGACTAAAAGTCCATGAGGAACCACCCGACTCAGGTTGGCTGAGCAGAGAAGCATCCACACAAACAGTCAGAAAGAAGGGCTAACATGTAACCAAGTAAAACACTGCTACCAGAGGACCCGGGCTGAGCTGCTCACCCACAGTGTTGCCTAAAGATGCCATGTTTTCAGGAAGAAATCTGGCACACAAGACAAAAGTTTGTGTGATTCCAGGCTGAACTTAGATAAACGTGTAATGTCAGACATGTCGCGGCGTAAAAGGAACCTTCGGTCAAATGCTGAGCTCAGCTGTACTCCATCTGGGCCTCGGTCAACCACGCTCACAAAGATCTGGTCCCGCTCGATCACATGACTGTTCTCCAAACTCACAGGAAAGTCTCTAATCATACAGAAACATTTGAGAACAATCCAGGAAAAATGCTAATAATTAAGACATGAACTCACATCCTCATCTCAGATGTGAATGAGGCCAGAGGAGAAAGGGTCCCGCTGGTCAGAATGATGCAGCGAACGCCCTGATTCACCAAGTCCTGCATGCTGAAGCCAGGAGAGAAGCACCAGTAGCTGAGGATGTTGCCTACAAGGTACAGGGAAAGGTTTAGGGGCAACTTGAAACAGCGAGAGCTGAGCACAGTTGGATAAAGGTCTGGATGCTGCCACGACAAATGAGAATAATTATAGTTAACGTACATGAGGTTATAGTGATTAACAGGATCATTAAAGCTGCTCCATGTTCACATAGTTCCATGGTTTGAAGTGGGCTCCAGCAGCTCTTCTCTGATAAGTCTGATACTTGGTAGTGATTATTCACTCAGAGATTCACCACAGTTTTGTCCCATTTGGAAAAAAGAAAATCCTAAACAACAGTTATGTAGCCTGAAGGGCCACACTGGGTTCTAGATCTTGTTGAAGGGGCCGGCCAGGTGGTGCAGGAAACTAACCCCCCAAATGAGGATGAGAGGTTAGCTAAAAATCCCCCTTGATGGACTATTGACTGAGAAAATATGTAGAAGAGCCTGTAAACTGGTCCAACTAGAGATGGACGATGAAGCTCCAAATGATGTTTGGCCCCACCTTCTTGAGAGGACATGTTAGCATGCTAGGTGAAGGGGGGGGTGTGGGGGGGTCTGAACCTTTTTCTAACCAATCAAGCTGACAACTCTCTTCATTCGGCTTCTGCGGGCCGGATTAAAAAGTTCATCGGGCCACATGTGGCCCCCGGGCCTCAGTTTGCCCACCTCTGTCCTAGTGGCTGCTCAAGGTGGAATGTGCTAGTCAAACAATTCCCTGCAGGAGTTGATGCATGTTTGGTTTTATTAACCAAGTGTTGTCAAACAAATAAGAGAATGAGTCTGATGTAAAGTCAGTATTATCACATACTGTTACCTTGTTTATTGGATGAAGAAGAAGAAGAAGCCCATATATCGGTCGTCTGTTTCTTCCTGTTGTGGCTGGTGTCCTGATGGATGTGAACCTAAGGAGAGACAGGCCAGGACTTAGATAATATATGTATGAGAGACAGAGTGAGAGAGAAATGCAGAATAACAACTATGTTATTACTGGATACCTTAAAATGCGCAGCACTGGACTTGATGTCTTTCTCTGACGGATCTCCACAAAATACCAGCTACAGGGAAAAAACAAATCAAAGTTAGTTTGTTTTCTTCTTTGGGTTTTTGTTCTTCTTAGCCCAAATTAACATACTGAAAGTTTTTTTTTAGTGTTTACAAATAGTTGATAGATATTCGGTACGGCACTACTGACCAATTTAAAGGAAGGTCATAATGTGTCGTGTAATAAATGTAACATATGTGACCTGACACGTTTCAATGAAAATGAAACCTTTATTAAAATAACCTGCGTTATATTCTATAGAATATATATTATACTATATATTCTATAGAATATTTAGAATATTCATTTTTATTTCCTCATCCTGTGGCATACCTGTATGATATCAGCCAGTTTCTGAACTCCACCAGACTGTAGGAATATTCCTGCCTCTGTTGATTAAAATAAAACAAAATCATTCTCTAAATTAGTGTTTCTCAAACGTTTTCAGAACAAGGACCACTGAACCCATAAACACTCATGCACCACCTGACTCTAAATTGGCCCCAAAACAACATGCTAAGTAACCATCAGGTGCTGGTGTGACAGATGCATCAGGAAATATACAATAATGGGAATTCTTTAAATCTTGGGAGTTCAAGAAACACTTTTAATTTACACTGGCGTCACAATGCCCTAAATCTGAGAGCAATTTAATTTACAATTTTACATTTAATTTACAATTTTACACTGAATTTTAAATATTGAAATTTAAAATTTTGAAATGTGATTTGTTACGTGTCACCTCGCGGACCACTAAGGGTCGCCTGCGGACCATTGGTGGTCCACGGACCACTCTTTGTGAAACACTGCTCTAAATGACCAGATGAGTGGTTTGTTTAGGTGAAGATGATGAGG
The DNA here is from genome assembly GCA_015343265.1 of Pao palembangensis. Lineage (NCBI taxonomy): Eukaryota > Metazoa > Chordata > Actinopteri > Tetraodontiformes > Tetraodontidae > Pao > Pao palembangensis. Next base: position 14,728,035 of record CM027090.1, on the reverse strand, counting down.
CAAAGATGTACAGGTATTACTATACGTTAAGCCTTACTTTGTTACAATACCATTAAAAAAAAACAAAAAAACAAGCAGACTCACGTGCTGCCAAGTATCCACTGATCTGCTCCAGTGCTTCGTAGACCTCAGCCTTGGTTTTGTAGGTCAGATGGGCTCTTTCCAACAGCTCATAAATAAAGCTAAAAAAAAAAAAAAACAAAAAACAGTCTTATCAATCTTGCTAATGATGAATCAGAAACTTCTATTCTTTGAGTGAATATCCTGATTTTGCACTTGGATATCTCCCTCTACATTTGGCTCATATTCGTACAGTCTCTAAGAAGAGAACCTTGTTACTATGGCAACAAGTCATTGCAGACCTTTATTAAAATGTCATAATATGTGCCAATGAATATGAGTTTTTCCTAAATTAGAAAGATGTACTAATTGGAATGGATTTAATAACAAAAAAGGTAAACGTACATCCCAGGTTTAGTGATTCCTCTTTCACCTGAAACATCAAAAGAATCAATAACAGCTTCCAGGTCCAGCAGTATTTCTGTCAAAAGAAGAATCAAACATCCATTAGTACAGCAGCTAAGTTAGCCATACTGAAACAAACAAAATCTTAAAATACTAACGTTTAATTTTAGCAAGGGTGGTCGCGTTCAACCCTGAAACAAAAGAAGTAAGTTGTTAATTCTCCAGAAGATGCTAACAGAACATCCTGCACCAACCCAGGCACGTCCCCTCAGTGGTAAAAATCAAAAGAAGCTTCGAACCAGAATCGTAATCGAGGCTGCAGTCTTCAGTGCGAGTCTCCCCAGCGCTGGCGGCCTTCATCTGCTCCACCAGTAACCTGTCCACCGCAGCGATAGCTGAGGCCACCTCGTAGGGCGTCAGGTCAAACGAGGTGGACTCTTCACAGGTCTTCTCCTGCAGCACAGAAACACATCGCCTGAAACACGGCTTTCGCGCCTGCATTTTTATCACCAATGATCCTAAATCATTGGGTTTCAGGCCAAACTCTGCTCCTCTGTTAAGTTTAGGTGTCAGACCATGTGCGTTTTATGGTACTGCACCAGGAAGAATGCTGAATGCTTCATTTTAAATCCACTTTCGTTTCAAAAGTGGCAGCCAATATTTCAGTTTTGTGAAGTTGATTTAAATACATAGGATTACTCTCAACACACATTTTTTTCAATTTATATTTGAATATTTGGGAGCAACATAAGAAAACTTAAAAAAGCAACAAAGTAAAACAGGTTTTTGGTAGTCTTACCAAATTATGCGCTTCGTCAAAGATGACCACTGCTCCGTTTAATTCAATGTTGTGTGCCCTGCGACTCTGCATCACAGCAGAAGTTTAGACAGGAAATCCACATCAATAGTTTATAGAGTAATAGATTGTAGTTACTTTAGAGTTTCTGCACATTATAATTACAGTCTTAGCACATTGTAGTTTTACTATTTTAGTTTTAGCATGTTCCTAAAACTTGTGTGTTTCCACTTCTGAGCTGCTGGAAACGTGAGTTTCTCTATTAATAAAGTTTCTAGCTATCAATAAAAACAAGATTCACATCAGTGAGTGCTGGGATGAAGCAGCGGCAGAGTACAGCGTCATCGTATCACAACACAATACCAACACCCCGACTGACCTTTGACCTTTTTTCATGAAGAGAATTCCTAATTTCTGTTGGTTTACCTTAGGGTCCACCAAGTAGTTGTATGGCATAAAGATGACATCTGCATCCTGTTTCAAGGACCGGGAGAGGTAATACGGACAGACCCTGTCCACAAAAAGACAAAAACAAAACAAAACCCAGAGACAGATATATGTTGGTGAACAATCTCAGTAATGCAGGTTAAAGTTTGCGTCTCTTCAGCTCGAAATGGGCGAACTGGACTTTGTGTGTGTGTTTCTTGGTGATCCAAAACTAGATCTCTCTGTGTCAACTGGACTGAAAGGTTTCCTTGAAGACGTTTTGCCCTCTTGCTGGGGACAGAGCTTGAAAATCTAGCCCTGTGGCCCATCGGCATGTTAATGACCCGGGTGGTCACCTGAGAGTCCTTGGCAGGGTGGTTGGCAGGGTCGTTCCTCTAGTTTCGGTTGGGGTGCTTCCCCTTTGTCTGTTGGGTCACATGTTAATGAGTCACCAGGTCAAACGGTTTGAATGTTTGGATTGCTGGCAGAAAGAGTGGAGGACTGCTTGTAGGTGGGTGACAGAAAGTGCCTTAGTCCACCACCTCTGGTTAAAGATGGTTGTTCCAACTTGACGTGGATGGCTTCCTGGACACCCCTCTCAAACCAGCGATCTTCTCTGGCCAGCACACGTACTTGACTGTCCTCAAAGGAGTGTCCACTGTCTTTTAGGTGTAGGTGTCCTGCTGAGTCCTGTCCTGAAGAAGTGGCACGTCTGTGTTGGGCCATTCGTTTATGGAGGGGCTGTTTCCTGTTCCTGTCATTCCTCCTGACACTGTCCAGCAGAGACAGCATTGCTTTGTTTGTGTCTCAGTGTCTTGTCCTTTGGGTGGACCAGAAGTGTCTTGTCCTTTGGGTGGACCAGAAGTATCTAAACTGGTTTCTAGGACACAGTCCATACAACACACCAAGGTAAAAGAACGTCAGACACGCAACTTTAACACCCTGCTGGTCAAGCACACCTTGAACGGAACCAAGCCCCTCTCCTGGACGGGAAAAGACATCACAGCCTCGTCAGATTCGCAGTGGGAGAAATGGGTGAAAAACCTCTCAAACAGGAAGTTAACACAACCTGAAGAGGACGTGCTAGCCAAAGGACTGAATTTCGCAGTAACCCCAGAAGAGGTACCGGTTGTTGATCTCATCACAGCTACAGAAACAGCCAGTAGAAACAACAAACTCCCTGAAGCTGAAGCAGAACAGATTAGACTGAAGGTATCTGCTGCTTTATCCAGTGCCAAAGCTCCAGCCTCCAACATCACCATGGAAGAGAAAAGAGCCCTTGCATCATCAGCAAAAGACAAGGACATCACCATTTTACCAGCTGACAAAGGTAGATGCACAGTTGTTCTCAACACCACAGATTACGACACCAAAATACTCAACCTCCTGAGCGACACTAACACATACGAGAAACTCAAACGGGACCCCACCAGCTCATACAAGAAGAAGGTAATAGATCTTCTCCAGAAACTGGAAAAGGAAAAAGCCATTGACAGACCACAATACTACCGTTTATATCCAGGAGAAGCCATCCTTGCATCTATGGATTACCCAAGATCCACAAACAAGGGACCCCTCTCAGACCAATAGTTAGTAGCATCAATTCTGTCACATACAACATTTCCAAATACTTGGCCTCCATCTTGGCTCCCATGGTTGGCAACACCCCACACCACATCAGTAACTCCCAGGATTTTGCTAAAAAGGTCAGTCGGCTCAAACTACAACCTGAGGAGACCATGGTATCCTATGATGTCATTTCCCTCTTCACGTGTATCCTACCACTGAGGCAACAGCGACCATCCACAAGCGCCTTCTGTTGGACGACAGCCTTCCAGATAGAACAGCCTTAACACCGACCCAAATCTGCACCATGCTGGACCTCTGTTTGAACACCACCTACTTTCAATACAGAGAGGGCTTCTACAGGCAGAAACACGGTTGTGCCATGGGTTCACCAGTGTCTCCCATAGTTGCCAATCTCTACATGGAGGAGGTTGAGAACAGAGCCCTGTCGTCTTTCACAGGAACCGTCCCAAGCCACTGGTTCAGATATGTTGATGACACCTGGGTCAAGATTCAAACAAAAGAATTGGAAGCGTTCTCAACCCACCTGAATAACACAGATGATTACGTCAAATTCACCAGAGAGGACGTAAAAGAAGACAGTCTGGCCTTCTTGGACTGTGCAGTCAAGATCAGGGAGGACAGAAACCTTAGTATTGAGATCTACAGAAAACCCACCCACACAGATCAGTACCTTCTTTTTGACTCACACCACCCACTGGAACATAAACTTGGTGTTATCAAAACCCTACAACATAGGGCCAAAGAAGTACCCACCACAACCCAAGAAGAAGAAAGAACAGGAACATCTAAAAACAGCACTCAAAACATGTGGTTACCCGGACTGGGCCTTCACAAAGACCTCCAGAAAACGAGACCCCAGCAAAGAAGAGGAAAGAAATAAAGGTCACAGCATTTCTATCCCCTACCTGTCTGGAGTTTCAGAAAGAGTCAGGAGAATCCTCCAGAAACATGACATTCCAGTACAGTTCAAACCCTCCAACACACTCAGACAGAAACTGGTCCACCCAAAGGACAAGACACCGAGACACAAACAAAGCAATGTTGTCTCTGCTGTACAGTGTCAGGAGGAATGACAGGAACTGTACACTGGGGAAACCAAACAGCCCCTCCACAAACGAATGGCCCAACACAAACGTGCCACTTCTTCAGGACAGGACTCAGCAGTACACCTACACCTAAAAGACAGCGGACACTCCTTTGAGGACAGTCAAGTACGTGTGCTGGCCAGAGAAGATCGCTGGTTTGAGAGGGGTGTCCAGGAAGCCATCCACGTCAAGTTGGAACAACCATCTTTAAACAGAGGTGGTGGACTAAGGCACTTTCTGTCACCCACCTACAAGCAGTCCTCCACTCTTTTTGTCAACAATCCAAACGTTCACACCGTTTGACCAGACCTGGAGACTCATTAACATGTGACCCAACAGACAAAGGGGAAGCACCCAAAGTGAAACTAGATGAACGACCCTGCCAACCACCCTGCCAACGACTATCAGGTGACCACCCGGGCCGTTAACATGCCGATGGTCCACAGGGCTATATTTTCAAGCTCTGCCCCAGCAAGCTTAGAACTGAAGAAGCTCTCTGGAGAGAGGACGAAACGTTTTCAAGGAAACCTTTCAGTCCAGTTGACACAGAGATCTAACTTTGGATAACCATGACCTGGATGAGTGAGAATCTACACAGGTTTCTTGGTGACATTTCACCTTTTAACCGAGAAACTTCTTCACTTTTGACTAACTAACTGGACCACTGTGTTTTTCTTGTTTCTGAGCAGTGTAGGACAGCTAGAGTCAAATCAGAGGTGCCCTTCAAGCCCACTCCTGACCTTAAATGTGATGAATGTCAGAACAAGCCCAGGACCTTGGCAGACCCAGATGGAGAAGACAACTGTGTGCTATTCTGTCAAAGTTGGGATTAGGGCGGTCGCGAATATTACAATAGTCACGATTATTTTTCATATTTGTGACTACCGTCAATCATTTATTTTATCCAGAAAGTTGCATAAAATAACTGTGAATGTGAGGTCATCGTAGTGAGCCAGCAGCAGCACGCAGCGTCACCGTGGCAACCACTGTCGGCAGTGAGCTATGGCTAGGATGATATGCTGTGGCTAGGATAATATGCTATGCTAGGATAACAACAACATGGAGTTAGGGGAGGTTCTGGCTCCAAAGCCTCGTACCACGGCTCTGCTGTGGTGCATTCTGGTTTTTATCCTAACCATAAAGCAGAGCCCAGTAACCTGGAGGAAGACATCTGGAAGATTTGCCGTAAAAAAGCACCAGTCAAAAGCGCTAACGCAACAAATGTGAAGCAGCGTCTCCAGACCACCATCCACAGCAACACGCCCACTAGTTCTGATGGTCAACAAGTCAGTAAGTTGATCTGATTCATTCAGGCGGACAGGACAGGATGAGTGTTATTAAAGATCATTATGCTGATAGTAGAATATAAAAAAGGAAAAAATAGACAATATAATCGTCAATCGCGATTATTTTTCTGACAATTAATGGTCTCCAGAAATTCCTAATCCTGACAGCCCTAGTTGAGATGGATGTCCTACTCTTGACTACTCACTCATTCTTCAAGGAAAAGCGACAGAAACAATACTTTAGTTCTTTATTAAACTGAACGGCTGGCAAGTTTAACATATACCTGGTACAGTCCAGTTAATAGCAGATATATAGAAAAGGATGAAATGAAAAACATCTACCACACCTTTTTTTGTTCCCAAATTTAACTAAATCTTCTACATCCAAGATGGAATGTGTCAGATCTCGGTCTGTGCTGTTCTCTGAAAAAGAAAAGACATCACCAGCACATTAAATTATCACAGCCTGACCCGAGTGGGTGTCTTCAGATTTAGGCATTGTGACGCCTGCAGTACATCCTTTATTTGGTGCAGCTTTTTCCGATCAAAGTAACGCTGGCAGGGGTGCCAAGCAGCTGTTACCTTCTGTGTTATTGTAGAAGGGACAGGACCTTGTGGAAACCTTCCTTCTGCACATGTGAACCTAAAACACATCAACAGAGTCCCATCAAAGGAAATATTGGTCGCATTCAGGAAACCTTTGCCAACAATTTGCCTCCGAGCAGCATTTACGATGTTTTGTGCAGCGTTGTAATTTGTACATGTCAAAAGTGTGACATCACGCCAGTACAGTGTAATTACAACATACCTAATGAATAAGTATATCACTCTAGTGATGGAGAAGGCGAAGCTTTCTGAACTGTTGAATCAGTCTGAAGCAATTGTGTTGAAAAGGTTCAACACAATTCAAGTTTTGAAGCATTTGAGGCAGTTAAATATGGCGACACCTGCTGGCCAACCGTGACCACAGCATTAGGATGAAACGGAAAAGGGTGATGAAAAAGTCAGGCACTGTTATGTATGTTTAACAGTAAAGGTTCTGTGTTAATCTGACAAGTAAAAAAATGTATTTACAAAAAAAAAAAAAAACGGAAAAAAACTGTCAGGACAACAGTAGACAAAATGCTGGTTCCACTAAGTCACCTGTTAATCTGCCTGTATGTGAGTATGTAAATCAGTATTGTGTATGAATGTAACTAATGTTCTGTAAAAGTACCTACCTAAATCTACCTACTGCCTGAACTTCCCTCTCCCTGCTTGAATGAGAATGAATGAAACAGTCGTTCTCCTCCTCCTCTCAAAACCCCCAACGTTTAGAGGCATTCTGTCCGTTGATAAGCACCGAGTGATTGACAATCCCGCCTAGGATTCAAAACTGGCGTGACATCATGAAGCTTCATTTGGGGAGTCACGTGATTTTTGCACGGCGAAGCGAGGCATTGAAACATCGGTGCTGTGTGGAGCGTCTGCTTCGAGCACAAGATCTATATCACTGGGTAAAAAACTAACTATTAAGTGAATATTTCACTAATTTAAACAGCTGCTTTTAAAGCAGCTAAGAAAAAAGGGAGCACAATGTGAAATGACAATCTTATTTAAGTACGCTCTGGATGTCCGACGCTGAGCTGAAACAGCTGGTATCATTCCATTTTGGGTTAAGCGGCCACCATTTTGTTCAAACTTCCATGGTTAGAAATAAGGCAAAGCCAGCACTCGCTTTACCTTTACGTGACTGCTTTCTTGGCGCATCACTTCGGGATTGATGCACAGCTGTTCCCTCGATCCCAGCACACAGATCTTCGGCCTGAATCAGAGATTTGGAGTAGGTCAGCGTTTGCAGCCTTAACGCCATCTATGGGTCTCGTGACAGGTTTACATTAGAAATGATCTTTCATAATAACTAAGATCAAAACAAACTTTGCATACTTAAGTAGAACGTTTGAGAGCAGAAGTTGACTACAAGGTCATTCAGGATAACCTAAAACCAATAAGGACACAACATATACCAGAGGTGGGCAAACTGAGCCCAGTACAGCCTTTAGAGATACCGGTATGGTTTTTTTTTTTAATACTGTGAAATCTCAAACCATATAGATCAGAGGTGGGCAAACTGAGGCCCGGGGGCCCGATGAACTCTTCAATCCAGCCCACAGAGCCTTCACAATCATTTCTCCAGAAGCCAAATGAAGAGGGTTGTCAGCTTGATTGGTTAGAACAAGGTTCAGAGCCCCCCCTTCAGCTAGCATGCTAACATGTCCTCTCAAGAAGGTGGGGCCAAACATCATCTGGAGCTTCATCATCCATCTCTAGCTGGACCAGTTTACAGGCTCTTCAACATATTTTCTCAGTCAATAGTCCATCAAGCAGGATTTTTAGCTAACCTCTGATCCTCATTGGGGGGTTAGCTTCCTGCACCACCTGGCCGGGCCCTTCATCAAGATCTAGAACCCAATGTGGCCCCTCAGGAAAAATAATTGGTTTTCTTGCAAATGTGCCACAGTGACAGACAGGGTTTTCATATATTTTATAGAGTTTAATGTTTCCTTCTCCTCCATGGTTCCGTTAAAGAGGTGTTTACAGAACATGGTTTAGGGCTACTGTCTGATAAAACAGTGTGAGATTTACCATTATTTTATCACAGGTTCACCAAGCCAAAGGATCAGAAATGAGGTGTGCCTAATGTGTCTACACATGATTGTTATGGCAGTGTGTGCTTCAAGGATATTATGCAGCGATGCCTGGAATCACACTGCATCTAACAATATGCAATACAAAGACAACAGTTATCACAATAAGGCAGTAATCAGTAGGCACAGTAGGCAACGACACAATGATAAATGCCACTCCACCACTAACAGATGAATAAAGAGTAGAAATAATGTCAAAAAATTGAATTAATCATCGTAGGGGCACACAAATCTGTAGTGTATCCTTTAACTCAGTGTTTCTCAAAGAGTGGTGGTCAGCGGGCGACCCCTAGTGGTCCGCGAGGTGACACGTAACAAATCACATCTTTAAATTTTAAATTTCAATATTTACAATTCAGTGTAAAATCAGTGTTTCTTGAACTCCCAGCATTTAAAGAATTCCCTTTATTGCATATTTCCTGATGCATCTGTCACACCAGCACCTGATTGTTACTCAGCATGTTGTTTTGGGGGCTGTTTAGAGTCAGGTGGTCCGTGAGTGTTTATTTAAGGGTTCAGTGGTCCTTGGTCTGAAACAGTTTGAGAAACGCTCCTTTAACTCCGCTGGATGGTGGAAATATTTTAAATATTGTCTTCTTCTCTGGCTCATTATATGGCTTAAAACTTTCTGTTTTGATAACAGCGCTATTAATCACATAGCTGCAGTCATTATCTGATGTGAAGAATTCACAAGCGTTTGAAGATGTGCAACCACAAACTACAAGCCCTTCATGAAAACATGATGCGTGCCTCTCATTTACCGGTATGAAGTGTTCTTTAGCTCTCTGATGACCTGGGCAAGCTGAGAGTGCGTCCTAGATGCATATATGATCTTGGGAATATCCGTGTAATAAGCTGAAAGACAATTAAAAAACAAATACCTCATTACAATTACTGCAACCTTTATAAATCTGACAGTATCCTTGGAGCGTCTTATAGCCAGCTGTACTGTAATGTATAGTTTTATAGTTTAACTGCTGACACTTGAGGGATAACATGCATCCCAGAACTTAAAAGATGGACTAAAACAACTAATTCAATCTCCCACTGCCCCCCATGTCCACCTGGAACCAGGTCTTCACCTGATAAAGACATTTACGGTGAACGTGAAGGTAAAAACAGGTATTAAAGTCCTGCACAAACTCCTTAGCTAAAGCAGAACATTTTTAAACAGTTTTACTCTTTAAGGCTGTCATAGCTATTAACAAGCAATTAACAGAGGAAGGATGAATTTTATGAGTTGTGAAAAGGTCAATTTACAAATGCAAACGACAAAATTACAATGAAACAACTGAACAAAAATGATTCCTTATATTCTACGGAATTTGAGCATTTAAAGCAACGCTAATGAGCAAAAACTGACCTAAGAGTGAAAAGGAAATCATACATGTGCACATGTGTTTTCCTACTGTCCACCTGTTTGTTGCATTTCTAGGAAAGAAGGAAAAACCCCAACTTGTATTATGAACTTACCCGCTTCCCCATCTGCAGCAACTGGTCCCCAGGAAGTGAGGGGTGTGTGCTGGGACGTCTCACCACCGAGCCGCCTCTCTATCATCTTGCTGCTAATTTTGTCCTTTAACTGCTCTCTCCATGCCAGCGCAGCACACAGCAGACACAAGGTTTTGCCAGTACCGGTAGGACTCTCCAGAACGCCATTGATTTTCTAAAAGAAACCAGTACACAGTAGGTTCGTTATTCTGCAACATTCAACTTCAAACACTGATGCACAGGTGCAAAAGCTAATGTCCTTTTAAAATAGAGTGATGGAGGATTTTCAGGTTGTTTTTTTTTTTTTTTTGTTGGCCCCAGGGCACATTGTAATAATGAGAAGTACAAATACTGAAAGTATTTGACACATACCAACAGCAGGCCTATAGGATGGTCTATAAGGAATAACAGGAATTTACACTAACACACAATAGATGAAAAATAAATACACTTTAATAGATTTGTTTATTAGGTTTCACAAAAAAACTGCATTAAATAGTACCATGTAGAAATTACAGCAATTTTCTGCAGATTACCTGAATTAAGTGTGTACAAAAATCAACTTTCAACAAGGTATAAACTAATGGTCATGGTCAAGAAAGGAAAGCTATTTTTGACTTTTCAGAAAATGAATAAGCAAGTCTTTAAATGTATGGAATGATACTATATGAACAGATGATACTAAAGCTATAGGTATAGCTCGATTGGGTCGTTATCTGGGACTGCTGTTCGCCGCCGGTGCAGCAGGGGGCGAGACACCTGTTTCCTGCTGAAGGAATCTCTTCCGGTTGACTTCAACGTCACATACAAAACAAATCAAAAGCGGTAATCGCGTCTGTCATCTAGAGCAGACTTAACTGTCTACATTATGGAGTGCAAAATGTCCATGAAATATCCTTAAATCATTTCATGCCACTCAAAAACAGGGACGAGTGAGCCACGGACAGGTACACACCGCTTAAATAACGAGGGATGACACTTTGAAAGCGGGTCCCATACTCCCTGCTCGTGTCCATACAATGACAGGAGTCCCAGAAAACGAAAGTATTCAGAGAAAATGATGCCGTTTCTAAAATGTAAATGTCATTGTGTGAAAAATTACACTGTCCACACTTTCCTTACATGTTATATGTATTGTAGTATATTAAAGATACCCGATTAAACTCTCCCATAACCAGCAATTGCGAAGTGTTTACCTAATAACATACCTTTCTTTAGCCATCTTTGCGTTAACCGATTTTATCATCTCCATCATCTCATTTATATATTCTAAAAATGTAATAAAGCATGCGTGGGAATGATAACTGACACGCATCTAGCCAAAAATATTGTTTTGATCAAGATGCACAAATATAACTGAAAGAAAACGCTTTTACTGAAGCGATGTCACTTAAATGCGAACACTAGCTTTAACATCGAATTTAGAGCCCCTTTGTTAAAAGGTTTAACAGATGGTTGCTTCTAGGCACCAGCGAGCAGTAAATATTAAGTTTATGCACAAATAAGATACAATTTTGCACACTGCCTAAGCTTCGAAACGACTAAAAGTTTTCTGTTATGCCAATTTTACTTTCTTAAGATTATCCTTCAGACAACGCACAAGATTCAAGGACAGGAAAGTCAAATCGAGAAAAGAAGCATGACACTACTTAACAGGCAACGCTGCTCACCTTTTCAAGACATTCGATCACTTTTGTCATGTAGTCCTTTTGGCAATCATATGGAGTGAAAGGAAAATTCACCGTCACTCCATTCAGCGTTAGGGTGGTCATAATGTGTCAGCAGCTAGGACACTAATTTGTGGCGTTATATTTATTTTCAATTCGATAGAAGTGAGATATACTCAAATTAGCAGGTCTACCAAACCATTACAAGTCATACCGCCACTTTCTTCTTCGTCTTCTACCTTCTGCAGCTTATTCTTCTTGGTTTTATGGTGGTTGGCTAGCAAAATTGTGGCGCATTACCGCCATCTACTGTTTTAAAACGGAATAAGCGTCCCACAGTGTTGTTGAAGTTGATTTAAAGACCGAAATATAGACAGGGCCTCGCTCTAGTAACCTCCCGTTAGCTCGCCGTGATCGTATAGTGGTCAGTACTCTGCGTTGTGGCCGCAGCAACCCCGGTTCGAATCCGGGTCATGGCAGAGATCCCTTGTGTGGGAGTGAACTTTGCATGGGGAAATGGGAGCTGGCTCATTAGCTTTTTTTAAGGCACTAGGTTGGTGGCAAGAGAGGGGCCCAAACAAAGGGCACTGCTGAGAAACCCATGAGCAAGGTACCAAAGTGGTACTTTGTGGAGTGGTCTGGGAGGAACCACCTGCTGCTGAACGTGGCCAAGACCAGGGAGATGGTGATCGACTTCAGGAAGAAGAGGACGGCCACACAGCCCCTGAGCATCCTGGGAGAGGACATCGAGGTGGTGGAGGACTACAAGTACCTGGGCGTGCACATAGACAGCAAACTGAACTGGAAGACCAACACCGAGGCTGCCACAAAGACAGATACAGGAAATCTTTCCTGCCCAGTGCAATAACCCTGTTCAACAAGTCCGTCTGACGGAGACTCACAGCCCTGGTGCTGTGATGTGCTCCAGTAGTACTTTCATGTGGCACATTGTCATAATTATTTATTGCATTGTATATCTTGTAAATATGTTAATACTAGCGAGGCTGCTGGGACAAGTCAATTTCCCATGTCTGGGATTAATAAAGTATTTCTATTCTATTCTATTCTAAGTGTAGAGTGCAGCTTAGTTACTATAAAACCTATGCTTTAATTGCATATAATGGTCATTGTATGATTGTGTAAAATTGCAACGTGTAACGTGTATAAACAAAACAATTGTGCTCCTTCCCTTGATAGATTATTAGCCCAAATGAATATATTTGCCTTCAAGTTAGGAATTACCACAACCAGACTTAAGTATGAGTGTTGTTTCCAACTGACAATAAGGGGAACTTTAACAATAACATAAACCCACATCTTTAACACGCAAACATACATGTAAATTCACCACGTGAGAAAGATGAAACAAAAAATCAGAACTGTATCGGTTGCAGGTGGGTTCTGTTGGTAGCACCTTGAGCCAGGCAGGTAAGGAAAGGTACGCTAGACTTTCAATAAAGGTGTATTTAAAATCAACCATAAAGTGGACGATTATGCTCCAAAAACAGTCACAATATTGGACATGACGTCGTCTACTGTATTTTAAGGAAAACGCTCGATTCCTTGCGCGTATCGGCTAATTTAGGGTCACGGCAGATGTGCTCCAGTTAGCCGGACCAACATGGCGGACGCGCAGACGCAGCACGCCAGCCTGCAGCTGCCGGTCAGACAGCCAGGCATCGACGTATATGTTACGTATATCGGTGTCTCCAATAGGATCGTCTTCAAGTGCGGTATGAAAGAGGCTCTGGATAGTGTTTCCTGCATGAATTCTTATTGAAAACATCACGTGGTGTTTAAGCAGACTGCAGCGTCTTTTGTTCAAATCAATCAATCCGAAGACGGGTAGAGAGCTGCTGAATCAGGAAATTGGTGGTACATTTGTTTCCAGTTATTTTCTATCAAATTACATATAACATTTTTCTAAGTTACAGATGTTACAGTGTTACTGCTAAGCGTGAAGTATGCCCAAGCAGAATTTATTGAAAAAAGTTAGTGTTCTGTCTGCGTCTTGATTTAATAAAGTTCACGTTAGCGTAGAGTAGCGATGCACCGTTAGCTCAATGAACACTGTCAGATTTAATGTAGAATTATTTGCTTTCAAGTTGAAAGTTACTTTCCCCGGCTTTTCACAATTGTAAATGATACACTAGCTCAGCAAAGTGATTTGTTTTTCTTCTGTCTGATTGTAAAACTAGTATTAACATAGAATCCCAGTTAGCGCTGCAGTTAGCCTCCGACCCAACCATTATCGGAACAAAGAACATCGACGTTAGCAGCGCGGAAGCTAGGTGGCAGCTAAACGACGGTCGCCGGGGATCGCCGCGGGCTCCAGCGTCCCCTTTTCGGTCCCGGAGAAGAGTTTATTCTCTCATTAAATACTTTAGAGACGATGTCTGTCCGAAACCGTGTTCTTTTTTCTGTTGTTGTTATGGTGCTTGTCATTAGAGATAAGGTGACATAAATTATACATAACAGCGTGAAATATAAAATTCTTTAGAAATGTCAATGGTTTTTCCCAACATGATTTGGTACTTTGTATTATTTGATGTATCAGCGTTAAATGGTTTATATTTAGTCATTTAATATAGTATGTTTTCATTGTAAGCGTTTCTAATTTGTACTGTACTTTAAAATGAACCAATCTATTAATTCGGCATCTTCAGTTTAAACTAATGTTTTAGTTCTTTTTTTGGGATTTCATGTTGCATTTGTTTTTTCTGGAGCTCATTGATTGGAGTAGTTTGTAGTAGTAGTTATAGACTAGTGCTTATAAAACAAGTATAATTTGTGAGACATTTATTTAAGAGTTTGATATCCACAGACTTTACATTATGTTATTATATACATTATATGTTAACTGGTACATTGTTATGTACTGTATGCAATCACACAAATATAAAAGCAGTAAAGGGGGAATTCTCTGTACTGATGACTTTGTAGAAGTACTTTATGAATGGATTTCTTCCTTTTTCCTACACAGCTTTTAGTTGAAAATGCCTCCTAAGAAGGTGACAGCTGTCTCAGGGAATGGTGGAATGAAAAAGAAGAAGATCAGCGGTAAAAGGAAAGAGAGGGACTTCAGTAGCGATGATGAATTTGACTATGAGCAAGAGAACAACAAGAAACCGGGCAAGCCGTGTGCCAAGTCTGCGCTTCAACCCGTCACCGTGGCAGAAGACATCAAAGAGAAAATAGTGGGTTTGTTGGTTGGTTACAGACGGTTATTTATTCTGGACATTGCAAGGTTGAATATCAATTTCAGCTGACGTGATTTTAATACTTGGGCTTTGTCCTTTGCACAGAAACTTGAGTGCCCAAATGTCAAAGGTCAGCTACTTGTCTTTGGTGCAACTAATTGGGATTTGATCGGACGAAAAGAGGTGCCTAAACAACAAGGTAGAGTCATTCTGTCTTAAAATTCTTCCATGTTCCATCAGTCTATTTTTAGTCCCAACCTCTCATAATGTCCTTTAAAAAAAAAGAGTTTAGTTCACTGAGCAAGAATTCTCAAGTTCCTGATCAGGAGCAAAATAAAGGAGATACCTTCAACTGCCACTTTTTATCTTTGGTGCTTTAAGTCGTTCTTTTCTTTCCTCCACTGTAAAGTGTTTCAGGACTTTGTTTCTAAGGGTGATAGTTTTTGCTGTATCAGTAAGGAGAGGAACGATGATCCCAGTCTGGGTCAAACACGGTAGACAGTCATTCTGTCATTCCCATTGGCATGTAATGAAATGGGATCACTGGAATGGACTCTGGATCACTGGAATGGACTCTGGATCACTGGAATGGACTGATGAGGAGACTGTTGACATATATTAGAAACCCTCTTGTTCCAATAACTGAATACCAAGTCATGTTTCTGTATGTCTGACAGAGCAGTGCTCTGCTTTACAGGTATCTTCTTGTTTCTGTTTAGTATCAAACTTGTTGATATGACAACAGAGGCAATAATCTGTGAACATCCAGATCAGGAGTGGGCAATTGTTTAGCCTGAAGGGCTGAATAGTTCAGCGGGCCACATGTGGCCCCCGGGCCTTAGTTTGCCCACCTCTGCTCTAGATTATAAACATGATGAAACATTTTTTAAGAGACCAGGTCATCACAATTAGGCTGCCCATCAGATGAGTGTGCTAGCGTGAATATTGTCTTTTGAATGTTGCTTCTGTGTTTGCAGCTGCTTTCCGTAATCTGGGCCAGAACCTGTGGGGTCCTCACCGCTACGGCTGTCTGAATGATGTCCAGGTCAGCTGTGTGGTGTCGGGTCCCTGTGCTGCTCATAGTTTACTCATCACCGCTGAGGGCAAGCTGTGGAGCTGGGGTAAGTGGACGGATTTCGCTCAGGTAAAATCTCATTTGATCTGATGTGTGATTGTGTTTGGACACATGGTGGGAGTCATCTTTTTCTTTTTAATCTGTTTCCCAGGTCGCAATGATAAAGGGCAGCTGGGTCATGGAGACACCAAACGTCTGGAGGCTCCTAAACTTATTGAGGGCCTAGCGGATCATCTGGTTGTTGCTGCGGCCTGTGGACGCAATCACACCCTCGCACTCACAGGTAGGCTGAGCAGGGATGTCCTCAGGTGCACTGCTGATTTCTAACCCTAGCAATTTATTCTGTTTAATTAGGGGAATAGTAATTAGTGTGTGTTCTTTCTCCCTCTCTCTGTCACACACACGCACAGACACACACACTTGCCTTACTTCAAATACCGTATTTTTCGGACTATAAATCGCTCCGGAGTCTAAGTCGCATCACCCAAAAAATGCGTCATGAAGGAGAAAAAATAACATAAGTTGCACTGGACTGTAAGTCACATTTTTTTTTAGGAAATGTATTTTACAAAATCCAAAACCAAGAACAGACATTTCATCCGGAAAGGCAAGTTATAATAATAATAATAGAATACAGAACAACAGGCTGAACAGGTGTCAGGTATGATAACGTAACACATTAACAGTTATTCAGCTGCACAATAGCATAAAGAACAGACATGGGAGGCTGGAAAGGCAGAATTAGCATTAGACTCCAACAAGCTAGTTACTGGTTAGCAAGTTTAGCTAAATCTCCATCTCATTCCACATCACTGGATCCAGTGAATTCTTCATCCTCGGTGAAGAGGACTTTCTTTTGGGGACATTTGTGTTCAGTCTTTCTCAGCTGTCTTTAAGTTAATGTTAATTCATTTTCAGTGGTACAGGAGTAGCACATATGGTAGTTGTCACAAGACTAGAGCGCCCTCTCATGGTTATAGGTAATATTTACTCCTTGGTCATGTCGCTCAGTGTGAATTGACATATTTTATCATATATATCATATATCATATATTTCGCAGGATAAACAAACTGAAAAAAAAGTGCGACCTATAGTCCGGAAAATACGGTACTTACCTATAGCAAAGGGTGAACAACAGAATCAGAAAAATTGCTCCTAATAAAGGGCTGTATTTTGTATTTGAGCATTTTATGATGTGGATCATGTCCCTGAAGGCATCACAAGCGATTTCATCGACCTTTACTGTGTGAGAACAAAGTTGCTGTGTTTGCTAATGCCAGCGCTTCCTTTCAGACGATGGCAGTGTTTACTCTTTTGGTGAGAACAAGCTGGGCCAACTTGGCCAAGGCAGCCAGACGTATGCGGTCCTCAGTCCAGCGCTGGTGAGCAGTCATGTTTACGTTGTTTGTATATGTCCGTGCTCATGTCTACATAGAAGAGCAGATCTCATCTGAGTATGGTCCTTACTGGAAGTGGAAGGGCTTAAACTAATATTATATGAAGCATTTTCAACTGTATTTAATCAGTTAAACCAGGGGTGGGCAATTATTTAGCCTGAAGGGCCACATTGGGTTCTAGATCTTGATGAAGGGCCCAGTCAGGTGGTGCAGGAAACTAACCCCCCACATGAGGATCAGAGGTTAGCTAAAAATCCTGCTTGATGGACTATTGACTGAGAAAATAGTCTGAAGAGCCTGTAAACTGGTCCAACTAGAGATGGATTTTGAAGCTCCAAATGATGTTTGGCCCCACCTTCTTGAGAGGAAATGTTAGCATGCTAGATGAAAGGGGGGTCTGAACCTTTTTTTAACCAATCAAGCTGACAGCCCTCTTCATTTGGCTTTTGGAGAGATGATTGTGAAGGCTCTGCGGGCCGGATTAGATAGTTCATCGGGCTACATATGGCCCCCGGGCCTCAGTTTGCCCACCTCTGAGTTAAGCTATATTTTTGTGCAAATACAATTTCTTGCTGCTGGTCACTAAAAATACATATCAGAGTCCAGATCCTCATTTCTAGCATTGTGTGATCAAAATTGTGTTTATTTTCTCTGGTGATGGGGTTCTCTGGTGATGGTTGATCTTTTACCTCTCCTCTTGCCGGTAGATTTCCTACGATGGCCAGCCGCTGGTCAAGGTGGCCTGTGGTGCTGAGTTTAGCATGGTGGTGGACTGCAAAGGAAACCTCTATTCCTTTGGATGTCCAGAGTACGGACAGTTAGGTAAGACAGTTACCAAGATTCAACACATTGTTATTTTGTTGTTTGTTTTATTCTGGAGACGATTAATTGTCAGAAAATAATCACGATTGAAGAATATATTTTCTATTTTTTTCTTTTTTATATTCTACTATCATAGCTTAATGATCTTTAATAATACACATTCTGTTCTGTCCTGTACACTCTTATTCATTCCTAATGAATAAGAGCAATTTACTGACTTGTTGAACATCCAGAAATAGTTGGGCGAATTGCTGTGGATGGTGGGTCTGGAGACGTTGGTTCAGATTTGTTGTCTGTGTAGATTCTCACTCATCCAGATCATAGTTATCCAAGGTTAGGTTTCCTTGAAGACGTTTCGCCCTCTCTCCAGAAGGCTTCTTCAGTTCTAAACTTGCTGGGGGCAGAGCGTGGAAATATAGGATATGCTACAGCTAGGATAATATGCTACGGCTAGGATAATATGCCGTAGCATATTATCCTAGCATATTATCCTAGCCACAGCATATTATCCTAGCATATTATCCTAGCCGTAGCATATTATCCTAGTCAGCGACCCTGCCAACGACTCTCAGGTGACCACCCGGGTCATTAGCATGCCAGTGGTCCACAAGGGCTATATTTTCAAGCTCTGCCTCCAGCAAGTTTAGAACTGAAGAAGCCTTCTGGAGAGTAGGCGAAACGTCTTCAAGGAAACCTTTCAGTCCAGTTGCACACAGAGAGATCTAATTTTGGATTTCACATTTGTTGCGTTAGCGCTTTTGACTGGCACTTTTTTACGGCAAATTTTCCAGATGTCTTCCTCCACATTACTGGGCTCTCCTTTATCATTAGGATAAAAACCAAAATGCACCCACAGCAGAGCCGTGGTACGAGGCTTTGGAACCAGAACCTCCCCTTCCTCAATGTTATTATTATCCTAGCCGCAGCATATTATCCTAGCCAAAGCACGTTATCCTAGCCACAACATATTATCCTAGCCAAAGCATGTTATCCTAGCCACAGCATGTTATTCTAGCCATAGCATATTATCCTAGCCAAAGCATATTATCCTAGCCAAAGCTTATTATCCTAGCCATAGTTGCCCATCCGACCAAGACTACAGAATCATTTTGGTTCAATTTAAAAATAAAAAAATCTCCACGTTTTCAGTGCCCACGTCCACAGCAACAAAGTTTGAGGTTGATGCAGCAGGCCTGTGACTATAGACCTAACTGTTGAATAGTCCAGGTGGGGCTAACCAACAAGCCCCAACACTCTATAATCTTGTAATCTATTACCTTTTCTGCATCACAGTAAGTATTTCTCTGATTACAGGTCATAACAGTGATGGGAAATTCATCGCTCGTGCCCAGCGTATTGAATTTGACTGTGAGATCATCCCGCGCCGCATTGCCATTTTCATTGAAAAATCAAAGGATGGCCAGGTCATGCCTGTCCCCAACGTGGTGGTCCGTGATGTTGCCTGTGGCGCCAACCACACGGTGAGACAGTCACTGAGAAAACATTTTGACGAGCCTGTAAATTGGTGCAACTTGAGATGGATGATGAAGCTCCAGATGATGTTTGGCCCCACCTTCTTGAGAGGACATGTTAGCATGCTAGCTGAAGGGGGGGTCTGAACCTTTTTCTAACCAATCAAGCTGACAACCCTCTTCATTTAGCTTTTGGAGAAAGGATTATGAAGGCTCTGCGGGCCGGAGTAAATAGTTCATTGGGCCACATGTGGCCCCCGGGCCTCAGTTTGCCCACCTCTGGTCAAAACTAATACAACTTTGCCACCATCTGTCAACATTCTTCTGTTCTTGTTTGTGGATGGTAAATATAACTTTTGTTCAGCGTTTCCCAATTCTAGAAGGATTTCGTGTCCAAAGATATCAGCAGTTTCATTTGGCACGATACATTTTTCTTTTATTTTTTTCCTTCCTTCCTTTGTTCTCACACTGTCCTGCATCTTCCCTTTCTCAAATTTCCAAAATGTATTTTACACGTTGTGTGTCAGGCATCAAACACTAATATCCATTAGTTTACGTTTTAACGCAATTTCTACATTAGCCTACTTGTTTTTCTTGTTATTAGAAGTGCATCAGTATTGGGGGGGTGCAGTCCTCCAAAGACTGTTTCTTATTTAGATCAGCTAACGTGTCTCTATAGCCCCTTTTCTTCTACATGCTAATAAAGCGCTTGTTGCGTGTGCAGCTGGTGTTGGACTCTCAGAAGCGAGTGTTCAGCTGGGGTTTCGGGGGTTATGGACGACTGGGCCATGCAGAACAGAAGGACGAGATGGTTCCTCGGCTGATCAAACTGTTTGATTTTCCTGGACGTGGAGCCAGTCAGATCTACACAGGCTACCAATGCTCTTTCGCCGTCAGTGAGAATGGTAAGAGCACATCACACACCAGTATCAAACAAGGAATCTAGAGTTTCAATCAGGCCAGATGCACCTTTACTTCCTCTGATGGATTCATTCATTTTTCAGGGGGGCTGTTTTTTTGGGGGGTAACAAACACATCGAGAGAGTCGACCATGTACCCCAAAGTTGTGCCGGATCTGTGTGGCTGGAAGATCCGAAGTCTTGCATGTGGGTGAGTGTTGACCTTACTGTTTTCATTGTTCATTTATGCAGCGAAACTCGTCTCTTTACACCAGTACTTGGTTTCATCAGATATGTTGCTGTGAGCTTTGATTCTGAATAACTTGGGTACCACCGTGTATCAGATGAGACTAACTGTCATCTACTTCAGTGTTAGCTGTGTGACAGGAAACACGTTTCCTCGTTTTTCTCGACTATAACATGCAGACAACTTTTCTTCTCACTGATCCATTATCCCTGAATTATGTTTGTGTTTGGTTCTTTCCAAATTTCCGTCTCATTTCGTCATTATAATTACGAGATGTAACAGCGGTGATGGGAGCACACACCAGTCATCCCGGTTATCGTTCATGTATTACCACAGTAAAAAAAAGTCTCTTGTGTTGACATTATTTAACAATGAAACCATCTTTGCTGAATTGTTGAGCTTTACCAATACTGCACCACTATTTTGCTTCCCAATAGAAAAACAACAATAGACAATACTAGAGTGAACTAACCCCCCAAATGAGGATCGTTGGTTAGCTAAAAGTCCTGCTTGATGGACTATTGACAGAGCTGCTTGTCTGACTTTTGCCTGGTTAAATATTCTTTTCTAAAAAGATTCGTGCACCTTTTCCCCATTACTGCCATTTTGGTCCAACTAGAGATGGATGATGAAGCTCCAAATGATGTTTGGCCCCACCTTCTTGAGAGGACATGTTAGCATGCTAGCTGAAGGCGGGATCTGAACCTTTTTCTAACCAGTCATGCTGGAGAAATGATTGTGAAGGCTCTGCAGGCCGGATTAAATAGTTCATCGGGCCACATGTGGCCCCCGAGCCTCAGTTTGCCCACCTTTGTCTTACGCTCTATATGTTTAGACTTTATTCCATTTGTTATATTCTTTGAAAGGTTTCCGTCTCTGACTGCGCTAAAATGTTAGCAAACCCATGACGAAACTCCACTTATTACTCACATCTGCTCAGCTGACCACCAACTATTGTACCATAAGATACTGTTGGAGTAGCTGTAATGAGTGAGTACGTGAAGTCAGTAGTCGACCTTCACCTGATGGGCTCGTTAGTCCCTGTTTAGATGTCTTGTGTGTTTCTATTCAACAGGAAGAGCAGCATCATTATTGCTGCTGATGAAAGCACAATCACTTGGGGTCCATCGCCCACGTGTGGAGAGCTGGTGAGACATGACTCGGCCTTCTTCACTCAAAACGTAGCACAGCTAAAGAAAGTGTCAGCTGTTTTAAGATAAACCTGCTTTGTTTTGTCAGGGATATGGAGACAACAAACCGAAATCTTCCACCACAGCCCAAGAGGTCAAGACCTTGGATGGGGTTTATATCGAGAAGGTAAATCCAAATATCTACGTACGCCCTCCATGTAGTGCAGGGGTGGGTAATTATTTAGCCTTCAGGGCCACGTTGGGTTCTAGATCTTGATGAACGGGCCGACCAAGTGATGCAGGAAGCTAACCCCCCAAATGAGGATCAGAGGTTAGCTAAAGATCCTGCTTGATGGACTATTGACAGAGAGCCTGTAAATTGGTGCAACTAGAGATGGATGATGAAGCTCCAAATGATGTTTGGCCCC
Organism: Pao palembangensis; assembly: GCA_015343265.1. Taxonomy (NCBI): domain Eukaryota; kingdom Metazoa; phylum Chordata; class Actinopteri; order Tetraodontiformes; family Tetraodontidae; genus Pao; species Pao palembangensis. The sequence continues at coordinate 14,705,871 of CM027090.1, read as the reverse complement.
ACCTTTTTGAGAGGACATGTTAGCATGCTAGCTGAAGGGGGGGGTCTGAACCTTTTTCTACCCAATCAAGCTGACAACCCTCTTTATTTGGCTTCTTTGGTCCGGATTAAATCGTTCAGCGGGCCAGATGTGGCCCCTGGGCCTTAGTTTGCCCACCTCTGACGTAGTGGGTACCAGGATGGAGATCTACACGCAAAGAAAACTAACATTTTCTTGTATTTAATGCTATTATAAAAAGCAGAAGCTTATTCATACTGATACGTCATCTTAAACATGCAAAAAGACAGCATTAATTACCATCAAAGTCAACCAATCGTGATAGAAAAGCAGAGGGGGCAGGAGGTCATGGAGATGCTGCGAAAGGCCGAGACCACTTCTGGTGAGACTCTCATTCAACCTGGAGCTGTCCTGGTGCTAAATGAGGCACTTTACAATTTAAGTTAACAAGAAAAAACAGTGAATGGAATTCAGAACGTTTATGTAGTAACTTCTCCTGTAAGTCCACAATAAGACCATACACAGCAGGATAAGCCTGGACAAGCTAAAATGAGAAGCAGACATTAATACGGCTGTGAGTAAAGCTAAATAATGCTGCGCTGGTGTCCTTGCAGGTGATGATGGGTTACTCTCACTCGCTGGTCATCGCCAGGCAGGACACCGAGCAGGAAAAGGAGAGACTCAAAAAGCTGCCTGAATACAATCCCCGAACAATCTGACGCAGCGTCGCAAGAAGGCCCACAGCGGCTGGCTGGAACATCTGCCACCAGTCTCCATGTCTGAAGAGCATCCACCCATCTCAGACACCAGCAGAATCCTTCCTGTAGAGCTCTGGACCGTGAGCTGCCATCACGGTGAAGGGGGACACCCGTAGAGACACTACCAGGGTTTTTTCAGCACTTGTCACGATCCTGAATTGGGCTTTTCCATAGCCAGCTTGTTTGTTTGTTTGTTTATTTCATTGTTGCAATGTTGGAATTTATGAATTTCTCAGTTTTCGGGTGCTACAGCGAGAGCCTCAGGCGGCTGGGATTTAAGACGACCAACACTCCATACCTGTGCCTTTTTCTACCTTCTACCAGGATATGGAACGTTTGGCTTCCTTTCACTTGAGTTTATTATACTGTTTCTGACAGAACAATTTATGGGACAAATGGGTGCAGTTGCCACAGATTACAATCACAGCTTGAGTCCTTGTGACTGGTGCATTCCTTTTAGATGTTACATTCCTTTTTTTACGGACTTAAGCATTCAGGGGGGCCTCCACCCATAAACTCCCTCTCATATCTGCTCTTTTCGTTAGTCATTTGGTAATATTGCAACAAAGTATTTTTTACAAGAATTCAAACTTTAATTGCGGTTAATTGTATAGTGTGTTGAAAAAGATGACATTTCTTATGTTATTAATGTTGTACGTGCAGAGATGTTTCCTCTTAGTAGTACTCTGTTCTTTTTTATGGTGATTCTTGTTTTTCTTTTCATATTAAAATGGTTAAATAAAAAACAAAAAAAATCCATGCTGGTTTAAGTTATGTCCTCATCTTTTTTTAACCATATATTGATCTGTTAATGTTAAATTTAAAACATCACACAATCCAAATGTTGACAAAGGATGAAAATCTGCACGGAGAACAAAATAACGAGAGGACAATAATTGGACTTTGCTGTGACATATTTGGACAATAAGACCCTGATTTGTATTTCTATACTGCTGTTTGTTTGTTTTTTTACATTCTGACCACTTTTGCTCAATTCCTGAAGAAATAATAGTTTAAAGGCACCAAGAAGTCCTGTGTCTCTGCATCCTTGGCCTCTCTGGCTGCTCTCCAGGGCTCTGAAGGCAGCATCCACACATCCATCGCTATGAACCATAACGCATAAATTTGCTGCTAATACTTTTGCTAGTTAGCAGCTGCTTAATGGTGAATTTGTGTTTCCAAATACTAGTTAAAGTTTACATGGATCAAACAAAAAAATAAATATAAAACAGGAATCAAATCAAATATATCTGATGCTGAGGAAGACTGCACTATAATAGAATAAACTGAAATATTGTTTTAAGTAATGATTAAAACCGTTCCACAAATTCTCCATGGGTGGGCCGTTCCAGAGCCCTGTAGAGGCAGGAGAAGCTGACACAGGACAGTGTAAAAAGACATTAAATTGGAATGGAGGGATGGGTGAGTGGGCAGATGGAAGGATGGATGGATGGTTGATGTATGTGTGGATGGACAGATGGATGGATGGTTGATGTATGTGTGGATGGACAGATGGAAGGATGGTTGATGGATGGGTGGATGGACAGATGGATGGATGGTTGATGTATGTGTGGATGGACAGATGGAAGGATGGTTGATGGATGGGTGGATGGACAGATGGAAGGATGGGTAGATGGATGGTTGATGGACAGATGGAAGGATGGGTAGATGGATGGTTGATGGATGGGTGGATGGACAGATGGAAGGATGGTTGATGGATGGGTGGATGGACAGATGGAAGGATGGTTGATGGATGGACAGATGGAAGGATGGGTGGATGGATGGTTGATGGACAGATGGAAGGATGGGTGGATGGATGGTTGATGGACAGATGGAAGGATGGATGGTTGATGGACAGATGGAAGGATGGGTGGATGGATGGTTGATGGACAGATGGAAGGATGGGTGGATGGATGGTTGATGGACAGATGGAAGGGCTCATGTGGGAATGTTCACCATTACTCTTTATTATTTTAATAACTGAACATCTGGACTGAACATTTGGTGTGAGGGTCGACTGACAGTGGAAAAAGATGATGACTGTTTGTTTTGGTGATTTTATTATTCTTCTTCCATCTTTAGGTCATCAGTCTTAACGAGCGTTCTCCGCCAGCAGATCTTCCAGGATGGACTCACACATGTGGAGGCAACGCGGCACATGGAAGAACCCTGGAGACAGGACAGACGCTTGTTCCTGACGACAGCGACGATGATGATGATAATCTACAAGGCGCGTGTTGATGTCACCTTTAAAGGGGCCTCCTTTAAAGTCCAGAGCTACTTTTCCCTCTTGAGTCAAATAGCCAAACCACTCTCCTCCCTCACAATCCGGAAACTGCCAAAGGGAGATTTTAGAGGCCTTCAGAGCCCTGGACTAGCTGAAAGAATCTAAAAACATCCCAGCTGGCCTGCCTCTACAGTCGACTCACATGGCTGAAGGTATACTCATAAACTTGAAAGAATCTCTGGAGCAATTCTGGCTTCTTGGTTTGCTGGTAAGCCATCAGGAAGGCGATGAGAGCTTCACAGTGAGGCCACCACAGCTTCATGTTCCACTCCAACTGGGCGCGCGCACACACACACACGCACACACACGGCATGAGTCTCCCAGGGCTAATTTTGAAGTGATCAAAAGAACCCTTTTCTCTTCACACTCGGGAGTTAAAGCCAGTGTTCCAAACATCTACAGTAGATCGTTAGCTCACCTGTGTGGGGCAGTGTTTATCCACATCCAGGAAGTAGAAGAGACCGCCATGGTCTTTGTCCCAGCCATCTTTAAACGGAAGCTCCAAGAACTTGTCCATGGCTGTCCTCTGGAGCTTCTGGTCACCGCGCTCTGCACTGAACTGCAGGAGGAACCAGCCTGCTTCCAGCGCGTGGCCTACGTCAGGATACGAGGACATGGAACACGTGAGGGCGGTGTGGTGCAGACTGCTACGCTAACTTTAAACCTCACAGGTCATGTGCTGTGAAGAAATCTGCTGCTGCTAGTCAGCAGATAGGACATCAAGTCTGACCATGCAGAGGTGGGCAAACTGACCCCGGGTTCCCACCGGAGGCGTCTGGACAGACGGAGCACACCGCAACAATCTAGCACAATCCACCGCGTGCCGGACAGGAAGTAGGGTGCAAAGAGAAAAATAAAGCATCCAGGAAACTGTCAGAATAAAAGCCCCGTATTTAGAGCGAACTTTCGCAACAGGACGCTGAAAACCAAATCACGTACGACCACGAGAGATTAGCACTTTGTAGTTTTTAAAGGAGCCACAGAAGAAGACGCTCTTTGTTCCTGGAGGAGGAAAATTTCCCCTTTCTTCAGATTCTGGTAACTCTACCATGGGGAATTCTGTTAATGCTTCCTGAACTGTCTAACAGATTATTTCTTGTAAATTCTGGTTATTTACGTTATTTAATATATTTGTAGATCTGCTGCAAACAACAAGTTAACTTGTGATGTTGTTTCACACACACAAACAAGAGATAAAACGGCCCAAGACAAAGATGATTCACACATGTAATAATGTAAAAAAAGATGATTCACACATGTAATAACGTAAAAAAGATGATTCACACATGTAATAATGTAAAAAAGATGATTCACACATGTAATAACGTAAAAAAGATGATTCACACATGTAATAATGTAAAAAAAGAGGATTCATACATGTAGTAACGTAAAAAACATCGCTCCAAATACGGGAGCTTTTATTTTGACAAATTCCTGGTTGTTTTATTTTTTCTTCGCACCCGGCTTCCTGTGCCGCATGTGATGCCTTGTGCTAGGTTGTTGCGGCGTGGGCCGCCATGCGCATTTTTCTGGAGGGCGACGGAGGCCCAGCCCTGCTGTGGGCAGAGCCCCCAGCCCTGCCGTGGGCGGAGCCACAACCAGTGGAAACTGACACATTGACTTGAATGGAATCTAATCAGGACGGACGGAGACGCAGCACATCCGGTGGAAATGGAGGATCAGGCCCCGGGGCCCGGTGAACTATTTAATCCGGCCCACAGAGCCTTCACAATCATTTTTCCAAATGCCAAATGAAGAGGGTTGTCAGCTTGATTGGTTAGAAAGAGGTTCAGACCCCCCTTCAGCTAGCATGCTAACAGGTCCTCTCAAGAAGGTGGGTGTAAATGCTAGCCACTGATATGGTCACGTTTTTTGATTTTCTTTGCATGCCATATTTGGTCACTGGGGAACGTGGGAGTCAGGTGGTGGGTGACAGGTCACAAGCGGGAGTAGTAAAAGCAGCTGTTCTTTGCCAGGCAGTTAGGTGAACTGAGAGGGTGAGAGGGGAGGCTCAGGTTTTGCTGACCGCTTCGTCTATGGCTTTGCTCATTACCTTTGCTTTCTAGGATTTTATTGACACTGGATATTGATGTTATTCTAAGCTCTGGAGGAAATTTTCACCGTTCGATTTTACCTTTTGTATTTTCCCAGTAAATCTGTGAAAGACAAACGCTTTGGAGTGAGGATGTGTTGATGGGATGGCGCGTCTGGCGAATAAACCTTATCCCGACTTAGCCTCTGAGCGACTTTAACCTTTTTGGATTTTTAGGACAGTCGTTCGTACAGTGGGGCCAAACATCATTTGGAGCTTCATCATCCATCTCTAGTTGGACCTCTTTACCGGCTCTTCAGCATATTTTCTCAGTCAGGAGTCCATCAAGCAGGACTTTTAGCTAACCTCCGACGAGTGAGCAGGCTGCTTACCTGGGTTTTGGAGCCGACCCTTGCAACCTGGCAGTTCTGCTCCCTCTGGTGACACATTCTCCAGGATAGCTGTGCCGTTCCTCTGAAACCAGACGTGTGCAGAGAATAAACCCAAATCTGCTCATTTCCACGTCAGTGCTGAACCATTCCTCTACTTTGGGTCCACACCTGAATGTGCTGCAGGATCTGCTGAACACACCAGGTGCCCAGTTTGCGATACTTCTCAGCCACATCTGGCCCCTGACCTTCAGTTAACTGATGCACCAGACACAGAAGCATCATGGGAACAGCCATGTTGTTGGTGGGGGCGTCTCCAGCCAGCTGGGGGCGGCCCAGGCCCGATGAGTCCTCCTGCACCCAGTGGATGAGCTGCTCCATCATCTGGTTCCCCTCCAGCTTGTGACACAAAACACCAGAGTAAAGTCAGAGTTTTTCTATTAGATATGATGGGTTTTTACAGTAGGCAAACAAATATCGACGTTATTTCAAACCTGAAGCATTTAGCATCTTTTATTCCTCTCATGTACAATCTATCGGTAAAGTGGTATGACCATATATAGTTTAACTAAGTGGTATAAATATATAGAGTCAAATCGGATTCACAGAACTGACTTCTTGTTGAGTTTTGGTTGTTTTTTTATGGTTTTGTATTCGTTCATGAATACGTTAGGTACACATGAATTCCATGGCTGCTAAATAAAAGGAAGCTGCTGTCTTTCACGCATACCTGCATATCCTTGTCCCCGGTGACCTTGGCCAGCTCATCCATGGCCAGGATGTAGAAGCACTCACTGAAAATAGTCCTCTGGATCTTGACGGGTTTTCCGTCTCTCGTTAAGCAAAAGGCACACTTCCAACCGCCTTCGCCCCCAGAGACACGAGCAAACCTTCTCAGGAATTCTCCTCCTGATGTTTACACACATTCATGTCATTATCAGTGCAACAGTGTGTGTTGTAACACACACAAGAACATGTCCAACACATCCTCAGTGCCTCAGAGATCCGCTGACTTTCAGACTTAGCCATGCGTCAGTGATAAAAATATCACAATTACTTCGATGTTTGCTCATGTAGACTTTATAAACAGGACTACGGTTTCCTGCAAAGTCACACAACAGGCAGCACAATTATTTAGCAGCACAGCAACTATCGTCAGTGAAACTCAAACACTTTGAATGCACAAGTGAACCTATCCTCAGAAAAATAAGCACAATATGGTAAGATTGCGCTAAAATGAGATAACAACAAAACGAAGACCAGCCAATCTCATCACCCCACTTCAGACAGACACACACACACACACACACACACACACACACACACACACACACACAGAGTTCCCTTTACTGCAGAGGTGGGCAAACTAAGGCCTGGGGGCCACATCTGGCCCGATGAACTATTTATTCCGGTCCGCAGAGCCTTCACAATCATTCCTCCAGCTTGATTGGTTAGAAAAAGGTTCAGACCCCCCCTTCAGCTAACATGCTAACATGTCCTCTCAAGAAGGTGGGGCCAAACATAATCCGGAGCTTCATCATCCATCTCTAGTTGGACCAAAATGGCAGTAATGGGGAAAAGGTGCACGAATCTTTTTAGAAAAGAATCTTTAACCAGGCAAAAGTCAGACAAGTAGCAGCGGGGACGCCACAACAGTGCTAAATAATGATTTTAAAGGATCAATGAGGAAATGATGTATAAAAATGCATGCACGCTGAATAACGGCTTATGACCGGTGGCTTGTGTAATGCTGGGGGAGGAAAGCAGCAGTTAGGCAGAGAGCGGCTAAACAGACACACCCAGGGGGAAGCAGAAGTGCTCCAGACAGGCCTGCAGAAATACTCTTCAGACTGAGGAGGCAAGCAAAACTTGGATTATTTTTATATTTTCAATTTTTTTTTTTACTATTTGAATCAATTTTGAATGAATTTGATTATGTTCAGATGAAATTTCCACCAGAATTCCCTACTGTACTGCTTTATTTGGGTTTGTTGACCAGCTGATTTCAATTACATACAAGATTGATAAAGACACAAGATTATTTTTGGTTTAATGAAACCAAGACTGAACTTTCTGGTCTTAATTCTCAGTATGGTGGCGGCAGCCTCTGGCTGTGGGGGTGTTTTAGGCGGCTGGTTTGGGAGACTCTGGGCAGGCCTGGGGAAAAGCTGAGTGGAGCAGAGGACTTCAGAAAAACCTGAGAGCTCCAGACTTCAAACTGGGCTAAAGGTCCCCCTTCCAAACATGAGAGGATCTGCAGACAAGACTTGGAGAATATCCCCAGATCCAGATGTGCAGCAGCTGTAGCATCAGCCAAGAAGCCCAGAGACTGTGATCGATGCTAAAGCTGCTGCTAAGGCTGCTGCTAAAGCTGCTGCTGAGGCTGCTGCTGAGGCTGCTGCTAAGGCTGATGCTAAAGCTGATGCTGCTGCTAACACTGATGCTAAAGCTGCTGCTAAAGCTGCTGCTGAGGCTGCTGCTAAGGCTGATGCTAAGGCTGATGCTAACACTATTTACATTGTGTTATCTCACCACTGGAGAACTTTGAGTGATATCAGGCCCATAAACAAATTTTAAGGACAAAATAAATATTGTTTGGGCAGAAAAGAGAACCTTCAACCTCGGTCATAGTGTTAATAAAGGGAAACCTGTCCCGGGAGGTGAGTACTTGCAGGTGTATGATCCAACTAAAGTTTACAGTAAACTCTAACAAGCCTCAGTTCTTTCCACCTAACTCCATAAACAACATACCAGCTTTTGCAGCTTCCAAGATCTCAGGCTTGTGAAAGCGCTCCATGGTCCGATACAGGCGACAGTACATCCACACCTGGGAAGCAGACGTCATGTTAAGGTGGTAACTAATGGATTCCTCCAAAACACAGAAAACCAGACCTACCTGTCTGCCCTGGAGCCAGACGTACTTCAGCTCATCATAAATCTGCCCGTCACGGCCGATGCAATTGAAGAACCCTCTGAGGCAGGAAGTCCAGAGTTCAGGTTTGAGATAAAGGTGCAGAAGGTAGATATTCCATCTTTTATATGAGTTTCTTCAAATTTATACCACTTAAGATGAGACTGACAAGTTCATTTACAATTATATTGCCATGAATACAATCTACATGAAGTCTACTACCCATGGACGGTATCATGAGAGTATCTGAGCCAGAAGTCCACCACGGTGTCCAATTCTTTGCCAATTCTCTCTCGGCATTCTTCCAGCTGTTTCACAGACGTCATTCCTTTCGAGGAAAAAATTAAAGACAACTTATACTGAGTTACAAGGTTTCATACTAGATCCAACAACACACACACACACAAAAACTAATCCTGTATGTTTTCTTTGCAGGCATACTTTACAATTGTGTGCAACATTGTGTTGGTCTTTCACAATAAATTCCAATAAAATGTGTTTGTTTGTGGTGGTAATGTGACAAAATGTGGAAACGTTCAAGGGGCTTGAGGAATACGTTGGCCACGTCCGCATCACGTGACTGCAGGCTACAGGTGAGCTTTACGGAGCAGAAAGTAAAATGTGATACTTATAACTGATGTACATCCAACAACACGACAGTTTCCAAAGCAACATCCGACACGGTTGCATCTACCTGAAGCTTTCGAGCTTTTTTACGCTGATCGGTCTGATTTTAACAATCAATCACTTTGGAAATATTAGCTAAACCACACATCCACGTGTTCAGTTTATTTCCCGCCGTGGAAATGATGATAAATCCTGCGTGCCGAATTAACGTTAACGTCGCTAACGTCCAAGAATTTAACATCAGCAGCAAAGAAATCTTGCGCGACCATATGAGAAACGATTCCCTGTTAACTTCGTCACTTTTTTTTCTTACTTTATTCTATTTTAGGAGAGTTTCCCGTTTAAAAATCAGCCCGAATCCTACCGTCATTGGAGTCCAAACACAAGGAGGAAGGAGGATTGTTGACAGGCAGAGAGGGAGGAGGAACAGGTCACATGCAAAAAAAAAAAAAAAAGAAGAGAAGAAGAGGAAGGCGAGAAGAAGAAGAAACCTCCGAGGGGTCTCTGTTCAGGTGTGGCCTGCGCTCAGGTGGCCTTGAGAACATGTCACACACTAACGCCTTTTCTAGACCGAACTATGAATTAGGTCCTGAAATGAAATAATAAATGAAATTTCATGTTTCCCCGCACAGCAAATCCGAGCTTCTGAAATCATTGGTTTTTTTCTTTTTCTTTGCCAGTGTTTGCATTACTGATTTCAGCTGATCAGATTAGTGTGATTAGACATGATGAATCAATCTGCACAGTCCATGAAAACACAAACAACACATTTAAAAAAATTGAGACCAAAATGAATCGTGTCATTTTAAACCTTTACTGTGACCTATAACTTGAGCAACCACAAAACAATCAAAAATCTTTTAGAGGGAAATATATAAAGTAATAATTAAAATAATGTGATTTGCCACCCTGTTGTGACCTCCTGTGTTCAGAATCATTAAAGTCCAGCTACAATTAGCAAAAACATACATGAAATACCCAAAAAACATGTTGGAAATGGTCTGAAGAAACCAAGGCTGAACTTTTTGGCCATAATTCCAGATGTTTGGCACTACAACAGCACCAGATTAAGTCCCAACAGTGCACAGCAAATGCCTCTGGCAAAGAAGAGTGAGCAAATATTGCCAAGCCAAGTTGTTGCTGAGATCAAAGCAAAAAGTCTTTAATCAAAGGATTAGTTTTTAAGAGTGTGCATTTTTTATTTATACAATATTTGTTGTTGTTTTTTTTTCCCCCACCTAAAACACAATTATTATAGTCAATATAAATAACGTGAGGCATTCTTATATAAAGCATGGTATTTTCTTTAAATACAAGTTAAGAACTAAACTGGAAACAGAACTTATTGGGTTTAACCTTTAATCACAACGCTGTTGACTTGTACAACAGCTCCCCCTGGTGGCAGTACCACCACATACCCACCAATGTTCTGCCTGTCTTATGAGCAGCTCGTCCTCATTTCAAAGATTATTAAAGAAAACATATGCTTTAAAAAAGTAATTTACAAAAAAAGATGCAAGATTGCAATCAATTAAGATTTATGGTTAGATGTTTATAATTACATTTTAATAGTCTGCATACTGATAGTCTAAACAAGAAACTTTTCTCAGACTAAATGAAAACCAAAGGTTCTCAGGTAATCTAATTCAAATTCAAATTCTTGAATCCTCTTCAAGCATCCAGTAGTACAATAATTATGACATTGTCATAATTATTTATTGCATTGTACAGTAATACCACTCATTTGCAGTGATATTCACACTTTTATACTGTAAATATGTTGTAAATATGTTAATACTGGCGAGGCTGCTGGGACAAGTCAATTTCCCATGTCTGGGATCATTAAAGTATTTCTATTCTATTCTATCTTTTTAGACGTGTGACGAGAGCAGTTTAAGCAGTTGGGGTATTGTTTGAGTTCATTCAGCAACATTCTTGAGTTTTCATGGATGTTTGAATCGTGAACCAGCTTCCAAAACATTTTCCCTCTACGGGGCTATAAAAGAGCTGCCCTGTGTGAGGCTCGAACTCACAACCTTCAGGTTACGAGACTGACGCACTGCCTACTGCGCCAACTAGGCCATGAAGGTGGTGTTTTCACATCACACACACCCTGGTATGGGGGTGGAGGTCACTCCTGTATCCCACAGCCGGAGCTGTGTCTGCTTACTCAGCAGTGACTGAGACTCTTTTGACAGGTCTGTGCTTTGTCACCAATCCTGTTGGTCACTTTCACAAACAGGATATTAGGTCACAGTTGTTGTTGCGTCAAAACGCAAAATTCAGAAGATCAAAAGACGCAGATCAATCAGACAGATCAAAATCAAGATCAAAGGAGCTTTTGATGTCTCGTAATCAAAGGTCCATCAGGTTTGATGTAAAGCTACATACTGAGTTACAAGTATGTAGCTGGGACCTGCCCTTCAAATACGCAGCCACAGCTCCTGATCAACCAGAAGACCCAACTGGTATGAAGCAACTTTGAATGATCGAGTTTAGCTAAAGATTAACTAAGACTGTCAATTGTATTGGATGAGAAGAAACGAGTTGTCTCTTGCATCCTTCAACAATTGATCAAGCAGTGTTTCAAGTTTGGTGGTCACAAAAACAAAAAACTCAGATAACCTGACAGTTGATAACCAGCGTGGCAGTGAGGACAAGGATCAA